>JARHVA010001688.1:317500-742500 GCA_037957365.1 Torreya grandis | reverse complement strand
TTATAAATGTTGTCTCCTATAAAATTTAACATACCGTCATAATTTTTATACCATGGGATCACTTTTACTACATATGCTCCTAAAATTACATTACAACACTGTTAAGAAAATTTTGGAGCCCCCCTTCCATATACACACTTCCTAAGGATGGTAATTAAATACATAGGGTAAATGTACCTTATGGGACTTCCTAGAATCAATGATAGAGATGAAAAAGAGGCATATTCCCGTTATGCCCAACTTTAGGAACCAACTTGGATGAATGAAGACACACACATGTGCATGCACGTGCACACACATGTGATCACACACACACACAGAGACCATGGTGTATATGATCTGAAGAAGAGAAGTGAGATTTAAATTCAGTATAGGAATCATAAAATTATCCCTCACGATGAAAAGGGTTTTGAATAAATGAAATGAAATGAAATGATTTTAATTACTTTTATGAGTCCATAAATTGTTATAGTTGTCTCAACCATCTAAAGATGATGATATTTCATGTCACAATGTTTCTTTAAGAAGGTTGTTCCTTCTCCTATTTATTTGGGTTATCAACTCCCATTACCCTTTTATCCTAGTTTATTCAAATAGCTCTAACATGGGGCCAACTCTTCATGTTTCCATATACCTTACTTAAATATCCTTGTAAGTTGGGAATTTAAAGATGAAATATATATGTTTTACTTCCATTATTTTGTACAAGACACCCCTTTGGCCATCTTATTTTTGAATATTAGGATGTGAGGCCCCATTCTTTGTAGTTTTAGTTTTGTTGGAAATTCTATTATTATGCACATCCTATTGTGACATGTTCCTTATATTAATGAGACATAAGACACTTGATGTTATGTTGATTATATGATTATTATGTACTACTGAGATAGTGGCTTATACACTTAATGTTTTTTAATTTTGATTACTTGTGTGCTTTAGATGTTGGGGGTAGACGATGTCAGTGGTTTATTGAGGTGCACATTATATTATCATACTAGTATAACTAGTGCTTCCTTAGCATGTGATTGATCATATGGATGCTTGGATGATTGACACATTTATGTTATCCAATGATGATTACGAAGATAATATTATTCTTGTAATGCTTCTATATATACAATGTGTGTTTGTACATGTTACTTGAAAATGTTTCAAAATCAGTTACTTTGGAAATGCTAGGATAGAGAAATTTTATATGTGCAATGATGCGTAGGATTATAGGTGGCAAAGCAAAGGATCTTAGAATATGTTGATCACGGATTATAGCTTTCACTAGATGTGTTGTATCCCTAATGACACATAATTATTTGTTTTTTGTTAACATGTTTTAGTTAATTGTTTTGATTTTGCAATTTCTAAACTACATAACACTATTCATGCCTTCCTTACTCATATATTAAATAGTTGTTGAACTCTATAGAGGTCATAAAGTTGAAAAGGGAGCCAACTTATTGTTCACTTGAAAAACTTGAATGGAATCGAAAATCTAACTTTCAAGGGTGACAAAAATAGATTTTGGGATATTTTGTATTAAATTTAGTCTTTTGATCAATAGGGATGTATGGGAGTCTTTCTAGGATCCAAACAAGTCTTTAAGATAGCCCATGTGCCCATTTATGGCATGGGGAAGTGATATCATTAATAGGTGTGCAAGCCTTGATTTCCCACATGGGTGTGTAGGGAGAATTGATCCATATAAGACTTTTGTGAGATACAAAGGCATATGAAGGGACAAGTGTCACCTTTCCATCTACCAATAATTGATAGTTTTCTCTATATTTAGGTGGGATGCCACTCTTTTGCACATTTTTTGTGTCATTATTTTTATTTTGGATAGAGGGGCTTGAGCTTGACGAGAAGGAGAAAGAATCTTGGAGTAGAAAAGGATTACTTGTAGCAAATAAATTTTAGTTAGAATTATTATTTAGGAACAAGTGGAGAAACAAAGGTAGGTTTCCTCATGAAAGTATTCTATGTTTTGTTTATAAATTTTCTACTTCCATTCTTGTTGAGAGTTTTCAAAAAGGTTGCATTGTTATTTGGCTTGCCCCTTTTTATTGTTTTTTTCCATAGTTGGGCATATGGCCACCATGTTTGTTTTTAGCCTTCTTTTGGATAGGGAGATGACAAATATTTCATTTTTAATTCTTGTTTTGACAATGATTTTATTGACTTTGAATTGTAATGTTATGTTGCCTAAATAGACTTAACTTGTGGGTTTGATTAATGCCTTCATTTGGTAGGGTTTGGATATAGAACTATGTCTCAAAGTCCTCCTACATGGCTCTATTGCATTGGGTTTGGGAAATAAAAACCTAACATTTTTCAAAGTCCTCCCATAATAGAGGAGAAGAGTTTGGGTAAGGGGAAGTATTCAAAAGTCCTCCTCCTCCCACCGCGTTGAGTGGAGAGAAATAATACTCATCCTCAATGAGTGATTCACAAATCTTTTTTAATGTTGTAATTTTTTGTAGCCGCCATGTGTTATAAAATGCTTGAGATTTGTAATATAAATGGAGTTGGTGTTCTTGATTGGGTGTTAGTGTGAACCTTGTTTGTAGAGAATAATGATAAGTTAAGCCTTCTAGCCATGCTTGTCAATTCTCTTTTACCCACATATTGCCTTACATTACACTTGAATGGTAATCTACATGATTAGAGTTAGGAGCCCTTGGCTTAGAGGTGTCTAGGGCAGTCACTTGATGATGAAAATACAATGGAAGTGAGCCCCTCTTTGCTTACCTCATGGTTACATTTGGAGCTTACATGGAGTCTTCTTCTATCTTTTGTGGCCTTGCTATGTGAATGAAGAGAAAAAGATTTTGGCTAGTTTTTAAAACACACTTATTATAATATTATATTACTATTCATGTGAATAGAAAGAAAGAAATAAGGTGTAATGAGTAGGAGATCACATGTTTTAGTTGTTATTAAGTGTTGGTTGAATGAAGCAAGAAATGGAATGAAATGATTATTTTTATGGTTGAAATCAAATTGTAAATATTGTATGGATAATTTAATTCTTTATTTTACAATTTATCAAGAATTAAATGAAGACCTTGTTTCATATTTTTGTATTAAATTGGTTTTGTTAAGTGCAATAAGGGCTAAAAGCACTTAGTTAATTTTTATATAATTCTAAATGTCCCAAATTCTCCCAATTTTAATTTTACTATAAAATTAAAATAATCAAGATCCTAATGCAATTTATTATAAAATTTTTAGACACGGTTTAATTTTTATGAATTTTCAAAGTCAAACTGTTGAAAATGCCTAATTTCCCTTTGTAATTTTCCCAATCTCCATGTAATTTTTGTGCATGCAAAACGAGGCCAATTTGAGCCTAAAATAATTTTACAATAAAATAAGCATATTTTAGGACCTGATAGAACTCATTTATTAATTTTTTGCTTTACGGTTTGCCTAGTGTGAATTTTTTGAAATTTTGTTGTCAGTATTGTTAGGAAATCACACACTTTACAACTATGTAAAAATAACATAATGCAATTTCAGAGATAATTAAACAAACAAATCCTCAACATGCATGAGACAAAACATAGGATTTGCATGATAAAACTTTAGTAAGCTAAGGAAACATCCACAATGGAATATATCAAGCTTTATTAATTCCAAGATGAACAAATTACATAAGAACTTGCTATGTAGATTACATGCGAACTCCACAAAGATACATATGCCTAATTGGCAAAGAATTGTTAGGATTCCTCCTAAAAATAGAGTGAAAATGCCATTAGGACTTTCCTTCTAAAAATAGAATCCAAGATAATTCATCTTCCTAGAAAAAATAGGGGTTTGCCTCCTTGATTTTTTTGCTTCAAGGGTGCTGCCCCCAATCCCTCACTAGGGGAGATCTATAGGATATTGTCACCCCCCTTAAAAAAACCCTACAACAATAGCGGGGGGGGAGGGGGGGAGCAGGGGGCATTGCACTCCCACACCCCCTATCGATGAGTGGGCTATAAATCGCATCATAAAAAGATCCAAATTTAACTTCATTGTCACATATCTAACTATTATGTCATGTTATCATATAGTGAACTACTTAAGGCCCTAAGGGCTGATGGACTAAGCTTGGTTGTTAACACTTCCATGTGAACACGCCATTAGCCTCGGGTGGTTTCAGGGAAAATCATGTGGTCATAAACCACATGATGAATCCCCATCTGGAGTATTGCATGGGGGCAATCAATGATGGTTGACCATCCCCATATTTAAACTTTGAAGTTTTTAAATAAAAATCAACTCAGTTTATTTAATATTAATTTTATTTTAAACAATGGCAAATTTTTAAATCATCTTTTGCATAATTAAATTAAACCAAAACTTTTGCATCTAGGCTTGACCTATTTTGCGCAGCGACTTATGGTAACCAAAAGGCTCAAAGGAGCTAAAAATCATGGTTTTCAAGTTATGGCCATTTTGTCTAAGGGAGGTCCCTTTTGACGTATTCAAAAATTGTAGGCCCTTAAAATCCCCAAGATGGGTCGACCCAAATGGGGACCCCCATTAATTTTCTTCCCTCTACCACATGAACTAAAAACTAAAACCTAAAACTAAGAATAGAATTCAATTTCTTCGTTAACCTTGTTGGTGGCCATTAATGGTTGTTAGGGAGCTTGAAGATCCCAAAGAAGTTTTTTTAAGCCATAGGAACTTGGAACTATTTAGATGCTTTCAACGAATATGAGCAATTGTAAAACCAACCCAATCACGTATGTATTGAATAAAATTTGTAAAATTGAATAAAACGAGAAAAAACCAAAAGTTTGGAGATTCCATTAATGGTAGTCATCGAACGCTAAAGAATGAGAAGAGGGATAACTATGGACAAGTCATCCTCCAAAAGGCCCTTCCTCCTTTCCAAAATTTGAGTTTGTAACATAATGACTAATTTAAAACTTTTATTTCCCTCCATAAGGACTTTAGGGTTTCCTCATCTTTGACCAGATTTTACAATCGAGATTGAAACATTCTAACAATTGAGATGGAGTGCTTCATCCTCATGGAGATAAGCAATGACACTATATACCACTTTAAAGGTCATATGAAGAGTATACACCCTCCTTGCTAAGCACTTTTCTCTAAAGTTAAGTCAACTTGAAATTAGATTAAGGTTGTGACTTATGGTGTGAACTGAGCCCTATGATTGGTCAGAATCACTCAAGATTTCCCCGTTAACCCTATTGAGAGTTTGGACATATCTTTTGATCGTGTGGTTGCTTGAAACCACCTCCATTTAGTTTCACTTCCTTTATAAACATTGCGGGATGTGGGGGTCCACTAGGTTTGCTGAAAGAGGTGTAGATTTGTTTGAGAGCTTGTAGGCCAATTAGAACAAGTGGGGCCTACATGGTTGCCTACATCTAATTTTTCTTTGACAATTTGTGTGTCTCACTCCTGAAAATGGTTAACTATTGGGCATTATAGTCACAAAAATGTGTTATATACGTTCTAAAAAAATGGCATGTTTTTAGTAGTTTAATCATGCAAATTTTGGGCATGACATTTTGGTAATAGATCACAATTTAGACACTAAGAGCTCTAGGGATCATTATTTGGTATTGCTTCTTCTGCAATGAATTGATGCATGTAGTTATGGGTGTTATACCTTGTTGAGGAGGCAAGGACAATACATACAAAGGGGTTCCTTGGACTATGGACTCTTCATCTAAGTAATAGACAATTGGCTTCTTATTTTGGTCTCTACCCCTAAGAAATCCATGCCAAGACTATCAGACATCCACCCATCTAGTAGAGTACATGAGGTTTGATAAAATCTTGGAACAAAGGTTCCAACCATGTGTTAAGAAGTCAGTTGGCCATGAGGGCCAAGAGACCATTAGCTAATGTGTGTTAGGTTGATGGGTCTTTATAGTCACCTTAAAGATATGCATCTTAGCTTGGAGAACTTCATAGATAAGATCTTGGGATAGATTGTTCTTAGTTTTTAAGACCATGGGTTTGATAAAAGATAAACCTTAGAGTCATGTTGACCTAGGGTTGAGATGGGCCTTTCTAGGTTTAGTGACCACCCATTTCAAGTGAATATTGCCTCACCACTCAAGAGAAGTGTGCTAGATGGTTACTTGATGTTTCTCTCACCTTGACTGATGAAGTTTGGGAATGATTTGGAATGCATTTTAGTGAGGTTAACCCATTTTCCTTGGTTTCCAACTCTTGCCTTGTGAGTAGTTCTAGGAAGAGTTAGTCATAGTCCCTCCTTGGGCTGAAAGGCTCATCTCAATAGACCATTGAGGGTTACACACACCTTAGGGGCTTACTTGGTTTGCATAAGGACCAAGATCCTTATTGTGTTGTGCATGGGTTTTTGATTGAAACATATCCACTTACATATAAGTGTTGTTAGATATCGTCTTCACCTTGTATGATGAACTAGTGATACCACATGGATGGCCTTGTTAGGGAGTCTCATGTGGGTCACTTTGTTTTCACCTATCCTTGTGGAAAATGACTCTTGTCTCCTTTTGGTAGTAAGATATGCCTTGTTTGTAGCCACACAATGGAGAAAACTTTCCATTCGAGTTGGACGTTGGTGATGGTTGGAAAGGAACATGCAAGATTTATGTGGCATCTTGGCACCAAGTTGGTGTGATTATCAACTTAATCAAGTGATAACAATTTTAGAATGGTATTATTGTCTCTTGTTGCATGTTTGTTTGATACCCAAGGTACACATATCAAGTTTGTATGTTGATATCCAAATGTTATGGTAAACAACCCCTTTGATATTATAACCACTTTCTTGGAGTAATTACATATAGATTACCCTTGTTTTGAAACAACCATATTTTGGAGGTGACCATGTTAATAGGGACCCTCATGAGGAATGTGATTTGTTTTTCCTCATTACTAATAAGGTTGGAGTGTAACTTCTTACTTGTGGAGCATCTTGAATCGCTTGGTGTGTCCATGATAGTTTGAGTTCCTTGATAATAGTGAGATAATTTCTGCATATAGAAGGCCCTCATCCAAAGGCAGCTATATATAACCCTCTATCTATATATATCTCAATAGATCAAGGAAGACTCTTTGTAATCAGGCTTAAGGAAAGGGCTACCTTGGGGGTCCAACTAGGGATTATAAATATTGGGTGACTATCCATAGTCAGAGTTGCTTCTATGATGATGGCACCTAGTTAAATGGGTTGACTATGAGTGTTGATAACATTGATGAAATAGAAGTTTCTTTCAAAGCTAGAGATAGATTTAACCCTAAGTGGGTGCACCTCTTCATTTGTTAGACATGCTTATGATATGAGTTAGCTTTTACTTTTGTAACATGTATGTTAGTTCCTTAGAGCCTATGGTTTAACATGGATTGTAACATCCAAACTTTTTGCGGATGTCGACCTTTTGAGGTGACCCTTCTCTTTTTGTGTTGGCCATTGCATCCTTTTAAGAGTAAGTGTTGTACAAATGCATGCAAAATCTAGTGGCATGTGGTGATGTATTAAATGCTTATGATGGGGTTTATAGTGCCTCATTTTAAAAACCATGCTACACCCTTGAATGAATAATTAGGTTGGGGCCATCCTTGTGTATGGCTTGATGAGGAGTGCATATGTTGCACATCCATCATTATTGGGTATTCGTTTGCCTAAAAGGATGCACTCCACAGTGGTGTTATTCTCGTAATCATCTCGAAGTGTCACTTGTACCTTGACTCCTTATATGATGTTCCCCCCCTTCTTCACAACGTTGTCAATGATTGTACCTTGAATCCTTATATAATGTTTTCCCCCTTTTTCACAATGTTGTCAATGATTATTGTACAAGTTGCCTAGAATTCCTATGAGCATATGATTTTAAATTGGGTGTAGAGGAGCTGAGTTTTAGGGCACCGTAATGGATATGACACATGAATGTTGGAAGTTGGGATGTTGTTTTGAGGACCCTTTTGAGAGAGGACTTGTGGTATAATGAGTGTGTCCTTAGGGAGCACCTTTGCCTTCTTAGAGTTTTTGAATGGTTAGTTCAATTGTGTTTTTTGTATGCCTTTTGTGTGCCAAGTTGGGTAGGTGAGTGCCTAACATAGTTCATAAATTTCATGAATGAGAGGTCCTGAAACCTTCTTGATCACCTTAGATCAAGCATGATTGGTTACAATTATACCCTTTTATTTATAAACAAAATCACTAGGGGCCATTTGTACTATGTTTAGTGGGTGTTGTGTGAGTATGAGATGTTGCTCACATAAGCAAGTGTGCACCTATTTGATGTGGTTTTGTGCCTGGAGAACAACAATACTAGGCAAGAACTCAGAAGGCCCCTCAGAGATTAGTACCACCCTTGAGTGGTGGGCATCCTCCTCATATTAGAAGAGTGTAGTATGTTATGTTAGTGGCTTCCTATGCATTAGGATTTTATTTATAGATTGATATTCCATACATTCCCTTAGTTTGGGAAGAGGTTTGTTTTAGTTAGCACTTAACTAGCATCGAGATGAGTTGATACTCTATAACCGTCAAGTGACATCATCATAAGTCCATTGAGTGGAATTATATCTTACATTATGTTAAGTAAGTTTCTTTGAGACCAGAGACTTGTATCTTTAATGTTGATTCACCTACATTCCTCCGCCTTTGCAAAATGTTGTCTTATGCTTCATGTTGGCTAGAGAAGTGGTATAAATGAAGTAGCTTGATGCCTATATGTGGTTAAATTTTTTCTCATGCATGGGGAAATGTGTTCTAAGCTTTTCCACTTACATGTTGGTAAAGTGTGTGGTCATGGCAACTTGGAGTTGTGATGCATACTTCATACCTCAAGAGGGTATGGAATAATTGTGTTTCTAGTTTGTGGATACATTAGCTCTCTACTCCTTATTTGTAGCCTTCCAAGGCCACACTATTTAGTATAATTGTATTTAAAATTGTGAACTTTTGCCACGTGATGTGGCGTACCTTTGAAATTATTATAGTTTTTGATTGGGATGTATAAGTTGATTAGAATCATCTTTTTATGGTTTTCCTTATTATGGATTTTGAAGTTGTTTACTCATTTATTATTTCAAACATTTGTTGAATGTTGGAGCTCCTACTTTTCTTTGTTATCTTCAATTTTGGATTGAATTGGGTTGTCTAGCCATTTTCACCTTAATTATTATTTGGATTATATTGGGTTGCTTAACCTTTTTTTGTTCTTCTTTGTGGATTGAGTTGGAATGCTTAGTTGATGTGAATTTACTCAATTGGATTTGTAAATTCTCAACTTTTTAAAGTGTGTTTTTTTATGAGCCATTTTGTGTGTCTTTTGCCTTGAGCCAGTGTGGATTAGTAGATAAGATGTATCTTGTTAATATTATCATATGAGATAAGCTTACTACTTGTTGTAAAACTTGTGGAGCAAGTGGCGAGACTATTTCTCTCTGGTTATTTTTAGAGAGGTTGTAAGGAGGATGTGAGTCTTAGCCTTGTTGTTTATGTTGATATTAACATATGTTTCCTCCTAACTCTGAAAGTGATGGAGATGAGTTATGTTGTGATATTGGATACACCTTGAAGTGTTGTGTGTTTTGGGTTTGGGCATCGAGACGAGTGTCCAAAGTACTCCCAACGGTGTGTAATTGGGATTGGGCATTGGGACAAGTGTCCAAAGTACTCTTAATGGATTGCAATATTAGGTTTGGGCATTGAGACTAATGTCCATATTCCTCCCAATTGGCTCCTTAATCAGGGTTGGGCATTGGAATTACATCCAAAGTTCCCCTAATAGATTGAGGAAATAGGGATTGGGAAATGGTGATATATTCATCCCAAGTTTTATTGTGACTAAGTGAAGGGTTGGGCAACAATGATAAATTAATTTCACAATGTCCTTTTGTGATTCTATTGATTGGAAACCAAAATTTTGTTCATTTGATGGGTTCAAGACCCTTATATTGATATGATCTCATGTGGCTAACCTTGTGGGTTCCATGCATTTGAAGTGTTTGGTCTTCTTATTTGACATATAATAAATGGGACAAGAAGGAAATTAAAATGCACTTGGTTCTCTAAAATAAAATAAATCCTTACCTTATATTTAAACATGACACTTAACACATTGTAATACATGTTGTAAAGGTTAAGTAGAAATTGATTGAAATTAAATCAAATTTAATTATATGTTCTCATAATTTGGAAACCAAATATTAATCAACAACACTTCAAATTATGCCTTGAAGCATGACTAACCTATGGTGGAGTTGACTTATCTTTGGCCATGGATATTTTAGTGTATTGCATCGCACTATGTGATCTGATGGTAGAGATATGAGATCACTGAATTAGAGAAATTGCTAAGCTAAGTCAGGGGGATTCCTCTAGAGAGTTATAACATCCTTAAAACTATAATTTTGACTCTGAATGACTACCAAGATGAAACCTACATAAGGGGAGGGGCATGTGAGGCCCCATTCTTCACAGTGCTAGTTTTGTTAGAACTTTTATTATTATACGTCTTATTGTGGCATACTCCTTATACTATTGAGACATAAGTCACTTGATGTTATGTTGATTATATGGTTATTACATTACTATTAAGATATTGGGTTATACGCTCGATGTTTTTTAATTTTGATTAATTGAGTGTGATTTAGATGTTGGAATAGATGATTTCAATTGTTTATTGAAGTGCACATTATATTACCACACTAGTGGAACTAGTGCGTCATTAGCATGTGATTGATTATATGGATGCTTTGATTATTGACACGTATATGTTACCCCATAATGATTACAAAGATAATATAATTCTTGTAATGCTTCTATGTATACAATGTGAGTTTTTATATGTTATTTGGGATTGTTTTAACTTTAGTTGCTTCGACTATGCTAACATAAAACAATTCTATGTGTGCAATGATGGCTAGGATTACAGGTGGCCAAGCAAAGGATCTTATAATATGTTGATCATGGGATTTATCATTCACTAGTTGTGTTGTGTCCCTAGTGACACCTATCTCTTTTATTTTTGTTAATGTGTTCTAGTAAAATGTTTTGATTTTAAAATTTGTAGACTATATAACACTATTTATACCCTTTTCACCCATACCTTAGATATTTGTTAAACTCTATAGAAGTTCATAAGATTGAAAAGAGAGCCATCTTGTTGTCACCACTTGCAAAACTCAAATGGAATTAAAAAGCCAACTTCAAGGGGTGATATAAAGTGATTTTGTGTTGAATTTAAAGTCTTTGGACCAATAGGGATGTATGAGAATCCTGTTAGGAGTCAAATAAGACTTTTAGGACAGCTCATGTGTCCATTTATGGCATGAGAAAGTGAGATCATTAATAGGTGTAAGTCTTGCCTACCCACATGAGTGTGTAGAGAGAGTTAATGCATATAAAACTTTTGTGAGAGAGAAAGGGATGGGAAGAGACAAGTGTCACTTTTCCATTAGTCAAGGATTGAGGAATTTCTTTATAATTAGATGGAATGCTACTTTTTTGCACAATTTTTGGGTTATTATTTTCATTTCAGAGAGAGGAGCTTGAACTTGAGGAGGAGACAGAAGCTTGTAGTAGAGAATAATTACTTGTAGCAAAGCATTTTCAGGAGGAATGATTGCTTAGGAATAAGTGGAGGAACCAAGGTAGACTTCCTTATGAAAGTATTTTATGTTTTGTTTATAAAATTTCTCCTTCATTCTCATTGAGAGTTTGAAAAATAGTTGCATGGTCATTTGGCTTTCCCATTTTTATTGTTTGTTTACAATCGTTGGACTTATGCCCACCATGTTTGTTTTTAACCCTCTTTTGGGCATGGAGATGACAAATCTATCCTCTTTTACTTATTGTTTTGGCAGTCATTTTATTGACTTGAAACTATAATGTTATGTTACCTAAATAGGCTTAGCTTGTGGGCTTGATGTATGCCTTCATTTGGTAGAGTTTGGATATGGAAACTATCTCAAAGTCATCCTACATGGCTCTATTACATAGGCTTCGGGTGGTAAGAAAACTAACATTTTTCAAAGTCTTCCCATGGCAATGGGGAATGGTTTGGGCAAGGGGAGGTATTCCAAAGTCCTCTTTTCCCCACCCCATTGAGTGGAGATCAACAATACTCATCCTCAATGAGTGATTCACGACTTTTATTTAATAGTGTGACCTTTTGTGGCTGCCATCTGTTATATAATGTTTGAGATTTGTATTATAAATGGATCATGTTCTTAATTATATGTTAATGTGAGTCTTGCTTGTAGATAAGAATGATAGGTCAATCCTTTTAGCCACACTTATCATTTGTCCCTTACCCACATATCATCTTACCTTACACTTGAATAATGATCTATATTATTAGAGTTGGGAGTTTTTGGCTCTAGGGTGTTTATGGCAATCACCTAGTCATAGCAATGTGATAGGAGGTGAACCTCTCCTTGCCTTGGTCGCAGTTACACTTGGAGCTTACATGGAGTCTTCTTCTATCTTTTGTGGCCTTGCAATGCATATGAAGAGAAGGATTGTGGCTAGTTTTTAGTGTCATTTATTATAATATTATATTGGTATTCATGTGAATAGAAACAAATAAATAAGATGTAATAAGTAGAAACTCTCATGCTTTAGTTACTATTAAGAGTCAGTTGAATGAAACAAGAAATGGGATGAAATGATTATTTTTAGGGTTGAAATCAAGTTGTAAAGATTACATGGATTATTTCATTCTTTTTAATTTTATAGTTTATCAAAAATTAAATGAAGATCTTGTTCATATTTTTGTATTACACTTGTTCTATTAAGTTCAATAAGGGCTAGAAGCACTTATGTAATTTCTATGTAATATTAAACATTTCAATTTATCCCAATTTAAATTTTAGTGTAAAATATGCATAATCAGGATCCTAACGCAATTTACTGTACAATTTTTCAACATACAATGTAATTTCTACAATTTTTTAAGTTAAATTGTTGAAAATACCTAGTTTCCTTCTCTAATATGTTCAATCTCTGTGCAATTTTTGTGCATGCAAAATGAAGCCAAATTAGGCCCAAAATAATTTTATAATAAAATAGACAAATTTTGAGACCCAACACAACTTGTTTCCTAATTTTTGGAACTACAATTTTCTCGCTATGATTTTTCTAAAATTATGTTGTCAGTAGGGTAATTATTTGCTACATGCACATTAGAAGAGCATTGCATCCTTTGTGTAGGGTGTCTCTTTTGATTAGCTGACGGTCACCCATGTGATCATGTAGCGAACTGTGTGGATCAATGGACTAACCTTAGTAGATATGCTTTCATGTAAACATGCCATTAGCCTTGGGCGGTTTTAGGGAAAACCATGTGGTCATAAACCACAAAGTGAATCCACACCGCATAGTATTGCATGTAGTCGATCAACATTGATTGATCGTCCCCAGCTTTAAACTTTATATATATATATATATATATATATATATATATATATATATATATATATATATATATATATATATATTCAAAGTTTAAAGCTGGGGATGATCAACTGAATATATATATATGTATGTATGTATATATATGTATGTATGTATGTTGATCGTCCCCTAAGTTCAAGAAGGGCTAGAAGCACTTATGTAATTTCTATGTAATATTAAACATTTCAATTTATCCCAATTTAAATTTTAGTGTAAAATATGCATAATCAGGATCCTAACGCAATTTACTGTACAATTTTTCAACATACAATGTAATTTCTACAATTTTTTAAGTTAAATTGTTGAAAATACCTAGTTTCCTTCTCTAATTTGTTCAATCTCTGTGCAATTTTTGTGCATGCAAAATGAAGCCAAATTAGGCCCAAAATAATTTTATAATAAAATAGACGAATTTTGAGACCCAACACAACTTGTTTCCTAATTTTTGGAACTAAAATTTTCTCGCTATGATTTTTCTAAAATTATGTTGTCAGTAGGGTAATTATTTGCTACATGCACGTTAGAAGAGCATTGCATCCTTTGTGTAGGGTGTCTCTTTTGATTAGCTGACGGTCACCCATGTGATCATGTAGCGAACTGTGTGGATCAATGGACTAACCTTAGTAGATATGCTTTCATGTAAACATGCCATTAGCCTTGGGCGGTTTCAGGGAAAACCATGTGGTCATAAACCACAAAGTGAATCCACACCGCATAGTATTGCATGTAGTCGATCAACATTGATTGATCGTCCCCAGCTTTAAACTTTATATATATATATATATATATATATATATATATATATATATATATATATATATATATATATATATATATATATATATATCGTCCCCAGCTTTAAACCCAGCTTTAAACTTTGAATATATATATATATATATATATATATATATATATATATGTATGTATGTATGTATATATATATATATATGTATGTATGTATATATATATCTATATATATATGTATGTATATATATATATATATATATATATATATATATATATATATGTATGTATGTATATATATATATATATGTATATATGTATATATATATGTATATATATATATATATATATATATTCAAAGTTTAAAGCTGGAGACGATCAACTGAATATATATATATATATATATATATATATATGTATGTATGTATGTATGTATGTATGTATGTATGTATGTATGTATGTATGTAATTAATTTCTATGTAAGTTCAAGAAGGGCTAGAAGCATTTATGTAATTTCTATGTAATATTAAACATTTCAATTTATCGCAATTTAAATTTTAGTGTAAAATATGCATAATCAGGATCCTAACGCAATTTACTGTACAATTTTTCAACATACAATGTAATTTCTACAATTTTTTAAGTTAAATTGTTGAAAATACCTAGTTTCCTTCTCTAATTTGTTCAATCTCTGTGTAATTTTTGTGCATGCAAAATGAAGCCAAATTAGGCCCAAAATAATTTTATAATAAAATAGACAAATTTGAGACACAACACAACTTGTTTCCTAATTTTTGGAACTACAATTTTCTCACTATGATTTTTCTAAAATTATGTTGTCAGTAGGGTAATTATTTGCTACATGCACGTTAGAAGAGCATTGCATCCTTTGTGTAGGGTGTCTCTTTTGATTAACTGACGGTCACCCATGTGATCATGTAGCGAACTGTGTGGATCAATGGACTAACCTTAGTAGATATGCTTTCATGTAAACATGCCATTAGCCTTGGGCGGTTTCAGGGCAAACCATGTGGTCATAAACCACAAAGTGAATCCACACCGCATAGTATTGCATGTAGTCGATCAACATTGATTGATCATCCCCAGCTTTAAACTTTATATATATATATATATATATATATATATATATATATATATATATATATATTTTTCAGGGAAAACCATGTGGTAATAAACCACAAAGTGAATCCACACCGCATAGTATTGCATGTAGTCGATCAACATTGATTGATCGTCCCCAGCTTTAAACTTTGTATATATATATATATATATATAGCTTTAAACTTTGAATATATATATATATATATATTCAAAGTTTAAAGCTGGGGACGATCAACTGAATATATATATATGTGTGTGTGTGTGTATATTGTCGCCAGCTTTAAACTTTGAATATATATATATATATATATATATATATATATATATATATATATATATATATATATATATACTTACTTTAAGCTTTGAACTTTGAATATATATATATATATATATATATATATATATATATATATATATATATATATATATTCAAAGTTCAAAGCTTAAAGAGCTATATATAGAGCTTTAAACTTTGAATATATATTTTCAAAGTTTATATATATATATAAACTTTGAATATATATATTTTCAAAGTTTAAAGATATATATATATATTCTCAACATATATATCTCTCTTTAAACTTTGTATATATATGTATATATATATTCAAAGTTTAAAGATATATATGTTGAATATATATATATATATTCAACATATCTTTAAACTTTGAATATATATATTTCAAAGTTTAAAGATATGTTGAATATATATCTATTCAACATATATATCTTTAAACTTTAAATATATATATATATTCAAAGTTTAAAGAGATATATATATGTTGAATATATATATATTTAACATATATTTAAACTTTGAAAATATATATATTCAAAGTTTAAAGAGATATATATATATATATATATATAAACTTTGAAAATATATATTCAAAGTTTAAAGCTATATATATAGAGCTTTAAGCTTTGAATTTTGAATATATATATATATATATATATATATATATATATATATAAAGTTTAAAGCTGGGGACGATCAACATACACACACACACACACACATATATATTCAGTTGATCGTCCCCAGCATTAAACTTTGAATATATATATATATATTCAAATATATATATATATATATATATATATATAAAGTTTAAAGCTGAGGACGATCAACTGAATATATATATATATATATATATATTCAAAGTTTAACGATGGGGACGATCAACTGAATATATATGTATGTATGTATGTATGTTGATCATCCCCAGCTTTAAACTTTGAATATATATATATACAAAGTTCAAAGCTTAAAGCTATATATATATATAGCTTTAAACTTTGAATATATATATTCAAAGTTTATATATATATATATATATATAAACTTTGAATATATATATATATATATATATTCAAAGTTTATATATATATATATATATATACATGTTGATCGTCCATATATATATTATGTAGCTTTAAACTTTGAATGTGTGTGTGTGTTGATCATCTCCAACTTTATATATATATACATGTTGATTGTCCCCAGCTTTAAACTTTGAATATATATATATATAAACTTTGAATATATATTTTGAAAGTTTAAAGATATATATATATATAAACTTTGAGAATATATATTCAAAGTTTAAAGATATGTTGAACATATATATTCAACATATAGATCTTTAAACTTTGAATATATATATTCAAAATTTAAAGAGATATATGTATCTTTAAACTTTGAAAATATATATATATACAAAGTTTAAAGATATATATATCTTTGAACTTTCAATATATATATATATATTATTAAATTTTGAAAATATATATATATAACTTTGTATATATATATTCAAAATTTAAAGTTCTATATATAGCTTTAAACTTTGAATATATATATTCAAAGTTTATATATATAAACTTTGAATATATATATATATATTCAAATTTTATATATATATATATTCAACATATATATCTTTAAACTTTGAATATATATATTCAAAATTTAAAGAGATATATGTATCTTTAAACTTTGAAAAAATATATATATATATACACAAAATTTAAAGATATATATCTTCAAACTTTGAAAATATATATATATATATTATTAAATTTTGAAAAAATATATATAAATATATATATATAACTTTGAATATATATGTATATATATTAAATAGCTTTAAACTTTGTATATATATATATGTTGATCGTCCCCAGTTTTAAACTTTAAAAATATATATATATATATATATATATATATATATTCAAAATTTAAAGCTCTATATATAGCTTTAAACTTTGAATATATATATTGAAAGTTTATATATATATACAAAGTTTAAAGATATGTTGAATATATATATATATTCAACATATATATCTTTAAATATATATATTCAAAATTTAAAGAGATATGTATCTTTAAATTTTTAGAATATATATATATATATATATATATATATATATATATATATATATATATTCAAAGCTTAATATCTTTAAATTTTGAATATATATATATATATCTAAACTTTATATATATATATACACACATACACACACACATATATTCAAAATTTAAAGATACATATATCTCTTTAAATTTTGAATATATATATTCAAAATTTAAAGATATATATGTTGAATATATATATTTTCAACATATCTTTAAACTTTTAATATATATATATTCAAAGTTTAAAGATATGTTGAATATATATATATTTAACATATCTTTAAACTTTGAAAATATATATATTCAAAGTTTAAAGATATGTTGAATATATATATATATTCAACATATATATCTTTAAACTTTAAATATATATATTCAAAATTTAAAGAGATATATGTATCTTTAAACTTTGAATATATATACACACACACAAAGTTTAAAGATATATATATCTTTAAACTTTGAAAATATATATATTATTAAATTTTGATATATATATATATACAAAGTTTAAAGCTATATATATATATTTTCAAAGTTTAATATATATATATAAACTTTGAATATTTTTTTTTCAAAGTTTAATATATATATATATAAACTTTGAATATATATATAGCTTTAAACTTTGAATATATATATTTTCAAAGTTTGAAGATATATATATCTTCAAACTTTATATATATATTCAAAGTTTAAAGATACATATATATTTTTAAACTTTGAATATATATATTCAAAGTTTAAAGATATATATATGTATCTTTAAATTTTGAAAATATATATATACAAAGTTTAAAGATATATATATCTTTAAACTTTGAAAAAATATATATATATTTTATTAAATTTTGAAATATATATATATATATATATATATAACTTAAATTATTTAAACTTTGATTATATATATAACTTGAGTTTTAAATTATTTAAACTTTGATTATATATATAACTTGAGTTTTAAAGTTTAAATAATTTAAGTTATATATATATATATATATATATTTCAAAATTTAATAAAATATATATATATTTTTTCAAAGTTTAAAGATATATATATCTTTAAACTTTGTATATATATTTTCAAAGTTTAAAGATACATATATATCTTTAAACTTTGAATATATATATTCAAAGTTTAAAATATATATATGTATCTTTAAACTTTGAAAATATATATATTCAAAGTTTAAAGATACATATATATTTTTAAACTTTGAATATATATATTCAAAGTTAAAGATATATATATGTATCTTTAAACTTTGAAAATATATATACAAAGTTTAAAGATATATATATCTTTAAACTTTGAAAAAATATATATATATATTTTATTAAATTTTGAAATATATATATATATATAAAACTTAAATTATTTAAACTTTGAATATATATATATAACTTGAGTTTTATATATATATATATATATATTTTTTTTCAAAATTTAATAAAATATATATATATATTTTCAAAGTTTAAAGATATATATATCTTTAAACTTTGTATATATATTTTCAAAGTTTAAAGATACATATATATATCTTTAAACTTTGAATATATATATTCAAAGTTTAAAAATATATATGTATCTTTAAACTTTGAAAATATATATATTCAAAGTTTAAAGATACATATATATTTTTAAACTTTGAATATATATATTCAAAGTTTAAAGATATATATATATGTATCTTTAAACTTTGAAAATATATATATACAAAGTTTAAAGATATATATCTTTAAACTTTGAAAAAATATATATATATTTTATTAAATTTTGAAAATAAATAAATATATATATATATATAACTCAAGTTATATATATATTCAAAGTTTAAATATTTTAAGTTATATATATTCAAAGTTTATATATATATATATATATATATATATATATATATATATATATATATATATACACACACAAAGTTTAAAGTTGTGGACGATCAATATATATATAAGCTTAGTTTTAGATTATGGTAAAAGCAGGTTTTGAAGGGACCCCGAAACCCTGTACAATAAAGAAAGATAAACCTTAAAGCCCAACGAAGTATCAAAAAAACCCCAAAACAGGTACGAACCAAACCAGGTTAAACAGGAACCTGTAAACAGCAGAACAAACCATATGTAACCACCGATACTACACAGAATGGACCGTCACCAGACTGGATCAACATCCTACAACCTCCAAACAAAGAGGTTAATTCAAAATTAATTTTTAATTTTTATTTAACCTTTTACACGAACGAAGATTCATATCTAGAGGGGGGACCACAGGCTTAGATTTCTTCCTCTTAACAGCAGTGCATCCATCCTCTACCTTTGCTGCCTCAGTCATCCATACCTCAGAATACGATGGTCCATTAAGCCCAAGGGATACAGATGACTCATCAAAATCCTTATGAATACCAGCCACTTTCTGGCTCCTAGGTAGTTCCTCCAAAACAGGGGGAGAAACCAAAGCCTCCACAACAACTGGCTTTGAAAGATCATTATTCCCATTCACCACAGGACCAACTAAGGAATCTTTCACCGGCGACTCCTCCTCAATCATCGGCTCAGAATGGATGCTATCTTCATTCTCAGAATCTGCCAAATCTTCCATAGGTTGTATAGCTATGTAATGTTCCAAGGAAGCCTTAGACCACCAAGAAGGTGGTCGTATGGACTTTGAATTTTCAGCCAAACAACGAGCAGCAATATGACCCGTCAGGTGACATTTTCTGCACCGAAAAGGTACACCCTCAAAATCCAACATTTGTGTCCAAGTTCCCCTTGGGGAATCCAGACAAATCGCCTCTGGTAGGCCCTTTGAAACATCCACTTCAACCATAAAACATGCACAAGTCGAATGGTGAGCAACCGAAGTATTTTTATCCACAGACAAAAAATCTCCTATAGCATTCCCGATGGTTTCGAAAACCGATTCATGCCATAGATGTATTGGAAGATTTGGGAGCCGAACCCAGATCGGAAACTTGTTAAAGGTTTTCGTAAGCGGATTAAAATCTTTATGCCACCGTTTGGCCATGAGAGGAAATTTACCCTGCCATAAGAAATCACTGTTGCTCAAGATTATCCTTCTGTCTTCCGAGCATTGGAAGACAGCAATAAAGAAACCTTTTACACACGGGAAGATTTCAATAAGCTTAGTTTATTTAATATTAATTTTCTTTTAGATGATGTCAAATTATAAAATTCTTTCTTGCATAATTATATTAAATCATAACTTTTGTACATAGACTTGACTTATTTTACAGTCAGTTATGTTAACTTGAAGGCTCGAAGGCAAGGTAACCCAAAAGGACCTCCCTCAATTTTTCATCCTTTTCAAGATGAAAGTGGTCTGAAGACCTGAAACATCATGGTTTTCATGTTATGACCCATTTTCCAAGGGAGGTCCCTTTTGGCTTTTTTTTTTGAGTTATAGGCTCCTGGAAGCCTTAGGATGAGTCGATCCAAAAGGAAACACCATTAAAATTCTTCCCTCTACCGCATGAACTAAAAACTAAAACCTAAAATTGAGAATAGAAATTGATTTTTTCATTAACCTTGATGGTGGCCATTAATAATTGTTGTGGAGCTTGTAGCTCCCAAAGACATCTTCAAAAATTGTAGGATCTCAAAACTAGCTAGAGATTTTCTACAAAGATGGGCACTTGCAAAACCAACCCAAGCACGCATGTATAGGGAAAAAATGAAAAATGAAAAAAGGTAAAAAGGACCAAAAATTTGGAGACTCCATTAATCGTAGTCGTCCAACACTAAGGAAGGAGAAGAGGGATGATTATGGACAAGTCATCCTCTAAACTTCCTTCTCAAAATCTAAGTTTATAACATAATAAGTGATTTGACATATTTATTGTCCTCCATAAGGATTTCTAAGGTTTCCTCATATTTGATTGGATTTTACAATTAATATTGAAATGATCTAACAATTGAGATGGAGTGTTTCATCCTTAGGAAGCTAAGCAACGACACTTTAGACCCCTTTTGAGGTCATATGAAGAATATACGTCCTCCTTGCCAAGAACTTTTCTCTGAAGTTAAGTCATCTTGAAATTAAATTCAAGTTGTAATCTTTAGTATGAACTGAACCCTATGATGGTCGAATCGTTCGAGACCCTCCTTGAATGTCATTGAGAGTTTAGACATATCTTTGAAATTGTGGTTGCTCGAACTCACCTCCATTTAGTTGTATAACCTTTATAGATCTTAAGGGCCTTTGGGTTTGCCAAGAGAGTTGTAGGCTTATTTGAGATCTTGTAGACCAATTAGAACAAATGGGCTCTGCATGGTTAGATAATAACTATGCATCCATTTGCACTTTGTCACCGTTGTTTAAACGTGAGTTCACTTCGACATTTTGCATGTCTCATCTTTGAAGATGGTTAACCATTGGGCATTGTAGTCATAAAATATGTATTATATACTTTAAATAGGGTTCATTTTAGTGGGTCGTATTAAAAAAATTGTGGAGGTCCCGATGCGAATCAGATTCGCAGTGGTGGTGAATTAAGTTGGAAGCCGTATTATTGTAGAGGTGAATTGTGTGATGCCATGTGGTAAATTGCACAAGGCCTACAAACATGGATGAATGTCAAGAAACACAGTCAAACGACGACATCAATGCGATGTAGACGAACGCTGACACATCGCAGAGTCAAATGAATGCCAACATGATGAAGGCGAGTGCCAAAGCTACACAGATGAATGGGTGCTCGAGCAACACAGGGGAATGTTAGCATGACGCAAGTGCATGTTAGTTCCATGCGGGTGCCCAATGGTACGCTATGGGTGATTTCCAAAGGACAACAGATGAATGCCTGTGCAAACTAGGCGAATGTCGGCAAGGTAGGGATGATCGTTGAATACTTGCAGACAAACGTTAGCATAAGGTGTACCTACAGATGAATGTCGATGGGGTGCAACTACAGACGAGTGTTGGCATGTTGTCGGCAAGCGCCTATGCGATGTGTGGCGAGCACTGGTGCGATGCAGACGGCATCAGACAAACGTTGATATAGAATACAACTAAGACAAGCCTCAACATGTTACGAGCGTGTGCTTTTGTAATTTAGGCCAACGTCAATGTAGTGCGAACGAACACCTATAATAAGATGCATCTGCAGATGGATGTCGACATGTTGCAGCATATGCATGTCTGATGTGGGTGATCATTAGTGTAGTGTAGATGATCACCTTTGGTTTTAGGCTAATTGCATGTTGTTGGTAGGCACCCACATGCATGGTCGATGCTGACATGGACCTCTCAATCGCATCATAGATGTGTCTGACAAATGCCCACACCATACGGGTGGTCCCCTTATCGAGTTGAATTCCTATAAATGTGTGAAACACACCTCATTTTGCACATTTTGCCATTTTATGCTCTCCTCCCATGTTTAAAAATTTTGCACTCTTTTCCCCAACTTCCAAAACCCTTTTTTCATCCATGGCTTCCATTTCTCATACCTCTTTTGACGTTGGCATAGAGGTAACCAAAAACCCCAAACTCATTTTCTGGAATTTGATGTGCCCCATCATCCAAAGGCTTCTACAACAACAAGACACATTCAACGATTGGGTAGAGCCTTGCAAGTTCAACAACATTATCTACATGCCTTAGTATGACAAAGATATTCCTTTGTTGAATGTTCTCTTCCAAAGCTTCGATACTGCTTTCTCCATGTTTCACAGCAACTTGGGCTCCTAAAATGTTTCATTTGGAATTTGGCCAAAGGATATTCAGAGACTGACAAGTCTACCTTACAAGGATGGGGACCCGGTCACCACAAAGGCCTTGTTAAACGATGAGGACAAAAAATATTGAGTCCCATTACTCGCTGCAGGTGGATGGTATGTATTGTAAAATTTATAATCGCTGATTTTTGAATAGTTTTACACCTGTTAGTTCTAACTTGTTAAAAAAAATTTACAGATCCTCAATGTCGCGGTAAAAGGCGACTAAAAATTGAATGCGTTAAAAACCCTTCCCTGATAGGAATGCTTGAACTTTTCCAAGCAAGAATTGTTTTGCAAGGTAGACCATTTGATGTTCCATTTTGGGCTCTAGTTTATGTTCTTCGTACTCTGGGCACTCAACCATTGGATTGGTACACTTTTATTTCCAACAGAATCAAAGATGATTTGAACTTTGCTCTATGCAACAAGCATACTTAGTTTTCTTGTTATAGTTATACATTCCATTGTACTATGAAGCGATTTCGGATTTGCAAGCATCCTCTATTCCCTCTGCTCTCAATCCTGCAATGTTTGTCAAGACACTCTCCCTTGAAGCACAAGAGGCTAGTTTGAGTTATTTGAAATTATTTGAGCTTTGTCCTATATATATTTCAAATAATTACATAAATATCGATTTAGTTAATTTTAAATAAAATATCTTTTTCCTGCAGAAAAATTATATGAAACAATTCCCAGAAGAAACACAACAAACAAGGGAGGTCAACCCCCTGAGGCCACAACATAAACGAACATGGAGGAGGATGCAGAATCGACACCACAGATACCTAAGCAACAATTGATACGAAGAAAATGAATGCAGAGTTCGATTACACCTTCAACACAACCCTCCACTCATGTTACTGGTATACCTTCATAAACTAGCTTTGTTTTGATTGAATACTCTTTTATCATTATAATATTTTAACTCTATTATATATATATAGTAGAGGCCGCGCAATCTATATTGCAATCACCAAGTGGGTCTAAGAGAGCTTTGAGAGTTCCCCAACAAAAGCAACAACAACAGCGACATCAACAACAAACACATCAAGGTGCATTAAATAGATCTATTTTTTTAAATGCTAATATTATATAGAATTTTTTAATTGGTCATTTTAGCGATTTTAATTCCCATTTGCAGGTCATTCTTCTCAAAGGAAAAGAATCCCACTACTGCCATGACATCGACATGGCCTTTTAACTACTGGTATTGAGAAAAGTTTGTTTATCCCAGCTCAGAGTGGTGGCATGGTTCAGGGCCCAACGTCTAAATTTCCAAAATTTTCGCTTCGTGGTTTGTCCAGTGCAATGGGGACTACAGTTCTTCATGATATTGATCTAGATGAAGAGTATTGGGCATTGACAGTGGCACGCCCATGGGTTTTTTCAACCTGCATGATATCATACATGGATCTTAGCGCATGGAACCTTTACAACAACCTCGTATGCTCAATTCTCCAACTAACGGCATCAAAGGCAGCCAAACAAATGACCAACATATTAAATCTTATGTTAATGATTTTATTCTTCCAAACCTTGATGAATTGAGAACTTGAGAGCATTGGACAAAAGTATTAATTCAGAAAATAAATGACCGTTTCCACAACCACAATCAACGAAAATAATTGTACACAATGGTGGAGCATCAACCAACAAAAATTAATGTTTTATTCAACCAAGCAATTTCAGGAAGTGTTGTCATGAATAATAGCTTTAATGATGATGTTTTTGATATCATGTTAAACAGGATTGAAAATTTAAATGCAGAAGCCCAAACATACTATAAAAAATGGGCACAAAACAAAAGCTTGGTGGATCTTGTGAATGCGAGAAAAGAAAAATTTACAATAAGTTTATTTATGATTTTTTAAATTAAAATTTATTTTAAAACATTTAATTAATTAATTTTTTTAATCATTTGCAATCAAAATATATAAATTTGAAGAACCAAGGTGTTGTCCTTGACATGCATAAAAAAAATGCACGCAAAATTATTTATTCGGTAATTTCTTTCAAGGAAAAACTCGTTTTATTGAATAAGTAAAATAATACATTAAGAAAAATAATTCGAGAAAATGGCTTGAATCTTGATGTTTTATTTAAAAAGAAAATTGAAGCGGATCCATCATTGCTTTCAGTGGGAGATGTCACTGCAGAGGAACGGACAAATCTTGTCAATATCCATTTTGCAGTGAAATATTTCCAAGATTCTAGGATCTTGATCCTCACAGATAGCACAACCACTACTATTACCAGCAAACAAGTAGTGGAAGGACAAATTTATCAACAATGATTATGACATTATAAGTTTAACGTTGTTTTGTAATTTCTTCCATACTCTTGTTGTTTAATTAATGGAAACTGAGGTTTGAGCTCAAAGCCTCGAATTGTTTCATGTTTATGTTTTGTAATTATTGGAAACTTATGTTTTATAAAATTAAAATATATTTTATAATTATGGATTCCTTACTCATATTAGGCTACAGCGTACGATATGTAATAATTTGATGCAATGTTTAACTACTTTAATTTATAGTAAATTTGGTTTCCAAGCTATTAAAATATTGTTTACCATTTTATTTGATTAAACAATATATATTTTATTCAAAAAATATCAAACAATAAAAAAAATAGAATGTTGAATATGTACTATTTTTTGCAACTCGCAATGTAAAAAAATGCTAAAAAAACCTATTGCAGAATACGAAGGATACGATCATATCAATTAAACATTTCATAAACAACGTAACTTAAATTGAATCAATTAAGCATTTCATAAATATTGTTTAGTAGTTTGCATATACATATTACAATTTTATAAACTAACACTCAGGGATTTCAAACAACCCTTTGGTAACCCATACTTCATTGCTAACATTTGTATGACCGGTCTCACTAGCATTTATAATTTCACTATCTTCTTTGATAGTTGTATTTGTGACACCTTTTTTTTCAATTAGAGTGCTCCAAATTAAAATTGCTCTATCATATGGAAATATATCCACTTCATACCCTGAAACATACAACCTTAAACATGTCTCAAGATTTTTATCCAATACCACACAATGTTAACAAAGTTTCGAAATATGTCAAGCGGTTCAATAAGTCTCTTGCCTAGTCAACCTCCATCCTATACTTAAACATAAAACCAACCAATGATTGATATTCTTCTAATATTTTGCATGCAAGTTCATACATTAAAATCCATCTATTATCTACATCTTTTAATAGTTTTTTTTTTTCCATTAGTCACTCCAATTGCAAATTTATGAAACTCTAAAAACCATTTTGGACTGCATGACATGTACATGCGCAAATCACGTATTAACTCCACTTTTACGACATTTTTTAATATGCTTACAATTTTGTAAGCAAAATTCATTTTATGTGTCATGCAATAGATTAGTCATATATGGAGCAACTAATGTTTGCAGACGAACACACAAACATGTTTTTATTCCCCTGCATTACCAACACACCATCTGCACCAACACACACCAACTTAGTACCTATATCATGGTAACTCATCCAAACAATATTCATCAAATTAGAAATAACCAATTTGCAAAGGTTTTCAGCATTTCAATTTTTAGTCATTTTATGTACAGATAAAAGGTGCGATTGTCTTGAATGATTTTCAAATGTATATACATACATGCATACCCATGGTGTGTTGTCAACCGTTGTTACCTCATCAATGGACAATGATATGAACCTTGTTGATTTTACTTTTTCTTTCAAATCCTCATTTTCAATCATTGCGAGGCATTTTTCCCTCTCCCAAGCACTGGTATCAAACCAATGTGAATGTGAAATGTTGTGCAATCCAATCTGCTGAAATAAAATCTTGTAATCTAAAAAATCAGACATTAGTCTTCCTCTTTTTAGTGTGATGTAAAGTTGAAAATTATATATTTTTTGCAAACAAATTAGACTGAGCAATCTTTCTGAATTAAGCTTTAATTGTTCCTCCTTTTTCAATGAGGTGCCGTTGATGTTTCTGATGATTATGATACTCTATTGCGTAACATTGATGCAAGCACTTTTTTTCATTTTTTCATCTCATTATTTTTTTGATATTTTCATCTTTGTCTTTCACTGACTCACATTTTGCCACAATGTTTTTCAGTTGTGTCCAACTTGAGTTGTATTTTGTGGTCCTTACCAAGGTTTCAACTACATATTGTGCATTTGCATCTTGTTGGTGTGTCAGTACTTTTTTTCGGCTCTAGAGGTTCAATAAATGGATATTTAGATGCCCACTCATTCTGAAATAACCTTCCAATTGTCCATGTATTTTTCTTCTTTCGCATAGTTTTTGTTGTGTTTTTTTAACTGGAGATTGTTTTTGTTGCGTAGCAATCTCATCTAAAGATTGTGTTGGGTGAGTAAATCTCTCATTTGGTGTTGGGAACTCATCATCAACACCATTACTTATGATGTGATATCTATGTTTCCTTGAATTTAATAGGACAATGGGTTTTTTTTTTAGTGATTTTTTTTTTTCAACTGAAAATTGTTTTGGCTACGTAACAGTCTCATCTAAAGATTGTGTTGGGTGAGCAGATCTCTCATTTGGTGTTGAAAACTCATCATCGACACTACTAGTTATGATGTCATATCTCTGTTTGCATGAATTCAATGGGATAGTTGGTATTTCTTTCTGAGTGGCTTCTTTTAGAGAAGGTTTATATTCTAAAGCGTTATACAAGTCTTCAATACTTTTATTATTGAATTCCACATGCAAAAATTTTGTATGACATTACTTTTTAATAAACGCCAATACTAAAGTACAAATAAATAAAAAGCATTAAATCAAATAATATTATAATATAGTACCTATGTTTAGGATTTCATTCTCAAGTCTATCTTCCAATTCAAAGATATGTTCAATACTTTTATCATTGGGTTCTGCATGCAATATTATTGTAGACCTTATCATTATTATTGAATGTTGAAAAGAATATTTAATTAATTAAAATTTTGTATTCTATGAGTTAGTACCTTTGTTTGGCATTTTAATTTTATGTCTAATAATGTTTTCTTGTAGAGACAATTCTTCAAAAGAGTTATCAATGAGTTATGCACGTAAAATGGTTTAAGACATTTTAATTATTATTTTACTTTAATACAAGCCAATGAATAAAAAACACTAGTTAATTGAAAATGCAGTTCCTGTGTTTGGTGTCTAGCTAATATAAAATAATAGGTTATTTTATTTTTTAAATTTCTTGGACGCCTTTAAATTTTTCGCAGATATCATATTATCTAGTCTATTGAGCCATAAACGAAAGATGATTAATAGCAAAATGAAGACAATTGACCGATGAATAAAGAATCATGACAACAATCAAACATGATGGCGGTCACCCGCAAATTGACTTTGTTTGCACGCAGCCTGTGGGCTCCGCTAGCAGGTTGCTAGCGTCTGCCTACAACGTACCAGCGTTCGTCAACAGTCTGTGGGTGGATGCTAGTAGATTGTCGGTGATTGCCCACAAATTGTCGACGGACATTGGTAGTCTATAGATGGATGTTAGTAACCTACGATTGGCCACCCGCAAACTATCAGTGTCCCACCTTTAGAGTGTTGGCATTTGTTCGCAGATCGTGGATGTTCATCGACAGTCTGTTGGCATCCACCCATAGTCTGTCGACGTCCATAAGCAGTCTATCGGCATCCGTCCGTAGTTTGCCGACGTTCGTCCACAATTAGGATATGCACGAATGATAGCGAATGGCAAAGGGACGACAACACGCTACCTCGGCCATCAGGTGAACAACCGCATGCTATTGGCGGATGACGACGAGCTGGGGTCAGACGATGGCAAGCTGCAGGCAACGACAGAGTATGGTAAAGCACCCACAACATGTCATTGAGTGCTTGTGCTTACAGGATGCAGTCGGGCGCTCGCAAACTACCCTCATGTTTAATTACTGTGATGGCACTTAAAGAGCAGTAAATGAAATTACAGTTAAAAAATACTAAAAAATTATATTGTAAAAAAAATGTTGCCTACCTTGCTGCAAATTGTTGATTCTTGAAGCCCTCCTAGGACTTGAAATACAAACCACCAAAAAAAAATCTTAAAATCACCCGTTAGTATGTAGTGGAAATCCTCTGGATGGGCTTTCGAAGTACCGACGAATTACATTTATATGAAGAAATTTATATTCAAATGTAGGCGAACATGTCCTCAAAATTAACTTTGACCTCGAAAATTTAAGCGATGTCGCCCTGTTGGCCACTCCACGAAAATCGCCAAACACTTCAAAAAATGAAATAATTAACGAAAATTCACCACTAAAAAAATCCCTGACTTTAAAAAAGAAAGAAAGAAAATATCATGTTTTTGTGTAAGTCATATTTTAGACATGACATTTTAATATCAAAACTACATCGAAACTAATTTTCTATTGCACCATGTCTATCTTCTCCCTACACCTACATATACCTTTTTGTAATGCTCATTCAAACTTCATGTAGCAAACATAAAAGCATAATCAAAACTAAAGAAACAAAATAAATTAAAGCATAATAAGCAGTAACCGTTACAGATAAACGGTGCCTTCAGTGTTATTTTACTCATGAATGTTGTAGACAGGGACACTGCAGGACAACATGAAGATGTCGTCATGAGAAGCATCAGAAACAACTCAGAAGACAAGTTGTATATTTTAATCTGTATGTTTCAGTATGTACAAAGATGTATGCATGTTTGTAAGACCTGAATATAAGCATTGTTTATAAATGCATAAGACCCAAGTATGGGCAATCTTTGTAAAGACCCAAGGGCAACATTTGTAAAACTATGTTGCTAGGTAAGATCCTAAGAGGGCAATTGTAAAATGGTGATTGTTATAACACTAGGTGACATTTTCACAGTCTCGGATCTGAAATCCTAAAATCAACTGACATTCAGGAGATCATCCGACCCAGAGCCATGAAAGGATCCTCACATGGAGTACCAAGTCCAGTACTAGCTTTTTGAGGACAAAAAGCCTTCTTAATGGGGAGGATTGATCCGGAGATCAATTCAGAGAAGGTCCTGAAACAGACTGAAACCTACACCATTGCGTAAGGCCTATTGAGACCTTTCCAACGGTATGCAGAACATTGAAAATAGAGTTCGTATACTCCTTGTATAGTTGGTCAAAGTTTCAATCAAGTTGGTTACAATTAGTCAAAAATGGTCAAACTGCAAAAATTGACCATTATGGAACGATTTGAAAATAGTTCCACTGCATAAAGCATCTTGAGAGCTTTCCGACGCAATTTACGGTTTGTGAAACGAAGTTCGTATGCGAAATATATGGCCGGTCAAAGTTGTGGTCAAACTTGATCAACAAGATGACATGGCAAATGTGGACCAATAAGGACATGACACATGGCACAAAGTAAAAATAAAAATAAATTTGTGGGGTTTTATAATTGATCTTTGACAAGCGAAAAACGATCGACTATGGGGACCATAACCGATAGAGTCCACTTTTGTCTCGGAAGGGAACTCTACTGCCAATAGAGCTATGGAGCATTCATCCAATTGAATGTCGACAAGTGTCGAAGCAAGAACGATCCACGTGGTGGGTCCTCAAGCCACCACGTGGCTTGCCACCATTTACTCCATGCTCGAATATTATATATTATTATCATCGAAGGTTCTATCAACCACACAAACAACCCACGTTAATGCCAAGTCAACATGCCACGAAGACCGTGATAATCGTGGAGGGGTCAAAGTGCACATGCCACCACAACTTGCCACGAAACCATGGATCACATCGAAACCCAAACCATATGCCAATGCCTACATATAGGCATCATCAACTATTAATTCGTGGCATTATAAAAATAAAAGCCAACTCATTATCTCCCAAATGTGGGATAAAACCATGGAAAATGGAGATATCCGTGGGTATATGGATATAACGTGGGACTTAATTTATTTGCCAAAGACTTCAAAGGTGGCATTATTTAATTATATGCTTAGTTTTTTAATACTAAGTTTATCGTTATGAATTATTTCAATTTGGAGGATTCAATTATCAATTAAAACCCCCCGATAACTATTGTAACCCAATTATTCGAGCCCTATACAAGTATAAACAGGGACACATGGATTGTTTTAATGCATTCAAGTCATTCGAAATAATTCGAATGTGATAATCAAAAGCCAAAGCAAGTATTGCTTAAGAGGCTAAGGAGGCTTGCAGAAAGAGATAGAGGCAAAACTCTGAAAAGAGACTTATGTTATTTTTGCCTAAAAAACAACATTGCAATTGGTAAATTTCCGTTTTGAAAACGTCTTGTGAGTATTTTCAAGCATTTTTTTTATATATCGACCGATAAAGGACACAGAGACGTAGGCCATTATGCCGAACTCCATTATCAATTGTGTGGTTGAATTTCTTGAATTCTTCTTGTAAAATTGTTACTACAATTTAATTGATAAATCAAATGTTAAATTATTTATGTAAAATAATTATTGTAAGGCAAAATTAAATACGTAAGCGTGTTATTGCTTAAGTTTACGGATCAACTAACATTTGGAGGATCTCATTTTCTTTTCCCAGCGTTTTGTCATCTCTTTTTTCAAATAAAATAAAAAATAATAAAGTTAATATTTTTAAGTTGTCTAAGTGACTTATTTTTTTATTTTATTAAAAAAGTGACAACTTAATATTACTTTATTATTATTGAAAATAAAAGAAAAAAGTAAGGGAAAAGGTGAAAATAAAAGCAAATGGGAAAACCTAAAAGTGTAACTTTAACCTTAAAAGTAACAATTGAGTATTTATATTCACAGTTTTCTCTCATTTGGAGGATGGATTGATTCATCATTGAAAAGAAAATCTTTTCCCAGAGCTTGAGCTTTTGAGTTCAACTTCTCCATCTGAGAATGAAAACCCTCTAATATATAAGTGGAGGCCGAAAACTCTCCAACCTTTAATGATGACTCCATCCAATAGTTGCAATTGTACAAAAAAATCAAGATTAATTCCAATTTTTGGTTTGGAAAGGTGCTATAATATTGCAACTACAATATGGTTGCTACAGTAATTAGCCCTTAGTTGGCTGCGAGTGATTAAATCTTAGTTTCAATGTGATTGAGGATTGCCATCATTTTTCTGCCCTTGTGAGTGTTTGAAATAGTTTTCAAACTGTTGCATGGGGGTTCTAAGCAGCGTTCAAGGCTGTCAAACCACCCTCCAGTGCAGTGCCATTCTTCCTTGCAGATCTACGATCTCTTCCTCAGCGTGATGTACCTTGTCTGCAATGAATCGTTTATGTACCTGGACATATCATTGTTGTACATTGGTGAAATTGTATTGGGAGTTTGACAAAGGTTCGTTGTTGTGAGTTTACTGCTCTATTTACATGTATTATTTAGTATTAAACGTGTAGATAGTGCATTTATTAAAATACTACTGCTGGGTTGTCATCAGATTTGGGATTTCCGTAGTGCATGTGCCCTGTATTACCCTGTTTCTTCATTACCAATATTTGTATGCTTTCATCTCAATACAATAAGAGTTTCAATGGGGTTTTCAGTATCAATATTCCATGTGGGATGTTTGATATCCAGTATTGAAAATGAATCATAGTAAATACCAGAATTCGTTAAATTACCCGAAAGGGGGACATTACACTTTAGATTATGTTTGTGATCTCTTCTTACTTTGAACACCTTCCAGCTTTATTTTAACCATATTACTTTGTGTGAAAACTTTGCCAATTTGGTTCTATGCCTGTGCTTTATTTTGGCTTTAAAAAATGTCAGCTTTGTAACAAATTAAACATTTCAAATCCATTTGATCTGGAGCTTCTTACCAAAACTCTACTACTGTCTTCTGAAAATATAGGTGAGGTAGCCACTTTTTTTTTCTAATCTGAATTGTGGATATTTTTTCTAAGAAGGTTTATTTGGTATTGCCAAGGCACAAGATAATAAGCTGAAAACTGCCAAGAAGTGACCCTTCGGCATCATCAGGGTGTCCAGTTTTCTTGTTTGAAAGAGTTGTATCACAAACTCTCACCTCGAATGGTTGATTAAGAAAAATCCAATTTTTAACAAGGAAAAATATATCAAGCTTTACTGCAATATAACATTGGCCCGCCCTTCTATTGGTACATGTGAAGCATCTGAGTAAGGTCTAGTTCTATCAATTGGGTGTAAAAATTTCCAGGTTGTCAAAGGTGGTGGTTGTTCTTTAATTAAAACCAACCCCCTGCGCCCCCTTCCCCTTTATTTTCATGTGGAGTTCTTATGGTGTTGAAGTCTCCCTTGATGATAATATCTTGAGTAGTGGTAGCTTAAACCCAGCTAATCAGCTACTTTTAACATAGTCATTATATTTTCTCGTAGGAGAGAATGTACAGATTTATAATATTGACAATTGTTTAAAAATCATGAGAGAATAAAATTGCGTGTAGTTTCCCAGAAAAAAATTGAACTGATTTGAAATCATATCATCCTAGATTCCAAAAAATAAGAGTACTAGAATTGTTGCAGGAAATGGTTTGTTTGCAGCCCCAAATTCCCACAAATTGAGATTGTTTGATGGCTCCAGATCTGACGTACCCCTGAAGAAGAATCATTTATATATTCTTTGATTTTCTTGTTTCTTCGAGGAACAAGCATTTGTTGGACGCCCCTAGGCCTCTTATGTTCCATGATATAATCTGCATTAAGAAGAGTTTATGGGGGTGGTACTATCTTCTGTGATCTCTGAGAGAGCTATTGCTTTTGGGGCCCAAATTTGCACCATTTTCCCTGCAGATTTGATTAAGCTTTGTCCTCATCTAGTTCAATTTGATCTCTTACTGTTTTTCTTTTTTTCTTTGTAGCTTGAGCAGTCTTAGGCTCCCCAATTTGTAGATTTACTGAGATAAGATCATCAATTTGGCTGTCTTTTGTTATGTCTTTTTTTCCTTTGTTTCTGGTTGTTGAAGCAGATTTGGATGTCAATTGTAGAGGACTTTTTGGATGCGTTGAGATGATTATCCTTGTCTTGTACTGTCTTGGGCGCCCTTTCCTTTTGGGGTTCCTTGGAGTGGTTCCAGGGCCCTTCATTGTCTTACGAGATTTGGATGTCTTCCTCTATATACCCGTGTCAGCAAGGGCAGCACATGGAATTTCCAGAGAAATCCAGGTTGTTTGACTTGTTTGCCATTTTCCTTCCTAGATGTAAGCCTGTTGAAATTATGATTCATTTAGAGATTGTGGATTTGATACTTGTTTGTCTTTCTAATTTTTAGGCAAGTGGAAAAGGGTTATGAGGAGCTAGCGGATTTTTCTTTTGCTCCATTTCAGTTTGTTCTTGCATGTGTTGTTCTTGGGAGGGGAACACCCTACCCAGATGTCCGTGTCCATGGCCAATTCTACATCTGAAAGGCATATTTTCATGGTCCAATGGTTCCCATTCAATTCCTCTCATTTCCAAGATTATTTTGTTTGGTAAAAACTTGTCCAGATCTAAGTTTATGCAGATCCTTGCATAATTTACAACTCCTGGATTTCTTGTGAACTGAAACATGGTTATGTATCCTCCAATTACTGATCCTATTTTCTCTAGGCAGGATCCATGCCGATGTTCACTTGGTACAAGAGGAAATCTTACCCATACAAAAACCATGCTGTGAAAATCTTCCATTGGAATAAAAGCTGGATATAAATGTTTTATAAATAGTCCATATTTCTTTATGAATCAAGGGCCTCCTTGGAATGTTCTCTATATTACTTGGAGCTGAAAACCACCATGAAGTAGTCCTTTCGCATCATCAGGATGTCCACTGATCACAATGCGTTCCAATTTTCTTGTACCCAAATTCGAAGAGTTTTTGGTCCCGAGTATGCACCCATGAATTGACAAATGAGAACTTCATGTTTCAAGATCCATAACCTATTTTCCATTTCATCAATAACAAAAAAGACCATCAAGGGGGTATCCATTTTCTGATAACACACTTTCCTTATTTGTGGAAAAAATTAGCCTTGATACAGATATGCGTGCATGATATTACAGAAATTTCTGTAATTCTTCTTTGCTTTGTGGGGCTGTTACTTTTGATACCACTGATTTAAAGTTTGGGTTGGACTGTAATGGAGGAGGAGATGGAGTTGAGGAGGCCATGGCCTCCTCCGAGGAAGGCTGGATCTTTGGGCCACTCAGCTTTTGTCTGAAATTTTATTATAAAATCTGGTTTGGAAGTAGATCTGTTGCAGGTGGGCTGGAAGGGGCATGGAGCAGAAAAGGCCGCTCAATTAGTCTCATACTATTTTCAGATGATAACCATTCATCCAAGTTCATCATCATTTGCTTATATGATCAAAGTTTAAACAATCATAAAATAGAACTTGCACTTCATGCCCATTAGCGTCTTAAGCATTCTAGCTATACAGCAGCAATCTATTTGACCCTCAAACTTTTACACAAATATAAAACAGATTAGAGAGAAAATTAATAAAACCAACCACCCTCCAACGAAGAAATAAGTCAAACATTATTATAAATGTTTTAAGGAAACAAATGGAATGGTACTCTAGGCAATAGATTCTAGATAGGAAAATTATTAGAATCTACAACAGGCACCCATCCTACATAGTTTTAACATTTTTAAAATTTAATGTTAATTATTGCTTGCAAGTTCTGTACAGCCTTATTTTCTGTATTCACAAATTGGTTACCAAGTTTTCAATAACTTGGACAGCTCGCATTCTAGTTCAATGTTTTCCACAAAGTATTCTCAAACAAACTAGGCCAATTCGTCTATCAACAACCTTGCCATCTTCAGTTCTGCACCAACAATGTCGAAATAACTTGAACAAAGGAAATCCAAACACCTTTTGTATTCACGACAACTGTTTCTACGGATTTTAGACCAATAAAATACTATGGAGAGAGAATATGGAAGGGAGTAAATGCATAAAATTATTCAAACCTTGCAGCAATAGCTGAAACTTGTGCTCAGGAAGGTACATAAGACCATTGAAAGAATCATTGCCTTGTTTCATGACTTCATTATTCTTGAAATGTACAAGGACATACTTCTCTTTTCCAATACATGTTTGCCAACCATCAATACTTGACGCAGGCACTGACATGTAAATGATATTTCACGTTGAGTACAACAGAAAAACAGTAAATATCTTATATTGAACATGTTGGGTTCTACATTTAATACTTTTTGGTAGATTTCCATTAAATGTTGTCCAAATCGTTAAATATTGAATTTGAAACTCAACCTTGACAAGAGAATAGATTTAAGTTGAGAAAGATTTATGTCGTGCATATTGTCAACATTATGCAAGAAACATTCCATGATACACACCAACCTCCAAGTAATTTAAGCACAGACCGAAGGCAAGTAAATATCACGTTGAGTACAACACAAAAACAGTAAATATCTTATATTGAACATGTTGGGTTCTACATTTAATACTTTTTGGTAGATTTCCATTAAATGTTGTCCAAATTTTTAAATATTGAAATTGAAAATCAACCTTGACAAGAGAATAGATTTAAGTTGAGAAAGATTTATGTTGTGCATATTGTCAACATTATGCAAGAAACATTCCATAATACACACCAACTTCCAAGTAATTTAAGCACAGACCAAAGGCAAGTAAATATCTCCAAAGTCACATGAATCACAATTGATAAAAACTCAGTGCGATAAATATTCAAGCTCAATTCCACCTCAACAAAACTGAGGCATAACTCTGTAAAAATATGTAATATACTCCACAAAAAAGAAAATTAGACGCATCCATATATCAGAACCCATCATTTATACATCCACGATCAAGTAGACAATAAATTTATAAATATACGCAAAAACAGCAAAAGTCTTGGACAGGGAACAATACTTTATAACAAGGAAACTATTATGGCCTCCAATAGGCCGTCACTCTATGGTGTGGCCAATTTTATTTTCCAACTACTGGATGGCAGCCTGAAATATAAGCAAAAAGAAATATGAGTTTGGTTTAAGGATGATGCAATCATTAATTACTATTTACAACATTATTCTACATATTCATCATAATATTTTATTTTTTTTAAATGCATCTTTTATTAATGCCGAGAGCAACAAATTTTAAATTTCATGAAAAAAGTTAAACTTGTATTTTCTCTCCTCGCTGACCTGGCATTAAATGTCAACATTAAATTAGGTGAGTGCAGAGCAGATTAACTAGTCCAACATCAGCGCAATAAACTCGCATGCCCCCCAGATAGATATAGATTCCGGGAACCCCTGTCCCTCTATCTATATCTATGGCCGGTAACCCCTGCCTGAACCCCAGCCCCTCATCGAGTAGTCTCTGAACTATCCTTCCCAAACTAGAGTGGATAGTGTCCTACAAATGTCTCTAAGTGATCCTCATAAATGCATCACAATAAGTTTCTCTCGTTGACCTATGCTAAGTTGCTAACAATGAAGATAGATAAAGGGGACTTGGAGGCACACCATATTGTTGACATCAGCAAGGACCAAACTATTCACCAAAATGGTTCTGATTATTTTTTTATCTCCAACTGACTAACCAAGAGGATAGATGCTTGACTTGTGTTATGTGCATCTGTTCGATTGTTGTACTTTGCTGCATCAATCAATTTGACCATTGTAATTGTTTCATTGACCAAAAAAAACCTGTTGTTGATTCGTGAAATCTGTTACTAACCAAGAAAAAAAAAAGGTATGCGAAGTGTTTGAGCAATTGTCTCTTGTACTTAGTTTCAATATAATGACAATAACAGTTGTACTTTGTAACAACCCTATAAATTGAAATCTTGACAACTAAATATTGAAACCCTAAATTTCGGATTTTATTTATTTGTTCTGAAAGATTGACAATTTGATTGAGCATAAAACATCACATGCAACAATAAATACGAATACCCACTGCTGAATATAATCAACTGGTTCAAACCCTACTGAAGGAAGACCAATAACAATTATTTCTTAAAAACAAAAACCTCTGAAGGGGAAGGAATAATAAATAGAGTTTTATTGTCAAAAACCTATTCGCTTTCAACCTTGCAAGGTACAACAGTTTGTTGTGTGTGTGGTTATAGGTCCAAACTTGCTAGAAACAACCCAAAATTTGCAGTGACTTAAGTCTTTCAAGTGCAGCGACCACTTTGAGGGTTTAATTGTTGTCTAAAGTGCTTGAAATAGTAGCGATCAGATTTTGGAAGGTGATACACACAAAAACAGTCCCTTCAGTTGTACATCCTACCCAAATAAATTGAAAATTACTCCGTAGACCTCAAAATTTGCAGTGATTCACCCTAGTGAGGGTTGGCGTTGAATCCCTTGTTTACCTTGCTAACCGCTGCCCAATTCTGCCAAAATTAATTTCCCCAAGAGTGGCATTGATCCCAATGCAAGAAGCAGTAAAACCCTAATTGAAATTGATTTTTTCTTCTAAACTGAAAGCATAGATGTAATCCCTGGATGGGATTATCAAATGGGTATGAAGGGTTTCATCTTCATACCTGTAAATCTAAGGGGTTTTGTGCTCTGAATAATTGTAGAAGCTGCAAACTTTTCCTCTAGAAAAAAGATTGTGTTTTTGTTCGAATGATTTCAATTATCATTCTTATTTACTCCAATCTTCTATTATGCACTTTTCCAATCCAACCCTAAAATAAATAAATATAACTTTTAATTTAATACACCTTTTTTCAATTAATGAATATTAATTACTTTTAGCTATGTATGTATTAATTACTTTTGGCCTCACTCAATAATAATTAATAAGTGTCATTTTTCAAAGTTATAACTTAAAGTACCTTTTAAGACAACTTAATAAATTATTATTTAATTATTAATTATTTCGAAAAGGGGACATGACAATCTGCCCTTCCCAAAAATGTTTGCCCTCAAGCAATTGCAAATTCAATTGCTCTGACTCTCCCCAATTGACTATCTCTGTAATACCTAGATCCCATATCAATCTTGGGAATTTGAAATTCCCAATCCTTGATCCTTCTTGTGATGTAGTTGGCTTATGCGACACCACTCTGATATTATCACACGATAAAGAACTTGAACTAGGAAATAACTCTGCATCCATCTCAAACTTCAATATCAGGGATTTCAAAATATTACCCGAATCCCATATCCGTTTACATAGGCAGCCTTGAATGATAGAATTTATGTACTCTTTGTTGAGAGTGATGACTTTTACTATTTCTCCACACTTCCCATGATGACAAAATTCATGCCAAAATATCATTTTTCAGCCACTATTATCGTTGTCATACCTTGAGCAATGACCCTGGATATTGTCAAATTGCTTATCATTAGTTGCTGATCTGAAAATTCTAGCAAGCTAAAAACTAACACTGGTATCCGGTGAGGCCCTTTTCTCATGTGCATGCCTCTTAACAAGGTCTTCTTGGAACTCCAGCTCATAAGCTTCTTGATTTGAAACATTCCCTTCATACTCTAAGCTGTCATAAGAATGATCCAAAAGCTTATCTTCTTTCAATTTCTTAGAGAAATTACATCAACTTTACCATATGGAAGACTTGGAAATTTGGCATTAATCAAAAAATCCTCTCCAAATTCTTGCAAATCTGATTTTTCTTCATGTTTCACCATTACAATTGGAGAATTCTTTCCCTTAATTTTCTGTAAGTGTTGTTTTGCTTGAGTGGCTATCAACTCAGCTTCCTTAACTCTTCTTAGCTATTCATCACAACTTTTATGGGTCCTCATTACATCCTCGGCACTTGTCTGCAATGTGGTTAGTTTCTTTTCAACTACATTATTTGGTTCATTTTCAGATAAGATATCCTTACCTTTGGCTTGCATATTAAATTCTTTTTGCTCCTCTGTAGTTTTTGAGACTCATATATTGACTTTTCCATCTTCCTTATTTCTATCCATGCCTTTAAATCCTTTTGATATTATTGCATGCAATGTAACTAATAGGGTTTATCAGAGTCTGTGCAAGATTAAGCAAATAACATATTGGAATAATAGAGCCAATACACAGACAACAGAAATAATATTTCAACATACTGATAATATATTATTCACACTCTGATTCATTCTCATACGAACACATTACAACAGATATATAGGGAATGTCTACCCTGTAAATAGGGAGATGCATATCCCTACAAACTCTCAACTAATCAACCAAATACCACTAATAATCTACTCGTATAACAATAATAATGTTACTAGATATTAATCCATAACATTCACAGCCTTAACATTATTATTCCTAGTCGCACCCCCTTAATCTGAACATGGGGAGAATATTATCCTATATTGCATTTGAATTTATGATTGTGTGATTTTCCAAGGAACAAATCTGAAAAATGGTTTTTCCATGGCTAACCAAAAACCAATGATGATTTTTCCCATGGCTTACCAACAACCAATAATGGTTTATCCCATGGCTAACCACCAACCAAGTGGTTTTGCTGGTTTACCACAAACCATGTCATATATACAAGTACATTTTTAATTCCCATCATTTTCTAACTTAGAGGGATTACAAAAGCAAATATCAAAAGGGATTACATCGCCTCAGTCTTCTTATGTACCTACCAACCTTTGGTACCTACGTATACATCGCCTCAACCTTCTTATGTGTTGTCCATTCCTCCTCAAGTCACTGTTTTAAGTGCTCCTTCAAATCTTCCAAGTTCCTCATATGTTCCATAGTCTTTTCCTTCTTGGAAATCTACCAAGGGGGCTGTCCAAAAAACGAAGTGCCTGTTGTGAAACAGCCTACTGTTTGGGTCCAAGACTTCATCCCTTTCCAAGAGCCTTCTTCTGTTCCTGACCACCTTAAGGACGAGCTATTTCAAGAGAACATAGCAAAGCAGATCATAGAATTGGAGCTGAAGGCAAGGAAGGAAGAGGAAAGGCACAATTAGAAGATGAAAGCAGAACCACTACCTTTCCCATCTTGGAGCCAAGTTATGCAGCCAGGTAAATCCGAAGTCATTCAGCCTCCATCCCTCCCTCCTCAAGAGCCTCTATCTTTTCCATCTTGGAAATCCATTCAGAGCAATGGACCAAAGGAGGTGGTGATCCCTGAAGTCAGACAAGGAGTCTTGTAGCCTCCACTCCTTTCCCTTCAAAAGCCTAGAGCCTTTCCTTCATGGAGAGCCATTCAAGAAGCAAAGTTTCAAGAAGAGATGCTGGATGTGGTGATCCAAGAGCCAAGTCAAGAGGAGTCAGTGGTTGAAGAAAGTAACAAAGAAAGGTTAGCTTAGCTCAATGAACTTGCCCTACAAGAGTTCCAAGACTCTTTCTCCCTCCCTCAAGAGCCACCAAAGAAGCTATTCCCTAGCTAGAAAAGCACTCTCTCAAGCTGCAAGCAAGGTGAACTTTTTCACCCTCCCACCATCTCCCTCTTGGAGGAAGACCCTGTTTTGCAAGGAATAAAGGAGGAGCTTGCAGTCAAGTTTGAGCCATCAGGGAGGAGAAATCAGTTTTGGACCAGTTGTGGCATGGCTTTGACTTTGATGAATTAGAGCCTAAAGGCAGTACTGATGCCTTCATACTTAAAGAGGTGTGTATTCAGAATGCAACTGAGAGCAAGGAGGGTTTTGTTTGGTCCCAAGATCTTTCATTTGGCGTGGTTGCGAATGAAGATGATCAAGGTGCAAAGATTAGCATAGTCAATCAGTTGGTTGACCATGTTGGAGAGGGCACAAATGAGCAAAAGGATCAAAATGAAGTATGGCAGCAACTGTACCATGACTTCATGTATCAGGAAGAGGTTCTAAACCAGCCTATGCCTCTCCCAGAGTCTGAGGATGAACTCAACAATCAGATTGAAGAAGCTAACCAATCCCAAGATGAATTGTCCATTGAAGGCAGTACTGATGTCTTCAAGACTGAAGGGGAATGGTTAGATCCAGAACCACAAAAATATGACATGTTGGGCCCTAGATGGATTGATGAACTTTCATATGGCTCCTTTCAAAGCAAACAGAACAAATATGGAGTTGAAGTTGGCATTGTCTTGGATGACCAAGAGAACACTGCCTTTTGGGATGACTTAGAGCTATTTTGCTTAGACCTAGACAGCAAACCAAGCACCAACTCAAAGGAGCCGTTACATGTGCTTAATTTAGAGCACAAATTTGAGCCATCAAATGTGGAGATTGCAAGAGTCCCCACAGTCCAACGTGAACCATGTTTGGAGGACATGAACCAAGATGTCGACATTGGGGACATGTTCATTCCATTTCCTCCATTAGAGGGCACACCTAAAGGTTTGAACACAAAGCTCCCTAGTTCACCAATTCTGGTACCTCCAAAGCAAGGTATCTTTCATCTTGATTTGTTACAAGTGAATGATACTCAAACTTTCCCATTTGATCCAGGAGGGAGTACTTGTAAAGTGTAACCTTGTGCATATTAGGATAGATTTCATGCTTTCCTCAAAGTGCCTTGTGCACATTTCTTTTATGTTCTGTTTTTCCTTTCCCTAAGTGCCTTGGGCACTTTGCGTTGTTTTTGTGCTATCCTCATTGCTTCAAGAGGAAGTTCTAGCAAGGGTCAGCGTTGTATCTAGTTCAAACCAGGTCAGTTGCAGAGGCAAATGGAGACTACATGCCTAATGGACTAGACAAGGCAACATGAGTTGGGTTTTCAAGCATAGCAGGCATGCTTCCCTGCGAGTAGCCAGAAATGTTGGCCATTTTTTGGCCTACATACCAAAATTTTGTCAGTTTGAAGAAAATGGGCATAACTCAGGAAGAAAAATGGTAAAGTATTCAGACTTCGGGTTTCCAGAGGAGCACTACTTAAAAAACCTTATAAGTAATCAGCAGTCGAAACCCCGAACAAGTAAGAAGGATTGGAAAGCCCGATTTGGTCTGGGCAGTGTATTTCGGGTTTCTAGGGGTGCACTACTTATTTCACTTTATCAGTTGCAACTAATGATAAATCCGAAATAAGACGTGGGGCTTGGAAAGCCCGATTTGGTCTGGGTAGTGTATTTTGGGTTCTCCAAGGAGCACCACTTAATTACTTCACAAGTTGTGAGCAGTCAGAAACCCGAAATAAGTAATGAGACATCAAAATCCCGATTTGGTCTTAGAACTGCTTCTCAAGTTCTCAAAAAGACAGGTCCTCTCCAAGCGTAAATCCAAAGGTCCAATCAGTCAAATACAAGTGGCACAAGTACATATAACTCACTTCCAGAACATGCAAAGTGGTCAAACAAGGATTAGACACGTCCAAGTGGAGCAGTGAACATGCAAAGACCAACCGCGATAGTCCAAATTGCAGTAAAGAACACATTGAGTTTTAAATGCAAGGACAAATCGCTCACGCTTGGCAGGAACATACAGCTACCTCCGGTATGGCTCGCTCAGTTCCAAACAAGAGAATTGAATGCATGAGGCGCTCGAGGAGATGGATGGCGATTCTGGACGGTTCATCTAGTGGTCAAAGTAGTTGCATGCTTTGAATGCAAAGAGCTCGAGTAGAATAAGCGACGGTGCCAGTCATCGATGACTTCCTCTCTCCCTTCTCTCCACGCAAAGCTCTTCCTCTTCTCTCCCCCTTTATATATATCTCATGTCTTCCATTTTGTAAAGGGTTCCCAGTTTTTACACTTTTTTATCTTTCTAGGAGATGGGACACTCTGAGATATTGCAAAAATATGCTCAACTTGACTAGGCTCGACCCTGTCAAGCACTTGTAAGAACTACCTCTTGATGCAATAAAAGGATTTTCTTTGCCTATCTCTTGCCTTGGATTCGTGTCTGTTGAGTTGTGCACTATGGCAATGTGTGAAAGAGAGTTTTCCTCGTCCATGGTCCTCCTTTCTGACCTTGTTTAGGGAGTTTTTCAATGTTGTTTGCAAGTCTGATTTAGTGTTCTTTCTGCCATTGATGTGAGCTTTCAGGAGTCTTAGAACTCCTCTCTGTTTGCATTTTTTGCTTCTGAAACCTCCTGTTGAACACAACTATCTACTGAGAGAGGGGGTGAATCAGTAGATGAGCTAAAGCCTAGTTCTTAAAACTTTTAAACAAGATACAGAATGTATATGCAAAGTAAAGAACAAAAGCAGAGATCATACACACACAAGAATACTCAACACCTGATTTTTACGTGGAAACCCAAAGAGAAAAACCAAGGTGAGAAAAGCTATTATAATTTATTGTTCTAATCCAGCCTCACAGAAAAGATGTCTCACAGACAAACCTCACTGGTTACATTCAAGAGCACCCACTCTAAGGAAGCACCAACTCAGTTTTTCTGATGGCACCAACCTATCAGAGATATGAAGCTATAACTTCAAAATACAAAAGAGATTCAAAATGAATCTTGTTCAGTTTCTCTGTTACAAGTCCAGTCTGTAACTGCACCTTCACACTCTGTGCCTTCTTGTCTTTTCTGCCTCTTTCTCTTTGTGTTTGAATATCTTCTATTTTGACACCTTATTTGCTTTGTCGTTTTACGTTGTCTGCATATGTCCTCACTTGACAATTTTTGAGTTAACACTCTAATTATTATAGTCACAGTAGCAAAAGACACTTTCAAATGTTCTGTTCGTAGCATAGATAGACAAATGCATTTTAGGATTTTCTATCTGTAAGGTGTTCACACTTCAACTACTTTTAACCGGTTCAAGCTTTTGATGTGCATTCAATGTGCTTTGACTTCGTGTCTTGATTCATGCTTCAAACGGCAACATTCAAATTTCTTTACTTTGGCATCTACACTTCTACTGTTGTTAACTGTGCCACTTCCTCGATCAATTAGATTGATTAATCTTGAGCTCCGTGAAGAAATATCGAGTTCATCACCATTTCTACCTGTTTTTTTACAGACAGTTAGACAACATTAAATGTGGGCTTTTTATTTCATTCATCGCGCCAAGTTCACATTCTTTTCTTTGTTGGATCTTTCCTTATGACGTCTTGACACTTGTCAAATGCGCGTGCACTCGGAGGGTAATCTGGGTTTGCTTCGCACCATTGGATCTAATGCACTGATCAAGCGTGAGCCGTTGATTTTTAAAGCAACATGTATTTTAATTCTTGCTTTGTCATTAACCATCGAGCTTCTTTTCTTCCCCTTTCACATCTCATTGCTTTCTATATGATGGGTTCGCTTCCGCTCCTTCCGATTGTCCTCGATATGCTCAATCTCTACCCTTTCTATTGTGTCGTTAAACTTCGGCATGTTGGCATGATCTTATTTGCTTCGGCATTCTTGTAACGCTCCTTGCAACATTGATCCTTGTAGACTTGCTCGTCTTTTATCCTTGCTTTAATCCTTCGAAAGAATCTTTTATACAAATTGTTGCAGGCCTTTGTCTTCGGGACAATTTCCGTGGTCTTTCTGTCTGGGTCCAATTTCTGAGGGTTTTTTGTCAAGGACTTCTTTGGCCATTTTGCAAACTATCCTTCAGAACTTTTGTAATGGTCCATTTCATCTTGAAGTGTCCTCCAATTTCTCCGAAAGAATTTGTCATTGGCTTCTATTCGGAAGTGCCCTTCGAAAATCTTCTGACGGTCCTCATACCCTTCGGATTTTTTGTAATCTACCCTTCGGCTTTTCTGCAAGTGTCCACATACCCTTTGCAACGTTCAAAAGATACCCTTCGGACTTTTTGAAAAGGTCCACTTGCCCTTCGCAACATTCAAAAAATACCCTTCGGACTTTCTGAAAAGGTCCACTTGCCCTTCGGAAGAATTGTTGCGGGTTTTTTGTCCCGAAAGACTTCTTCAAGCAAAAAGAAATGCCGCGGACAATTTGTCCGACATAATTCCTTAACATTTTCCCAAAAGAATTCTCAAGACCAATTCAGGTTTTCCCCACTACTTAGCTTATGAAAATGGAAGAAGTAAAGCTATCCTGGAAACCCGATAAACTCCTCTTAAACCAGCTCAGGTTCTTAACATTGCTTGACTTATAAAACATAAAGAAGTAAAGTCATTCCAGAGAATCCCGACCAAGTAAAGTCACTTCATAACCCCGAACAACTCCTCTAGACTATGGGTTTTCGACTTTGTTTTACTTATAAACATGAAAGAAGTAAAGTCGTTCCATAAACCCGATCAAGTAAAGTCATTTCAGAATCCCGAACAACTCTTCTAGACCACTTCGGGTTTTTGACTTTGCTTTACTTATAAACATGAAAGAAGTAAAGTCATTCCATAAACCTGATCAACTTCATTAGACCAGTTTGGAGTTTTGAGACTGGTTTACTTATTTTATAAGAGCACTTCACAAACCCGATTTACTCCACAAATTTGCTCAACTCAACCTTTGGCATTAATGCATGATCATTTTCAATCTCAATGACATCAATGACATCAACCTTTGACATTGATGACAATTCCATGCTGTCTTAGACAGGAATGACAATTCTTCAGTTCTCAAACTGCTTTTTGGATCATGATATTCAAACTATCAACTGTCTCCCTGCTCAAATTGCCAACACCTCCTCCATGAAATACTAATGCAACCAACTTGATCTTGAGATTGTGCAAGTCGATATTGTCCCCTGCAAAATTAGTGAGTTCACACTGGTGAGATTTTCCCATTTGGCTTTGGTGCATCGCCTAATTAGCCCTCTTAGGAGCCCTTATCTCCCTTCTACCCCTTTTCCCCGTGAAGTTTCATTTTCAGCATTAATTTTAGGTGATCCACCAAGAGGAACTAGCCTCTTTAAAAATCCTAGAGGCTCAACCTCACCATAGGACACCCACATCCTAAGGTTGTTCCCATGCTTATAGCTGAAAGTGGGAGAGCCTGAAAAACTCTCCCACAAGGGTGCAATTCCAAACTATAACAGGAATGTAGAAGTTTGATTCTTTGATTACACACTCCATTTCTTTGATTTGTATATAATAATTTCACCATACACGGGCAACAGGTACCAATGGACTTTTTGATCTCAAAAGATTCACAATAGCTGCGTGTGCTTTCTAAATAGGCCCTTAATGTTTGGACTACACGAAGTGACCTCCAGATATGCTCTTAGCGTGAAGTATCATATAAGTAGCATCGAAGCTCTTATGAGGCGCTACCTACAAACAATATTAATAATTAATCATTTCCATTAATTGGGACAACACAAAGACATGGGACTACACCTTGATTTTTATGCTACCATTTTGCATAGACCTTGAATGACCTACTCTGATACCAGATGATAGGGTTTATCAGAGTCTATGCAAGATTAAACAAATAACATATTGGAATAATAGAGCCAATACACAAACAATAGAAATAATATTTCAACACATTGATAATATATTATTCACACACTGATTCATTCTCATACGAACACATTACAACACATATATAGGGAATGTCTATCCTATAAATAGAGAGATTCATATCACTACAAACTCTCAATTAATTAACCAAGTACCACTAATAACCTACCCGTATAACAATAATACTAACAATAATAATGTTACTAGTTATTAATCCGTAACAGTAACATCTCTAACATGGATTCTTGCACTGTCTTCAAGATTCACACGCTAGAAAGATAACAACTCTGATACCACTGTAACAACCTTATAAATTGAAATCTTGACAAATAAATATTGAAACATTGAATTTTTAATTTTATTTATTTGTTTTGAAAGATTGACAATAAAACATCACATGCAACAATAAATACGAATACCCACTACTGAATATAATCAACTGGTTCAAACCCTACTGAAAGAAGACCAATAGCAATTATTTCTAAAAAATAAATACCTCTAAAGGGGAAGGAATAATAAATAGAGTTCTATTGTCAAAACATGTTCGCTTTCAACCTTGCAAGGTACGATAGTCTATTGTGTATGTGGTTATAGGTCCAAACTTGCTGGAAACAATGCAGAATTTGCAGTGACTTAAGTCTTTCAAGTGCAATGAGCATGCTGAGGGTTTAATTGTTGTCTAAAGTGCCAAAAATAGTAGTGATCACATTCTGGAAGGTGGTACATAGAGGAAACAGTCCCTTTAATTGTACAACCTGCCCAAATAAATTGAAAACAACCCCAAAGACCCCAAAATTTGCAACAATTCACCCTACTGAGGGTTGGCATTGAATCCCTTGATGTTTACCTAGATAATCGCTGCCCAATTCAGCCAAAATTAATTTCCCCAAGGATGGCATTGATCCAATGCAAGCAGCAGTCAAACCCTAACTGAATTTGATTTTTTCCTCTGAACTGAAAGCACAGATGTAATCTCTAAATGGGATTACCAAATGGGTATGAAAAGTTTCGTCCTCGTACCTATAAATGTAAGGGTTTTCATCCTCTGAATAATTGCAGAAGCTGCAAGCTTTTCCTCTAGAAAAAGGGTTGTGTTTTTGTTCGAATGATTTCAATAAACATTTTTATTTACTCCAATCTTCTATTATGCACTTTTTCAATCCAACCCTAAAAGAAATAAGTATTTCATTTAATTTAATATTCACTTTTTTCCAATTAATGACAATTAATTACTTTTGGTCATATATGTCTTAATTACTTTTGGCCCCACTCAATAATAATTAATAAGTGTCATTTTCCAAAATTATAACTTAAAGTACCTTTTAGGACAACTTAATAATTTATTATTAGATTATTAATTATTTCGAAAAGGGGGCATGACATACTTATATGATTATGGTGAAACGAACTATCATTAACAAATTTCATTGCCATAGATGTTGTACATTGGTTATGAGGTATGGGTGTTCAGTTGAGGTTCTCATTCCCCCTATGATGAATGGAAAGGTCCAGTTGACGTTGCTTGAGCTCTTCAATGGTTGATGGAGTTTATTTTAGGTTTCTCCCGAACGATTCACTAATGGAGTTCAACAGAGGATGCTAATGATCCCCAATGCTTGATAATGGGGTTTAGTTAAGCTTGTACGTGCTCCTTAATGGTTGATTCAATTCAGAGCTCAATTGAGGTTTCTCATGTTCCAAATAGACGATGGAGGTAATCGATATTTCACATGCTCACTATGGGATTCAGTCGAGGCATTTTGTGTCCCAATGATAGTTTAAGCTCAATCAATGATGCTCATGGGTGATTGAATTGATCTTGGAATAATTATTGAAGTGAACTAGGATTAGATTATATGTTACCTGTTTTAAGATAGACAAAGAAGACATAATTGGTTGAAGTTTCAAATTAGTGATGCCCCACAGTCATGAACATCAAGGGATGCCTATCTTCAAAGGCAACTTGGTGATGGCCTTCTTGCACCCAACACGTTGAAAGTTTTGTTTTAATTGATTTTAATGATTTATATGCAAGTAATGTTTAAGTCGATAGCGCTTGTCTTGTATTTCACTGTTGTGTGCACCATAGTTCAAAAACATGGACATAACAAAAACTCAGCAACCCTAAACTCAAACTAATGCTTGGAAAAAACTTGGAAAATAAAAAATATATATAAATTCATAAACTAAACTTAAATAACATGTAAAATATGTCAAAATGAGCCATGATGTGTCAAAATGGGCCACGATTGAGAACTGGTGAGATTTGAACACACTAGACTCTTAACATGCGAAAAGAGTCCTGTTGTAAAAGAACCAAACATGAGTAAAATAACTTGTATTCAAAATCAATGAAAATAGACTTGAGGAAAGGTGCATAAATAGGAAAAGAGAGGCATAAAGCCACCTACATTTGGCAATGTGAAAACATGTCAGTTGCCAAATGAATAACAAGCACCATGTGTTAAATGTCAGCATTGGTTGGTAAATGACAAGTACATCCACACCAACCAAGTTGATTACAATTTAGACATGTGGATGAGCATTTTAATGACCTCAATATTACACCTAAGTGATATCATTATTACACCTAAGCAAACTAAATACATGTGTAGAAAAAATCATAAAATGGAATTAAAAACCTACACTAACACCCTCCTTAAGCATAGGTTAGGTGGGTAGAAGAATTGAGTTCTAGCAACAAGACCTAATTAGGTACCCAAGTATATATAAAGTTTTAAAAAAATAGAGAGAAGCTCCTCCCAAAAGTAGAGAGAGAAGAATAGACTCAAAATCCCCCCAAAAGATGAAGTTGAAGTTGTTCACACCCCAAGAAGTGCTCGTAAGTGAAGATGCTCTCAATGAAGGGTCTGGTGAAGATATCAATTATTTGCATCGTAGCCTGACAAAATCTGAGATCAATGACCTATCCATGAATGAGTTCCTGAATGAAGTGCATATGAATCTCGATGTGTTTGGCTAGTTGATGTTGGACTAGATTCCTACAGATCTGGATGGTGCCCTGATTGTCGCATAAGATGATTGTGGGTCCCCTGAACTAAATACCAAACTTAGTAAGAATCCCCTAAAGACAAATAGCCTCCTTTGTTGCATTAATAGCTCCTCTATACTCAGCCTCAGTAGATGATAAAGCAATAGCATTATGCTTCTTCCTAGACCAACCAATCAGACCTAAACCAAGTGAGCAATTGTATCCTAAATTGGACTTGTAATGTTGAATATCGTCATCCCAATCTGAATTTGTGTACCCAATCAAGTCAACATCAATACCTGCTTTATAGTGAATCCCAAAATTGTGAGTACCCTGAATGTAGTGAAAAATCTGCTTGGATGCCTTCTTGTGCAACTCATGTGTCTACATAGCCCTAGAAACCATGTGCATTGCATATGAAATGTCAGGTAAGTATGAGTCAGATAGATGAAACTGCCAACAAGTTGTCGATACAAAGTAACATCAACCAATGGAGAAGAACACTCAACCTCAAGCTTGACTCCAGAAAGAAAGGGAGTGGGAGTTGGCTTACAGTAAGCTATGTGAAACCGTGCGAGCAAATCAAGAGCATACTTGGATTGTGCAATGGTGATCCTTGAGTCAAATTGTGAAATCTCAATCCCAAAGAAGTAGTGCAACAAACCCAAGTTAGTAATGGAGAACCTTTCATGCAAAGCAGTTCTCATTGTTGCAATGGGGGATGAAGAGCTCCATGTGATCGATAGATCATCAACATACAAAACTAGAATCATAAGTGAGTCATCCTACCGCAAAATGTAAACACTTAGATCAAAATGACATCTAGTGAACCCAACTATGAGATAAAAGGAATCCATCTGGGCAAACCAACCCTGAGGGATCTGTTTGAGGCCATAGATAGATTTCTGAAATCTTTATACTAAGGAAGAATCCTACACAAAACCTTATGGTTGTTCCATATATAACTCCTCAAAATCACTGTGAAGAAATGCACTTTTCACATCTATGTAATGAATCTCCTAGCAATGAACTGCAACAATGGCAAGAGTGAGTTGAATAGAGTTCATCTTTACAACTGGTGCATATGTCTTGATATAGTCAATGCCAGCAACCTTTGAATTTTGTTTTCTACCAACCATGCTTTGAACTTATCTAGTGACCCATCTACATCAAACAAGTTTTCTTCCATTAGGAAAGAGAACACATGCCAAGTGTGGTTTCTAATCAAGAAATTATACTCCTCATGCATGGTTGTATCCCACTCAGGAGTGCCAAATGCCTCACGAAAAGACTATGGATTGAAAGCAAAGGCGATGAAGACATGTGGAATACCCTAAAACTTGAATATGTTTGCCTAGTATCTGATGGATCCCCAACCCAATCCCCTGCACTATGTAGTGTTTATCTAGCCTAAAGAGGGCCTAAAGTCAGAGAGTTAGGAGGCGATTCCTCAACCTCTAAAAGGTGACTAGAAAAGGAAGAACATGAATCCCTATCACTGCTATCATCATCTAAACTGGAAGAAGAATCATGATCATCAAAAATCCACTCAAGGTGATTTGAATCATCAGAATTGTCATCAAATCCTAGTGAGCCCAGGAAAGAGGGAAAAGTGTCGAGTGTCGAGTCTGAAGGACCCTCTTGAAAATGAACACTCATCTCAATGAAAAACTCATGTGGTAAGATGAAGAATCTTGTATCCCTTAACACCATCTAGATACCCAACAAATATGTAAGGCCTACTCTGTGGATCCATCGCCTTATGTTTCTCCTTAGGAATATTGGCCATAGTTGGAGATCCAAAAACTCTGAAGTCCTTAATTGTGGGTTTACGACCACTCCAAGCTTCAAAAGAAGTCATTCCTTTTAAGGCTCGATGAGGAACACGGTTCTAGATGTAACATGCACAGTTAATGGCCTTTGCCCAGTACGAAGGTGAAAAATATTTGGAGTTTATCATACAATTTGCTATTTCCTTCAAGGCCCTATTCTTGCATTCCACCACACCATTTTATGGAGGACTATATGGAACTATATGTTGTAAATCAATCCCTTTTGAAGTGCAAAAGCTATTCAAAACGATGGTTGGCATACTCACCAACCGTTGTTTGTGCACAAAACCCTGATGTTTTTCCTTGACTGTTTCTCCACAAGAGCCTTGAAGTCCTAAAAATGATGAAAGACCTCAAATTTCTATTGAAGTACACCCAAGTATACCTTGAAAATTCATCAATGAAGGTAAGAATATACCTAGTCCTGCTAAAAGAAGGTTGTGGAAATGGACCAGAAATATCATTGTGAAGTAGCTCCAAAATTTAAGTAGCTCTCCATGATTTGTCTGCCATACTTCTTTTTAGGATGTTTACCAAGTATGCAGCACTGAGAAACACCATCTATAAAGCGGACACGAGACAATCTTGTAACCATATCATGCCAATTGAGTTGCTCCAAGTAGTGATAGTTAAGATGGTAAAAATTTTCATGCCATAGCTTACTTACCTTATTTGTGTGACTAGTGCAGTAGAAAGGTGATCGGGAGCAAAGTGTGAGAAGGTGTACAACCGTGATTGGTGGTTTGCTTTCCCAAGTGCCACTGTAGAATCACTGTGCAACTCCCTAGTGACCAAAGAATCTAGGATAAATTCAATTCTCTTGCCTGATCTAATGTGAGTGATCTAATAAATAGATAGAATTTTAGTTGGCAGTGAGGGAATACATAAAACATCGTGGAATGTTCCATCACTCATTTCAATAGACTCTCTCCCACAAACTTCTACAAAACTATCATTGCCCATCAAAATATTAGGCATAGAACATGGCTTTAAGGATGAAAAAAAGTCCCATGATAAAGCCATGTGATGCAAAGCACTAGAATCAATCAGCCATGTCAAAGGTTGAGATACGACTATAACAAGGGTCTTGCCCTTTCCTTGTAATGTTCCAAAAGGGATGAATAGCTGAATATTAGAAATATTTAGAAACCCTACTTCAATATGGAAAATTTTTGATTTAATTGCAGCAAACCCTAGCTGTCAGCAACCCCTCAAATATACCTTCAAAATAGCTTTAAAATATGCCAAACCCCAATCAAATAGTGGCTACTCAAAACATGAAAGTATAGCCCTTCAAAATCAGATTTTATTCTTCAAACCCTAGGCGTCATTGGCTGCAAAATTAATCTGAAAATTATAGATGTTTTCTATGCCACAAATCTTATCAAACCCTCAATAAGTTGCATAAATATTTTTGCAATAAAGGCAAATTTTTTTATGAGTGTTTTTAAGGCTTAAAAAGACCAAAACCCAAATCGCCCAAGCTGGAAAATTACAGAATTCAATTCAAGATAAACTAACCTTCACAAGAGGTCCAAACCTCTCCTAAACCAAGTCGCTACTATGCAGAATAATAAGAATAATTTTAGAATTGCCTATAGTGCACAAAAACCCCAAAAGCGTGAGATTTCACTCCCAAATCAAGTTGCCATTCTCCCAATAGCAAGATGTCAAAAAATGACCAATTATTGTCTAAAACACCCTTGAAGGACTAGTTGATTCCAATGATAACCCCTTAATGAAGTTATCGCAAAAAAGGAAGAGTTTTTGTCCCCTAACTTCGTTTGCTTGAAGGATTTCATCTTCAAAGCAAATGGCTTAGTGTTTTCGTGCTAATAGACCAATTTTCAATATCAAAACATAACATCACCTCTCCAAATGATTTATCCTTTACTTTTGTAGCACTGCAAGTGTGGCACCCAAAAAAGGGAGGTTAACTTAAAATATTTTAAAAGACCTTTCCTTATGATCTTTTCTTAAAATCACTTAATCCTTCATGACCCTTAAATGTCCCCTCTTTAAGTGAAATAAGAAACATAAAGTAACTTTTCAAAAAGATGCTTTTACAAATATTCAAACAAGACACTCAATACTATTTTCCCTTTATGCTTGTCCCTTAGCCCCCGAAGATAAGTCAAGGCTAAAGGTCTTCCAAGATGTCCCTATCAAAAGAGGGACATGACAATCCTCCCTCTCCAAAATTGATTGTCCTCAAACAATAGAAGTAGCCAAAGAGCTATCTCCACTGTGGCTTTTGTGCTAAACTCGAACCTAGGCCCTTCCCAATGGAAAGACCCCTCTTGATGATGCCTTCTATAGCTGTAGAAGAAGTTTCCTTGTTGCTTAAACAAACTGAAAATGAAAGAACACCTCATGTTGTTACTTCTTGCCCTCGAGCCCAAGTGTTACAAAAATGCCCATAAGATGCTGAAAACAAGAAAATCTTTAAAGTTGGCATCACAAAGGTGGCTGAAAATTTGTATTCCAGCTAGGTAGTCTTCAAGTATTAGAGTCTTGATTGCCCTTGTATCAACACCTGCACATGAAGCAAACACATTAGTCCAAAAATTTATCTTCCCCTTCACCTTTGTATTTTTGGCAATGCTTTCTTTATAGAGTATAGCTGCAAACTCCTCATTCCCAGCCATGGTGCAGCCCATAGCATCCTCCTTATCCACCCAAAAAATGATATTTTTTTTAAATACCTTGCTGCCCTAAGCATATTCCACCTTATGCAACTCATAACAGCTACATATACTCTTGATTCTACCCTTCAAACTCTCAAATTTGAATCTCCCAAGGGCTAGAAACTCGTGTGTGGAAGTGGTAACTCCACCCTTGACCCCTAAATTCATTGGTCTTCTTGTATTGGAGCGAACCAACTCTTTAATAAATCTGAACCATTTGCTATGTGGGTTATTTTGACTTGAAACAACCAAACACATCTTTATTGGAGCCAACCCATCCTCCACCAATGTGGTTTCCAACAACCCCTTCATGTCTATGCCACATAAAAGAGAAACTATGAACATAAGCAAGCAAAAAAAATCACATTTGGAAAATGTTAAAGCGTTGCCCTCTACATATACCTTGATGGTCTTGAAAGTACATGTCAAGTCCCACAATCATGGAAGTTGCATACCTTGGAGGAGTGATGCATCAATTGGACCTTTGCCCTAAAAAAAAAAAAAAACACATTTTCTTGCAAATTCAGACTTTGTAGGGTGTTGTTCATTGCTCTTTCTTACCTTGTTCAATGCGCATATGTTCAGCTGAAGTTGCTCATCTACCCCTTTATTACCACCAACACCAAGCCTCCTCTTGGTTTCAATCCTTGGGGTGTATTTAAAAAGCTGAGTTGACAATTTATCTGTCTATTTTCCAGAATGTATACTAGGCTGAAATGACATGGAAAACTCAAAATTTTCTGAATGTATTTGCAATTTTTTTTCCATGCAATTTTCAAAATTCCTTATTCTCTTCACAAATGGAATTTTACTCCACAACACCAATTTTAAGCTCACATTTTTAGATTTTGTAAGTCATGGAGAAAAAAGGATTAAATATTTTTAAATGCCTTGGAAACAAACTAGCACTGACTCCCTCCAATAAAACCTTGTTCACTCTAACATGCCTTAGAAACCACATTTTAACATACCTTAGAAATCAGCCCATGCAAAGAAGAATTTGAAAGTTCTTTTCATACCTTAGAGGCTACCCTATGCCCCTGCCATTGATTTCTTGGTATGGGTAACCTTTTCCCACTTTGTCTTCACCTGACATGCCATGTATGTGACTCATTGCCCTTATGAGAGTTGGTTGTTCCAACTCAGAAAAATCCATTTGTCTTGTTGCCCCTATCAGATTTCTTTCAAGCAACATTTTAAACCAAGGAAACATTATCCAACTTCCCAAATTACAGTTGTCCAAGGAAAGTACTAGTATTGCAACATATGAAGTAGAGTATCATCATGTCATGGTTGTAGCAATGCATCATCTCATGCAAAATTATGATAATGGTGGCTGAAACCAACCATACAATGGCTAAATATTCTCCAACAACATCAATCATTGAAATATTATTCTAATGTATGACTGAATTTACTTGTAGGACTGCATACAAGTTGTTGGGCTGCCAAGAAATGATGATGGTAGCAACCTTCCTACTTGCAATATAGGTCTTTTGAAGCAATACATTCCCTTTGAGCTTCTCTTCACACCATGTGATTGACAGTCCCTTAAAAATAGCTTTAAATTAAATTTTTCTCACATTAATGGCTGCAATTACTTGCATGGCAGCAAGCTTACAATTTGGTTTCAATGAGTAACTCATGAATTTTGTGTATTAGCCCTTAACAAAATTGTTAGAATTCACTACACTCCATATTGATGAAGAATTTATCATCCATATAGAAATTAAGGCCTCTAACATCCATCTTGGCATGTTGCCCATGATGATCATAATCTAGTGATAAAAACAAACCTAGAAGACCTCCATACCTTAGCTTGTAATTATCATGCTTGTCTCCCTGTGCCAACACAACCTCTTTATCCCTATAACTCACATTTCTTCTTTCATGAGTATGCTTATCAGCTGAAACAAAATCAATATGAAAGGAGAATGTTGCAGTCTCATCTAGCTGACCTTGGAACTTGACTAAAGGATAGTCATCTCCAAATACCAAAACATGTGCATGTTGTCCAAGATGACAATAATATAATGATGAAATAAGTGGAAGCCATAAATCTAAACTGTTTGCATACCTTTGGCTGCCATCATAATGCTCATCTTTATTTGTTGAACAGACATGAGTTGAGATGTCTTCCACACCCCCAACCTTGTGAATACCATGGTTTTCAAATAAGAAGCTTCTTTTTAGATGCCAACCTTCCAATGTCAATTTGTGCATACCTATATTCCTTCATACCCTAAACAATTCTGATTTTTGTTTTATTCCCATAGAATCAACCATAAAGAATTTAAAATCAGAATTGAGAACTTTTGTAAAACTCAAAAAATTATTGTGATCCCATACCTCTTGGTGCCAATAATTGTGTACTTGAATCAAGGAGTCCTCATGCCTTATATCCTCAAGATTTCCAATATTTTCTTCGATCACATGATTCTTTGTAGGGCTATACTGAAAATTAGTCAATGGATATTCGAAGGTTGGTGCAAGTTCTTCAAACTTGAACCCTTGGTATACAAGTGATGCCTTTTTGCTTCAATTTCATTCCTCTTTGGCTCAAGCTCCTTGTTTTCATCTTTTGTGAATTCCTTGTCATGCATACAATTATTAGAAGATAAGTAGACATCTTCTACAAATAAAAGATTTTTACCTTGTTCATTTGATGGTTTATGAAGCTGTTGAACTTCTTGTTTCACCTTGGGAAGTTCTGACTTTTTTGTTATTCTCCCTGTAGGGACTACCTTTTGCAACCCCATTTATTGCTCCATAGCTTGTTGGAGACCTTCACTAGGTTGACCTTGAATTTTTGGTTCTTGTGGCTCAGAAAATTCAATCATTGGCAGCACCAATTTTTTTTTATTTTTGAAGCTCATCATTCACATGTAGTTCAATCTTCTCTTCTTCTAAAAGAGACATTTGAGGTCTAGGGCTTAACCCCATAGACTTCGCCACATTCTTCGAACTTAATGCCTTTAGTTCCATCTGATAATTCTCCATGTCTTGCAATAATTCATCCATGGCTTCATCCATTGACTTCTTCATCCCTACTTTTCGAATGGGTTATTTGTATTCCTCTTTTAACAAAAACCTAGGTTGCCAATCCATCAAAGTCACTCACACCCACAGCTGACCAAGAAAATTGGCTTTGATACCACTGTAATGTCCCAGAAGCATAGTTACCATGTTTGGAACGTTCGGAAAGGGAAAAAAGTTTGGAAGTTTGAAATTTTGAAAAAAGTTCGGTTCGGTAGTTCGATTAAGAAACTTTTACAAATCATTAAAAAAAATATATCATACTATTTGTAAAACATAAACACAAATAAGTTGATCAATGATAACACATGATAAGAAAATCCAAAATGTTAAACTTCAATAATCATTGTTCAACATCTTACATATAAAATATAACAATGAGAATTGTGAAATATCCTTTGTTTAACATTAAAGTTTTCAGCATTAACTAAAAATGAGAATGAAATTTAAACATCTGTAACATCAAACCCTACATCTACACCAAAGTCATTACTAGCAACATCATCTAACCCTACACTAATAGGCTCATCAACAACAACAATATTTTCTTCATCTTCAAAGCATGGTTCGCCAAGGCGAGAGTTGTCATCTTCATTGGCAAGAGAGTGAGTAAACAATTGTAAATTACTATGAACAAACAAAAGATCAGATAGTTTTTTAGCTTCCAGTACATTCTTCTTGTTAGTGTGGATTAAGTCATGTGTACTACAGTTTTTTTCACATGTAGAAGCACTGAAACATTGGCTGAAGATTTGCACGACAAGCCTCTACAATTGTGGAGTAAAAGCCCTATAAGTCTGCCACCATTTAGATGGTTCCCACTTCACCCTGCTTGTGTTTGCTTCCTTAATACCAAACATTTTTAGTTGGTTCTTGAAAACACTAATTTGTTGTCTCGTTGCTTCCTTCTCTTCTTCATCAATAAACACCCTGTCTATTGTTGCAAATACACCTTTCATTATCTCTTCATCTACCTCATGATTTACATCTACTAATTTGAGATCTAAATAGCAAGGTACTACGTGTAGAGGATGATGTAGCATCAAACATCGCTTGTCCACAATTTCTCAAATGCGCTTGACTTCTTTAACATTATGTGCAAATAACTTTTGAATTTCTTCCTTTGCTCTATCCATTCACTCATACACAAAGGCCATGCAAGGTTGATTGCCATCAACTATTCTCAAAATTCTAACAATAGGCTCAAACACTATTATGATCTTCTTGGGCCCCTCCTAAAATGTGCCCCCTAAGATAATTATTTCAATATCTTTTGAATGGGCTTCCTTGGAAAGCATTGACTCTGTCCATTCATCAAAAAGCATCACTTATCTCAATGTTGTCCTCTCCTCTACCTCCCTTTGCAAAGTGATAAAGTTGGTGGCAAATATTGTTTTAGCAAGGGGTAGAAGCTCGCGCTTTGAAAATGAACGATACAAGTTCAACGTCAAGCAATGATTGAGGATAAACTTAGAACCTTGTTTTCCTTCAATCACAATATTACTTACCCACTCCAATTTTGATAGATAATCAAGTAAAAAATCAACACATGTGCAACACATGGTGTCCAAAATAAATGAGGATATCTATCCATGAGTATATCGCCCACCCCTTTAAAATTAGTTGCATTATTTGTAATGATTTGAACAACATTTTCTTCTCCTATCACCAAAATAGTTGATTCGATGCATTGAAAAATGAAGAGAAGTTTTTTGTTCTCTACTTGTATCAATTGGTTCTATAAACATAGCACCATCAGGGGATATTGGCAAAATATTTAGGAGGGGTCTTCTTGATTCGAACCATCCATCACTTACTATTGTGCACCCTATTCTTTTCCATTTTTTTTTAATTCCATCTAACTCAGTAGATATGGCTGCCACTTTCTCATCAAGAAAACTAGTTCATACTCTTTCATAGCAAGACAATTTGTAACCCTTCCCAAAATCAATAGCCGCATCTAGGAAGGTTTGGAAATGTGGAGAACGGATGACATTGAAAGGAACGGCCTCTACATAAAACAATTGTAATAACCACCCCTATTTTTCCAATGAAAGAAACTTGCGAACTACTATGTCATATCAATTAAATTGCTTAATGATCAACATGGCATTTTGTTAAACACTTGACAAACATACAACTATACATGCAAAACCTGAAACTCCTTATTTGTTGTTAAACACTAATTTGCAGTATAAATGTGCACATACAATTGCCTTATGGACTGCAACAAATATTCAAATTTGTATTCAAAAATTACAATGCTTAGATATGCAAATTTGATAGAAGCAGCCTGGAAATTTGTGCTGTAGTGACCCACTGAGGAAATGGCAGCCTTCCAGACCTCTAATCAGCAAGAATAAACAAGTAATCACCATGTCCCATATTATCATACATTCATTTGCAAATACGACTATTGTTCGAGCAATTGCACTCTTTATCCAACCATCAAATCTGAATCCAACAATGATGGTATTGGTATGATTTTGATTACCTTGTAAATACTGCTGTTTTGTTGTTGACACTGTTGATCAGTGGATTGTAGTTAAGATATTTGGCTCTTGTGCTTCAACCACTTAATCTCATTGTCATTCATAATATTCCCCTTATGCTTCTTTGAGGTCAATTCTGAGTTTTTCCTTATCCATTTGTATGGATTAATTAAATTATCAACCATGATATTGAAATCAGAAATTCTATCCTTTATAGATCTCAAAATGTCACCTAGATTCCATACCCTTATTCAAAATGCATTTTGAGCCAAAGGCTCTATCTTTATTCTTTCACCATGCTTGGAGTGATGGCGGAACTGAAATAGAGTTGTGCTCTCATTCCCATATTGTGAATTGACATTATAAGAGTGATTATCATGATGACAACAAATCTGAAATAGCATAGTATGAATCAACAAACCTGAAAAATGACTTTCTTTTTTATACCTTGAGCTGGAATCTAATTGTTTATCTCCTTTTTTCGATTTAGCAGTAGGAGCCTTTAAGAGATTTGCCTTGACACAACCATCCATGTAACTGAAACACTTTGCATGCTTGCATGCTCATCACTAGAGTTACTCTGAAAATCACTCTCATACAGTAATGACTCAATTTTTTCAATGCTTGAATGATTGATAAATGCTTCTAGGGTTGAAACATCCTCCATTTTGGATATTCGGAATTCAACATATAATGTATTTTCTTTCTAAATATTTTTAATACAAACCTTTTGTTTATCAAAAGTCATACCTGTTTCTATTGAAGATCCTTCACCTTCGACTTACATAGTGGATTACTTTATGGGCTGCTCACTAACTTCTTTCAGATCTGAATTCTCTTGCTTTCTGATTTCTTTTTTCGAATTCTTTTGAGGGTTTGACCTTCCATCTTCCTTTTTCAACCTTCTATTTTTATTTTTTGTGTATACCTCTAAGAATTCTTCAAAAGTATTATAAAACATGTATATATTAGTCTTGTTATCATATTCATCAAAAGCAAAAAGTTTGACCTCATCTATATCACACTGTTCTTAACCATGCTTCGTCAATACGATCATTCTTCCGCGTTCTTCTAAATGGCTCTAGGGCTTTATAGCTGATAGAAAACTTCTTCAAAAGTTGATTCTTAATATCTTGGTTTTTTGCCTACTCTTTTGTATTCGCATCCACACCTCTTAGATAGGATCTATGTATTCTTCATTCAGTAAGAACATAGATTGCCAATCCATTGTAGACAACTCAAATCCCATAGCTAGCTAAGAGATGACTCTAATACCACTGAAATATCTTTTTTATGACATTTATACAATTATGGAATTATGTAGAAACCCTTAATTGAAAGTACAAACTTAGATTTTTATTGTGAAACCCTAGCAGCAAATACATAATTCTGAAAAATATATATTCAAGCATGTAAATTAACTTTCAAACCTCATAGAAACCCTTTGAAAATTATGCAAATTCAATTATCAATTTTGGGTGAAAGCCTTAAACATCGATTCTGATTTTCAACCCAATTGCAAGTTAGAAAATTAGAATTAAATACAACTAAATATATGAGTGAAAAACAATAACATTCTACCTATCAAACAGTACAAAAATCAAAGTATGACCTCTCTAGGGAAGTCGCCGAAGTCGCCCCACTCTAAGGAACTCCCTTGAGTTGCGGGACACATCCAAACATTGCCCTAAGTCTACGCCACCTTCAATTGTGCCCCAACTGCCAACAAGATGATAATCTGCCTAACTGTGACCTCTGAATAAAGTCACCAAGATGAATTTGAGGGTTTTTGTCCCTAAATCTAGAAGCTAATGAGGGTTTTCGGCTCCAATGGCTAAATTTGCAAGCAAGCATGCTTAGCTTCAACAGAATTAATTGTTAGATGAAAATAAACCCTAAAGATTGGCAAGGACATCTTCCTAAGGACCAAAATTTACTTTTAGCTCTATGTATTGGAATTTCCCTTCTCCTTTGGAATAATTGGAAATAATTTCCAACAGGGTAGCACAAATATATCGTATGTTTGATAGAAAACCAAAACTAATATTGTTGAAAGCATCAAACATAAGATTTCTCTACCTCCTATTCCTATCCCAAAATGGGAGCATATTTGTAAACAACTGTCTTTGCAACACAGAAATTCTACTATGCTGGTTTTTTGGAAAACAAAGAAACTCAAGAGGGATGGACAATGGATTGCTCCCCCTCTGTGGTATGGGAAACTAAATACTGATGGAGCTTCCAAGGGTAATCTAGGTCTTGCAGCGATGGGAGGCATTTGTAGAACCTTTGATGGGTTGGTGGTGCTTTTCTTTGCTGAAAATTTGCGTACTATAATTAATAATAAAGCGGAGATTAAGGTTGTGTACAAAGGCATGTAAGAGGCTTTAAAAAGTGGTTGGCAATACATTCAAATTGAATCGGATTCCAAAGTGATTGTTAGCTTATTATTTGATTCGGAGGAAGGCCATAGTCCAAACTGGCAATTGGCAAGAGAGGTTTGGAAAATAAGAAGATTGTAGGAACAATTCCAAGAGGTGCATTTTAATCATATTCCCCGATAATGAAATAAAGTGGTAGATGGGCTAGCTAACTGGGCTCTGAATAACCATAATTTTCTATGCTATGGACTACCACTTATATGGTGGTCCAACAAGCTCTAGGAAGACATGCGACACATTTTAGATTTAGACTCTTCATAACGAGTACTTCTAATGTTCTTTTCTTGTATTCCACTTAGGCTTGGACAAATAGTTTTCAGACTTGACAAAGTAGATTTTGTACTTTTGACATACATTTATTATGAATGTGATTCTTTTTTTTTTTTTTAATAGACCTCTCCACCTTTTTTTATAACTTTTCCCACTCAAACTCCAAACTTGTTTTATTTTAATAATAAAACATAAGTTGTCAACATTACTTTTTGGTCATTTCGTCATATTATTAAGTTTAATTTAAAGTATTTAAGAATGTTTTATATTTTAATAATAATATTATTATTAAGTTGCCCAAAAGATTAGAAATGATTGGGCCCAACTTAAGTAATATTATTAATTATTTTTATCTAAAAAAGGGAACATTACACCTTGTTATGTTTATTATCCCTACTATTTGAAACCTTCTATTTTTCATGACTAACAATTAGGGCATGAAACTTAGAAGACTTCAATATACCCATCTGAATAAACTTATTTTGTTTCCTAGTCAAGGAGGTAGCAAAATCATCTAAGGAAGACTTCGATATACCCATCTGAATAATGGCCTTCAACACCACATGCAAGCTTCACAAGCAAGTCACCACTCCCCAAGACATGCAAATTTGCCAAAAACCAGCTTTCGATAGAGTTTGCAATATTCCTCAATATAGGTGGTCTCCAAAAACACCTTTGTAGATCCACTTGCATGTACACATGCAATTTTGAAGCTCAACTACAACCCTTGAATAGAGTTGTCCAAGTGGTAGGAATGGAGGTTTTCATCCTCAAGATGTGGTAATCACGTTTGGCATACTTGTTCAAAATTTCCAATTCAATATTCAGCATAATCTCTTCAAAAGACTCCTCAATTGTTTTTATATTCAACCCCCAAGGGTGGCGCCCAAGTTGGAGGGATGTACCTTTTAAAACATAAGCACTCAATCTTTTTGAAACTCCCTTTTATGAGGATTTAGGCTCTCATGACCCCAACTTAAATGAGCATAAGATTAAAAGTATATTTTTGCAAACTCAACTGAAAATTAGAACACTTAAGTACTTTTTACCTTTTTGCTCATAGATTAGCCCCCCCTCAATGTTCCCTTCTCTTTCCTTCCCTTGGCCTTGTGGGAACAACCAAGCTAAGGGTCCAAAAGCAAGCTATGCCAAAAAGGGTGACATTACATACCATTCCAAAAAGGGAGCGATAGTTCGTGAAGGCTTGAATCCTTAGAAGACCCTAACGCATCCCTCCTAGTGGGCCCTTTGGTCAGCGCAGTAGCAAATATGGGAATATAGACTATTGTACCTTCATTCAAGCAGTCGTACAATATACAAAAGGTTGTCGTACAGCTTGGAGAGAAATTTGGAAGCTTGTTGATTCATGACACTTGGAGTTTGATGAATGTAAAATGGAGTTTGTTCCAGGTCAACATTATTGTTGAATTATTAATGAATTATTATCTTTGCATCTATCGTTATCAAATTATTGAGTACATTTGCCTATATTATCAATCATTCGGAAAATTAAACAAATTATATTTGGATCATTGTATGCTCTTTTCATGAGTTATTTGAATGGTGTTTCAATGTTATATAATCACCTTGCCATCCCAATAGAAACAAATTGAAAATACATATGAATATGGTTGCAAGTAAATTGTGTGACGAAATGTTGGTTCATATGAAGCAGTGAAATTGAAAAAATTTGGACAAGGAAATTTGCTTGGGATACTATAGGGCTTAGTCAAAATAAAGATGACGTGTCACAAAACTATGATTACTAACGCATTGAATTAAGTTCCAGCATTGAAGAATGCAAACTTAAGTAAATTATATGATAAGGCAATAAGATTAACTTGTGTATCAAGCAATAATGACTTGGGTAGTGGGAAAAATGGAAATTGTTTTTTTGGAGCCCCATTTATGGGGTCTTTACATTAAACATAATAATTAGGTCTATAACATCTCCCCCATCATAGAATACTTTTCCCTCAAAGCATGGGGAGACAAGACGCTTATTGATGAAAGATGATTATCACAAGAGGCTTTGTCCTCAATTAAATTCTTCATATTGTTTGAAGAATGCCTCTAGGCTCTAACACGAGTTGTCCTTTGTCCAAAATTGATAACTATTTGAATAACAGGGTATGCGGTCCCAAAATATTCTTAAGAAATGACACATTGAAAATATTATGACCCTGTGTCATCTTTGGTAAATCTAATGTGTATGCCACATGGCTAATCTTTTTCTAAATTTGGAATGCCTCATAGAATTTTGGCGATAACTTTAGGTGTTTACCACACTTTTAAAATAAATCTGCTTGTATGGTTGGAGACAAACAAACACCCAGTTTCCTTCCTAAAACTCATGCTCTGGTCTATGTTGGTTAGCTTCTTGTTTTGTGCAATCCGGATGAAGCTCCAAGTTCTCTTTAAGAATTTGCATTGTTTTCTAGGACTCTTCAATATAATATTGACCCTTTGGAACCTTGATATTGGTACCGAGCCATTTCTAGATACGAGCCTTCTTGCATCAAGTGTTATCTCCCTGGTGCTTCAAAAGTACAGGCAATGGATAATTATTTGACTTAATCAAAAGATATTCTTTGCCTTCTCAAATACAATATACAAATGGCCTTGAGTATAATGAAACAATAGGTTGACTAGAAGAGAAGTGAGCACCATTTTTGCACTAGGCGCTTGCGTATATTTGTGCTTTCAAGCCTATAATCCAACTTTATTCAAAAGGGTGACTAGAAGTTGTCCCATAGATTTTATGGACCCTACAAAGTGTTAAAGTTCAGAGAGGTAGTATATGCTCTTGAGCTATGACAAACCTCAAAAGTACACAATTTATTCATTTTATTATGCTTCAAAAAGACAACCAAAAAAAAATTGAGCATACAAACAAAATTACCCATTTTTGACAAAGGAAGAATACAACTCAGACCAAAAAGAATATATGATAGTTGTGATGATGTCGTTCAAAAGTAATTAATGAATATCTTATCAAATGAAAGGGTTACCTAGAGAAGATACTTGTTGTAGAATGAATAACTTGTATAAGAGCACTCCAATTTATTGCAACCCACGCTTTGAGGGCAAAGCATACCTTTAAAAGGGGAGGGCATGGGAAATAATATGAACCTGTATTACTGGTCGTCTCAATGAGTGCCATTTATTATTATTTATAATTGAGGAAACCCAAGTAGTTACCAATGACCATTTTATATTCATCTTGAATAGGGCTTAGCTTTCTATTTTGTGCACGCTATGTTCTTACAAGTTAGAAGTCCATAGGAATGGTTGAAAGAAAACAACTAGTGGCTAGTAAAAATATGTTGCCATGTCCCCTTTTTCGAATTGAATAAGTTAGAAGATCCTTAGCCTATTCTACATTTCCTAAGAGCTAAAGGGTTGATGCAAAGAAATAAATTAATAATTTAACTTAAGTTCGCCAAAAGTAATTTTATGTTATAAAAAGGCAACTTATGTTATTTTATTAAAAAGGTTATGTATTTTCAATAAAGCAAATCAACAATAAAATAGAAGTGGGACATTGCTTTATGGGTGTTGCCTTGGTAAAAGGTGAAAGTAAAATTATAAAATAGGCATTGGGTTCTTTTGGAGTTTATCAAACAACCTTCCCAACTTATTTGTGAGTTTGAGCATTTAGCTTTACTTTTCAGCCTCAAAGGATGAAAACCCTCCTGTGGAGCATTAGAGGACGAAAACCCTCTTGTGGAGCATTAGAAGACGAAAACCCTCAAGTGGACAAGACTTGGGGATGAAAACCCTCAGGTTTTATGTAGTGGTTCCATCTAGAGACTACATTTGCACTTAAGATCTCGTCTACACTAGAGCATCAATATCGGGGGTTGGTGTCACACTTTTGTAAGCATTTCTAGGGTTGGCATCATATGTCTAGGGTTGACATCATCATTGTGGGCTCTGACATCACAATTATGCACTATTTCTGGGTTAAATTCTCCACTTTCATGTTCAACGGTTATAAATAATTTGTGTTTTGTTATAATTGAACTCTGTTGGTATTCCAATAAAATCTCAATTTTCAACTGTTTATCAGAAAAATTAGAGTTTTATATTTTTAGATTTAAGGGTTTGTTTCAAAGATCAATATTTGTTGTAAAAATAAAAAATTTCTAAAATTCTATAATTTCATCTACAAGGGTTTTAATGTAAAAAATCAGAAATAAATATTTTTAGTATAAGGGTTTGTTGTAAAATCCAAATTGTTCTATTTTTTCTATAAAAAGGGACATTACAGTGGCATCAAAGCATAGATCTTGTCAATCTATGGATCAACATGTGGATCAGACAAAAAAGCATAGGGAACAGAGAAAAGAGGGTTCCTACAAATGAGATAATTTTTCGCAAGAAACGATTAGCCGAGGTCAAAGAGATATGGAAAGAACAATTCATAAGTTAGTGAAAAAATCCATGTCAGAGTTAGTTCAAACCTTGCAAGGTATTAATCAGAATAAGGTGAATCAAAGGGAAGGAAGCTCTTCAACTAATGAGAGGATCTCAGTCAAATCCCCTTCCAAAACTTTCCAAGCAACATTCTTGCAAAGAGGAAAAGCACACATGAAGAACCCAAGTTTTAAGGATCAACTATTGGAGTAGTTTTCTATTAGCTTCAAAGCTTTAGCTTCATTTAGAAGAGCACGAAAGAAAGATCATATTCAGGAGGCATGGTTAAAAGAGCATTGTGACGGATGAATGCAAACTTCTTGTCTTTGATGCATGTGATAAAAAGTGTTACATCTACAAATCTTATAATACCTTTGAAGAATTCTTGGAGATATACGAAGAAAATAGAAGTAGAAGGTTGAAGAAGAAAGAGGGAAAATCAAAACCTCAAAAGATTGTTAAGAAAGAAATCAGGAAGCAAGAAGAATAGTCGAAATTAGATCCACAAGACATCATTGAGCAAGAACATGAGGGATCCAACATGCAAGGTAAAGATCCTTTGATAGTAGAAAATATTTTATTGACTTCTAATGATTGCATTTATGTCAATGAAGTCAAGGAGGAAAAGGCATCACTAATTGAATGCAAAGTACAAAAGATGGAAATAGATGTGCCAATCCATGAGCTACCCAACAATATTCCAAAGAGTGAGCCAATACCATATAAGACTGAATTTCAGAATAATTTCTCAAAAGCTCTAACTTCAGCCAAAGAGGGTAAGCACTCTTATAATTTCAGTTCAAGATATGGGAATGATAGCACAAATCTATTTCAATTTTGTCATCGTTCTAAGAAGGGTAAAAGAATGGATATAGATACTTTGGCTCAAAATGCATTTTGCATAATGATATGGAATCCAAGTTATATTTTAAGATCTATAAAGGATAGAATTTTTTATTTCAATATCATTGTTGTTGATAATTTCATTATCCCATACAAATGGATAAGAAAAAAATCATAATTGACCTCAAATGAGCATAAAGAAAATACTATGAATGACAATAGGATTCAGTGATTGAAGCACAAGGGTCAAATATCTCAGCGACAAGCCATAGATCAGCAGCTGCAACAACAAAACATTCAGTATCAACAAGGTATGGTTCATGCATGGGGACCACAAAAAGGTATGCCTGAATAATCAATTGTTTTGCAAGTTTGGTTGATTGATCCTCTGCTCCATCCTTATCTCAAAGGACCAGATAAAATTGTGTTAGTAAGACTAACTAGAAATCAGATTTCTAATTGGTCCACAAATATGTGTGTCCTTGTTGGAAAAACCAAAGAAAGCATTCAAGTATCATGGATTACATGATATGCTTATAATAATTATAATGAAAAGACCCTAAGACTCATAAGTCAAATGTGAGGTTCAAAGGCATGTCACCTCACATCCAATAGTGCTCTCAAGGTAAGTAGATTCATACATATACCATCTTGGTTGGATTCAAATTTGATGTTTGGATAGAAAGTGCAATTGCCCAAACAATAGTCATATTTGCAAATGAACGTGTCATAATATTTGACATGGTGATTGGTGATAAGTTGGCAAATGGCTGTCTTCCATACAAGGTTCATGGTATGATAGATAGGGCAGCAATAGTTTTCTCTTCTTATACTGGTTTTGATTCAGTTACTCATACACCATTCAACACTAGCATGATATTCTCCATATATAATGAGTTGTCTTTGTGCAACCGGTTGTGTTTGCATCATCATGATCCGACAATGTAGTCATAGGTCAAGAAGATAAGTCACATAGCTGCCTACACATCCTAACATTGGATCTTGGAGATATTTCTAGACATGCGTAAGGTAAACATCATGTTGGTATTCAGATTTTTCAGAATAAGTGTATTGTAGTGTTTAGACATTTAATCCCAGGATCACAGAAGGACACAAAAGACTAACATGTTCACCTTTCCAATATACACATAGGAGAATCTCTAGAAGATGATAATCACATTGATAGGAACATCATAGTTCCTTATGAGATCTTTCATGACAGCACTGTACACACTTGGAAGAAGAATCCATATACAAATCTGAATTTATACTAAAAGAGGTACGAAAGGGATGGTCGAATTTTAGATTTGTTGCTTCATGCTATGATATTACAAGATTCAAGTCATTATGGAAAGTATTCAAAAAATAGTGATAGAGTGAAAGATACAACTTACAACATAGGGCATACAGATTCTTTATTTCAAGCTCAAAATTATTTTATCATATGGATCCAATGACCTTTTGAGGTTCAAAAAGGATAAAGGCTTTAATGTGACTGTAGCTAATGGCTTCACCATCCCATGTACCAAGGGGATTCAACAACTTAACCTTCCCTTGGAGAGAGATTTTAATAGAACGTAGGCAGCCCATTGTTTGGATGAAGGTTTTGAGGATATGTCAACAATTTCTAATGCAACAAATGAAGGTAAACACTTTGATTATAGCTCAAGCTACATACAAAGTGGTCACCCTTGGTTGTGTAAAGGAGAATTCACAAAGGTTGGGATACTACAAAGTGGTTTCACCATTCCATGCATCATGATTCAGAATTTAGCATGCAGCATTTAGAATTCAGAATTCCGCGCTTGGAGTGGACACAAGGTATGTAATGATTCCTACATCATGGGTTTAGGTAAGAAGCTAAAATTCATGGATGAGAGACATTTTACTGAGTCTTAAAATGATAGTTCATATTATGAAAGGAATGTTCCGATCTAAGAAACATATCAGATTGACTTTCAAAATGATTCTACTAATAAGCATGCAGTTGAAAAGAGTATTTTAGTAGAGGTAGGTGTTGAGTTCACAAATTCAGTGTTTGGTTGCATTCTACAACATGTTTATTGGGATGATGTATTGAGACATTTCAAAGTTTCAGTATGCCAAAAAGTTGAGTTGAAACATGATCAGAAACATTGTGGCAATGCATATGAGAAAGGTGCCAATGAATGTGAAAATTGGGAAATGCTCTTCGACATTGGTGATAAACTGTCTTCTCATCCTTCTGTATACCTCATGGAAGTTTATGCTAAGGTTGGGCAGCCCATGAATTCATTAGAGATTTTTCAAGAAATAAAAAAGAAAGGAGTTCCTATGAGTGTGATTGCTTGTGAGAAAATTATATAGGTATTGTCAAATTCTCAAAGAAATTAGAATTCAAGCTTAGAAGAAGCGATAGCTGATATGGCTGTAAGTTTGCAGCGGGCATTTGTGCCCATAACAGAAAAATAAAGATCTCAAGCTCTACAAAATTGTTAAAACCCAATACTAGAGGTAAATTCCAAGTGCAATTAGATGATTTTGACAGCCATTCTAATTTCATGAGTGCTGATTTATAGTTTAGTTTCAAATTTTCTAAGGAGACCAAAAATTGTACACAAAAGGCACTTGATATAGGTAGTGAGAGTGCAATATCAAATGGGGCCATTATGGGTAACATGCAACAAAAATTGAATGTGTTAGAAGTGCAAGAGGAATAATTTCATGCTAGTTCTTAGTCAAACAACCTAATGAAGCAAAATTTATTCGGAACATGGAATTGAAAATTTCCAAGGATGAATTGGGATCCAGGTATATAACCATTTGGAGAGTGCTCAAGCAGTTGAGCTTGCAATTGCTTGAGGGCAAACAATTTTGGGAAGGGCAAATTGTCTATGTCCTCTTTTTCGAATTGAATAAGTTACAAGACACTTAGCCTATTCTCCATTTCCCGAAGGCTAAAGGGGCGATGCAAGGGAAATAAATTAATAATTTAACTTAAATTGGTCAAAAGTAATTTTATGTTATAAAAAGACAACTTATTTATTTTATTTAAAAAGGTTATATATTTTTAATAAAGCAAGTCAACAACAAAATAGAAGTTGGATGTTGTTTTATGGGTGTTGCCTCGATAAAAAGTGAAAGTAAAATTATAAAAGGGGCATGGGTTCATTTGGAGAGTATCTTTTATCAATCAACCTTCCCAACTTATTTGTGAGTTTGAGCATTATGCGTTAGCTTTCAGCCTTAGAGGATGAAAACCCTCTTGTGGAGCATCAGAGGATGCAAACCCTCAGGTTTTGTGTGGTGCCCAGTCAGAGTTATAAAACAAGTTGCAACACTATGCACTAAAGCCAACGAACCTGGAAGTTTATACTTAGCAACTACTATGTTAATCCCAGAATAGACTCCATGGCAAATCTGAGGCCCAGAAATGAGTAAAATTCACAGAAAGCACAATTAATAGATAATCCACAAATAATATAGAATATAGAATATCTTCTAATAATATACAGTGATTTATAATCTGAAGGGCAACATTTAAATCACTATGATAATCTAAAGGTAGATGTTATAATCTGAAGGGCGACATCTGATTGTTTTCACTTGTTAAAATTGCCTTTGAGTGTGCCTAGCATAGCTGCAAGATTAGTTAATCCATTCCTTTGCTATATAGGGTGATTTGTTGGAGAAGAAGTCTTCCAAGTTCATTCAAGGAAAGCACATGACAAATAACCTTCATGGCTATGGGATCCAGGTGAGCTCTATCAACATAATGTTTCCATCATGTATAGGGCCAACATGAAGAAGGAAGTAGACAAGGAAAATCATGAAACATGGATCAAAGTAGTTGCTGTTTTTGATATTTTCAGTTTGTATTTCTTGAAGTTATTAGTCACCTTGGTAAGCATGGCACTAAGAAGGTGAGCTTGTCACTTTCCAAACATATAGTAGTGGTTTTCCCAACACAAGGAGAGATTGGGAGAGAGAAAGAGCAAACTACTGCTAGGTTAAGATAAAGCATAATGACATAATTGTAAAAGTGTTGTTAAACAATAATGTTTTTTCTAACATGTTTGCTTCATATGAGGGTTCATTAGTGAGATCACTTACCAAGGCCAAAAGCAATACAATGGATATGGTAATTTTCAAACAAGGGCAAGTTGTGGAGAATGAATTTTATGTGGTTGGCATAGGGGAGACCAATATGGTCCTTGGTATTCAGTGGTTGCCCTCACTTGGTAAGTACATTCAAAACTATAAAACCATGGAGTTAAAATTCAAAGTGATTGGTAATGAGGTGTTTTGCATGGTTTGAGTGATAGAGAGGCCCCTTCTTCAAATAGCATGTTAGAAGGATATTTCATGAGCATGAAGAAGATTGAAAAGAAGGCTGCCAAGAAATCAAATGTAGTCCCTTAATCTCAAATTAGAACACTCTACAAGGCAATCGGTGAAGCATAATTTATTCTGATTTTTGTCATCTATGTTTTGGGAAGGTTGAGAGGAGATTTGAGTGCCAAGGGCAGCCCAAAAATTGCTTTAGGCAGCACCTTATTCCTCATTTCAAATAAACATGAGGGTATTACAAGGAGCATGAGACCCCTCTTGATTTTAGAAAGAGCTAAAATAGCAAGTAGCTGTTCACAAGGTTCAAATTGCAAGAAAAGATGGTCCTCTTGCTTGCCGGAAAATGTTAGAATCAGTTGGGCCTAACAATGGACTTTTGGGGGCATCAAGAGCAATTGATGTCACATATGGTAGCCAAAGGGTAGAGCTGGAAGAAGATGTTTGAAGTCTGATTTTTTTGGCTCAAAATTTATGACTCAACAAAACAATTCAAGCCACCTAAAAGAATTAAAAAAATGCAATTTAAGGACACGCTACAGCCCATGTTTGGGAAGACATATGCCAAGGTACATTCTGAAATTAACCACTCAGAAAATTCTGATTTTAAGGGGCAGGTACAGCAGCATGTGAAAGGTGAAAGATCTGATTTTTTTCATAAATTCCAGCCTATGGTGTATTCTGTAAATGTTCATAATGAGGCACGCTTTTGGCTTGATAAAAAATGGGAGGTATAAGCCTATCTTGTAGGTTGGTTGAGACTATTGTTTGATCATTTTAATGTTCTTATGCATGAAGGAGGTGATAAAAGGAAGTCCAATATGAATGGCATACCACATGTTTTGAGGCACACTCACGGGAGGTTGTATCTATGTACTATTTTAACTGAAAGTATATTTCAAGATGAGATTATTGTTACTTATTTCCAAGTTTTGGAGACATCTTTTGAGGGCACATTGATCATTATGAGAGGTTGCATCAAAGGCAAACTAGTATGGCATGTGCTATTTCTTTGGGGATATGAGGAGTCCTTGAAAGGTGGTCATGAAACCTTGAGTTCACGGGGGAAGCCTATAAGATACAAGGTTAGCAAGTTGCGAATTCAGATTGAAGCTTATTTTCAATGGGAAGCATTTCAATTGGTAAGTGCATCATGAAGAATGTGGGGACAGCCCCATGGCTTTTGCAATTGCTTGAGGACAAACAATTTTGGGTGGGGAGGACTGTAATGTCCCCTATTTTCGCATAACTTATTTATGGACCTTAGATTGGTTTTATTCCTACAATGCTATGGCAAAGAAAGAGAAGGGAATTATGAGGGAGCTATTCAAAGAGCAAAAAGGTGGAAGGCACTTGCGAATTCTAATTTTTAGTTGAGTTATGCAAAAAGTGTTTTTTATCTAATTTTCATTTAAGCTGAGACCATTTGAAGCTCATGGGCACTTAAAGCCTAAAAGTGATTTTTTTAAGGAAGCTTTATATATTATCTTTTTAAAAGAAAAAGGTAAACTCTTCCTCCTTATTTTGGGCGCTACACTTGGGGGAGGGATATAAAAGGTAAGGAGAGGCTCATTTGAAAAGGTTATGCATTTTGGATATTGAAATTTTTTATCAAGTATGTCAAGCTTGGTCACCACAACTTGAGGACGAAAACCTTCAAGTGTGACAAAGGTTTGAGGACGAAAACCTCTATTCCTACATTCAGGGCAGCGCTATTCAAGGGCTATAATTATGCTTAATATTTTCATGGTTGCATGCAATTGAACATACAAGGGTGTTTTCATAGTTACCATATTCGTCCAAATACAGTCCTTATATTGTTCGGACCGAACTTTTCAAGCAAAACAAATTAGTTCGGATCAATTCGTCATTTTTGAGAATATTTTTTTTTAATTTAAAAATAAATTAAAACAATATTTAAAATAGTTAAATCAAAAAAAAATGTCAAAATGCATTTTAGGATGCAAGGGGCCTATGGTGGATGTGTTTGACCAAAAAAAATAAAAAAACCTAACATCTAATATGCGAGACTCGGATTTACACTTCGCATTTTCTATTTCACACTTTGCAGCTTGTAGCAAAGTGCTAAACAGGGTTGACCGTGAAAACGGCAGTGAATACATGCACAACGAGCTCACAACAAATGGGAAAGCAGCAAGTAGAACTCACAGCAAAGCTCTTAGCAGTTAGATCACAGAGCCGAGAGAATTGTGAACAGTGAATACGCCAGCGGCCAAACAGTGGATGGTAAAACAGCATCGCTAGTGGGGGATCCTTAGGCCTCAACAGCATCGAGACACGAGGAGACAGGTACGTGTTGTATAGCTTTTTTTCTTTTGTTTTTTTTTGTGTTTTAAATTTTTAATGTTTCGTTTGAAATTGTAGGCCCGTAGGAGTTTTTTATTTTTTTTATTTTCTTTTAAATTTTTAAGATTTCGAAGTTTTAACTTTTAGTTTTATTTTTATAATTTATTGTTTCACATTTTAATTTGGAATATTTAATGGTTTTAATTTAGTTTAATAAATAATTAAATATTAATAATTATATAATTTTTAATTTATTATAGTATTTATATAAGTTTGAAATAATTATTTCAATTTGTATTTAAATTTTTAATAAAATTCTTTAAATTTGATTTTTGTATTTATTTTATTTCAGTATGACTATATTATTTTATTTTTAATAAGTTACAAATTTATAATTAATTTTCAATGTATTATAAATTTATAATTTATAAAATATTTTAATATATTGTTCTTATAATTAATAATTTAATACTCTTTTATTTTATATAAAAATGATAATATTTTGCAAATTTAAAGCTTCTTCAAAATCACTATATTTCAGATCAAAGGTTGAACAGTGTCCTTGGGTATTGGACAGCAAAGGAACAGTTTTAGAATACACAAGATTGAGCAGTGGGCATTTGAGTAGAGAGGGCGAGAAATTCTTTTTACCAACAGCAAAAAATAAATTTTCAGTCCATCTAAAGACTTCAGCATGTCAAGCCGCCCATTAGAGATGGTGTACATCGTCCAGAGAGATGATAAAGATAAAAAAAATGAGATGCACCTTGTACAATGGTAATATCACGGGAAACACAACTAGAGTTCGCTACCATTACCTTGGAGGATCTTCGGATGTGAAACTTTGTAGGACGGCAAAAAAAAAAAATCAACAGAATCAGAATATGTAGAATTCATAAATAGAGTGAAAGCTAAATTTAATGTGAGTCATGATGGATCATTGGCTTTAGAATCAAAGAAGTTTAAAATCCAACATTCAATCTCACAAATTGGCTCCTTGAACAGTTCAAGTTGCTCTCCATCAGCATTTGCCTAAAGAAGTGGAAGTGCATGTGGCATTCAAAAGTCATAGGGTTCATTGAGGTCAATGTGAAGGCTACAACAAAAGCATGGTGTAGACAGGTTGACAACTAGATTGTTTTATGCATAGGCCATTCCTTTCAATGTCATCTGTTCACATTTCCAAACCTTTCTAGATGCAGCTATTGATTTTGGAAAGGGTTGCAAATTGCCTTGCTATCAAAGAGTACGAACTACTCTTCTTGATGAGGAAGTGGCAGCCATATCTACTGAGTTAGATGGAATTAAAATAAAATTGGAAAAGAATAGAGTGCACAATAGTAAGTGATGGATGGTCCGATTCAAAAAAAAGACCTCTCTTAAATATTTTAGCAATATCCCTTGATGGTGCTATGTTTATAAAATCAATTGATGCAAGTAAAAAACAAAAAACTTCTCTTTTCATTTTTCAATGCATCAAATCAGCAATTTTGGAGATAGAAGAAGAAAATGTTGTTCAAATCATTACAGATAATGCAACTAATTGTAAAAGGGCGGGTGGTATACTCATGGATAGATTTTCTCATCTATTTTGGACACCATTCGTTGCACATGTTGGATCTTTTGCTTGAAGATCTATCAAAATTGGAGTGGGTAAGTAATATTTTGATTGAAGGAAAACAAGTTTATAAGTTTATCCTCAATCACCGCTTGACATTAACTTGTATCATTCATTTTAAAAGCGTGAGCTTCTATCCCCTACTAAAACAAGATTTGCCACCAACTTTATCACTTTGCAAAGAGAGGGAGAGGAGAGGACCGCATTAAGAAAAGTGATGGTTTCTGATGAATGGATAGAGTCAAAGCTTTTCAAGGAGGCCCATTCAAAAGATATTGAAAGAATTATCTTAGGGGACACATTTTGGGAAGGGGCCAAGAAGATTATAATGGTGTTTGAGCCTTTTGTTAGAATTTTGAAAATGGTTGATGGCAATCAACCTTGCATGGGTTTTGCGTACAAGGGAATGGATAGAGCAAAGGAAGAAATTCAAAAGTTACTTGAAGATAATGTTGAAGAAGTCAAGCTCATTTGGTAAATTGTGGACAAGCAATGGTTGATCCTACATCGTGCTCTACACGCAGCAGCTTGTTATTTAAATCCCAGATTAGTAGAGGTAAATTATGAGGTAGATGAAGAGATAATGAAAGGTGTATTTGAAACAATAGACAAGATGTTTATTGATAAAGAAGAGAAAGAAGCAGCGAGACAACAGCGTAATGTTTTCAAGAACCAACTGAAAATGTTTGGTATCAAGGAAGCAAAGGCAAGCAGGGTGAAGTGGAAACCATCTAAATGGTGGCAAACTTATGGGGCTTCTACTCCACAGTTGCAGAAGCTTGCCGTGCAAATCTTCAACCAATGTTCTAGTGCTTCTGCATGTGAAAGAAACTAGAGTACACATGACTTAATCCACACTAACAAGAGGAATCAACTAGAAGCTAAAAAACTATATGATCTTGTGTTTGTTCATAGCAATTTACGATTGCTTACTCACTCTCTTGTCAATGAAGATGACAACTCTCACCTTGGCGAACCATGTTTTGAAGAAAAAGAAAATATTGTTGTTGATGAGCCTACTAGTGTAGGATTAGATGGCGTTGCTAGTAATGACTTTGGTGTAGTTGCAGGGTTTGATGTTATGGAGTTTAAATTTCATTCTCATTTTTAGTTCATGCTAAAAACTTTAATGTTAAACAAAGGATATTTCATTCTCATTTCTAGTGTAGGATAATTTTCATTGTTATATTTTATATGTATGATGTTGAACAATGAACAATGAAGTTTAACACTATTGGATTTTCTTATCATGTGTTTTCATTGATCAACTTATTTGTGTTTATGTTTTACAAATATGTATGATATATTTATTTTTTATGATTTATAAAAGTTTCCTAACCAAACTTTTTTCAAAATTCTGAACTTTCAAACTTTTTTCCCCTTCCGAACTTTCTAAGCGTTCCGAACATGGTAACTATGGTGTTTTTGGACACCAACTTCATCAAGGATTGTTTCAAACCCTATAGAGAGCTGAAAATTTGTAATTTGCAGGTCAAAGAGGTGGGCTAACTTGATTTGAAGAGTTTAGTTGATCTAAGAAGCCATCCCTAGGGTGGCAACTTGCTTTAGAAGAGTGGTGACCTCGCTCAAGAGGGCTAATTGGCTTTGAAACCCTCTTCTAGGGTTTAGAGGTATTTTAGCAATTTATTCCAGCTTGGCAAATTGTTTGAGGGTTGATTTGCACATGATTTATGGAGATTTTGTGCCCTAGATAAAACTCTAAATTTATTATATTATTTCGACAGTGAACTACGATCTTAAGAATTTTGAGACAACTTTTGGTGGACTTTCCATGATGGGAAAATCTTGATTTTAATTTTGTTTGATAGCTACTATTTTTTTATCATTTTGACCTATCACTTGCATTGAAATTCCAAGTATTGTGGAAGTTGTGAATTTATGAAATTCCGCTATAATTTTGTAATAATAAATTCCAAAATTCTGAGTTTCGACTTTTGAGTGAATATTTTGACTTCGAAAATTAGTGGCTGCAATCTAAAGTTCGGTTCATATTTTTTGGAGGGTTAGAAGTATCAAATCTAATTTTTGCCCTAATCGTGTAAGGGTTTGGTGGACAAAATTGTTGAATATTGCTTCATTTTTCGAAGTGTGTTATTGGCTGAATTTGTATTTTCAGATTACACTTAAAGGAAGGGGTTTTGGATTAGGTAGGGTTTGTTAGAAAACCCCAATTTTGTCTAATTGTCCCATTTGGGGACATTATATTTATGGTATGTAAGGCTGGTAATTGGTCTTAAATCATGCCAATGGTTTGCGGTGCATAACCCATACGTTGATATTTAGTTAGAGACTTAAGCTTAATGATCAAAGTCAACTGCAATAAAAGGGATTATGATTTTCTTACGAAGCAATGAATAATCAAACAAAAATATTGTGAGGGTAAGAGAGTATTTACACCATTTATATTATGAGAGTGAATTGTTATTATGGTAATGATAGAGTATTAATTGTTTTCCATTAAATTTGTTTGCAAACTTCAACTTAGGTGACAGGTACTAATATCTTCAAATTTATTGGTGATTTGAATTTAACCTAAAAATATCTATTCCACCAAATTCATATAAACCTACTTTTATCTATTACTTTAAGTATTGCAACAATTATAACATAGTACCAATCAACCTACTAATATGGTCCTTATGGCAAAACTGTATTATCACTGGTTAGGAGAGTTTCAAGGTCTATGGGCTAAAATTATGCATAACGAGTATTAATGACACTAGGGGATTTGCTTGTCATGGATCACGTATTCTCCTTTAACATAACATGAAGGCTTACTCTTGGAAAAAACAATGCTTGGTGGATGATAGCTGGGTAAAAAATCATTTCATTTTATATTCCTCCGTCATCATCATTAGAAATAGAGAGATGTATTGTTTGGTGACTTTTAGATATAGAAAATAATGGCTTGGGGCTTCATGCCTCTCCTATAACAAACCTAAATCCCTTGAAAAGCATGAGGGTGTTTGTGATAAATATTATATAAAAATAGAATAATAATAAAACAAATCGATATTATGAAGGGAGATAATTTTCGAAGATTATATCTCTCGTTCTATTTAGATTCTATATATTAGGTTGAGGGGGGATAGCGAGTTGAGCATAATGCTTTGGTACAAAAATAATGAAAAACAGCTTTTCAATAAGCCAGAATCTTATTGTTATTATTACTACTATAAGTTGGCCATGTTAGGATAAAATATGTAATTAAAATTTGATTAAAAGAACGGGATTATCAAATTGTTTGTTCTTATGTTTATTATATACATATATTAAGTTAGGTTTAAAAGATAAAAGATTGAAATACAATTGCCAAGAAAATAAGGATCATGTGATGGAATTAGTGGATTACGCTGGAAGCAAATTTTTACCATTTATAAATAATGTAGAGGAAGTTTATACACTGTCTTGATTAGTCCAAGATGATTTTTAAAAATATCTATCTATACTAGTCATTATAATAACATTCTATTCATCCCTATTAAGTTGGTATGTCATGATATTGGTATTATGCAGTAAAAGTAGTGACCCTCAAGATTACTCATTGAAATGGGTTGTGTATTGGGATATGTATTATTGTTTTATGTGGTGGAAATCCTAGTTTAATGAACCTTTGCACAGAATAAAATTAATCGCTGATTGAAGCCATCTTGAGATACTCTTTTTTTTTCTTAAACGTGATAGATAAAATATACTTATAGTATAATAGAGTTAAGAAATGGGATAAATAAAAGAATATATTTATAATTTAATTTCAGGTAAGTATAATATTATACAAAGGACGAGTTTCTTAGGAAATAACTAGAATATATTTATAATTTAATTTCAGGTAAGTATAATATTATACAAAGGAAGAGTTTCTTAGGAAATAACTATGTATTAGATATTAAAAAAAAATGATTTTATGGGAAATAAGTATTAAAATTGTGCTTCTCGTCATTCGAGATTTATGGGACCATATGGAAGTCAAGGAAAGTTAAATTAGTTGCATGTGGTTATTTCATAATCTTAGTTATAATCCTCATTACAAAAGAAGAGAAATTGATTAGTATGATCTGTTGTAGATAAAGACACAAAATTAAAATACATTATGAAACTAATGCTAATATGAACATTATTATTAACAGGAGTATAGATTAAATAATATAATTTATTAACTTCATTTAAACAAAAATGAAGGTATATCATTAAGACATAGTATGAAACGTTTTGCACAACTTGTGTCAAGGACAGGTGTTAAGATGTTCAATTTTAAGATTGCACTATGCAATTCTATTTTATTTATTTATTTATAAAATTAGAGTTTCCACAACGGAAGTGTGGTGGACCTATAACCCACATGGCACAATTTAAGAATTCTACAGATGGGATGGTTAGAAAAGAATGATACATTATATTGAATGTGAAAAAAAAATCTTTATAAGCACTTTATATACAAGATTATAGGAGAGTTGTTTCTAAGAAGATATTTAATGCTGGGCTAACTTCGTGTGAGATTAATAATGAAACTATTGTATGTGCATCATATGACAGTTGGGGGCACCCAATTTGTCACTATTGGAGATGTCCAATAATGAAATTGCATACAAAGTTGTGTGTTGCTAATGTTCCGATCATATATGTTAATTAGGGACATTTAGGCTTTTACAGGGGGAGAGAAAACTCCTTACAATTAAAAAAATTATGTAGTAGGAAAAACCTAAATAAACATATGTTGTATGAGTAAATGTGAATGATTTAATTTTAGTTGATCTCAAATAATGTAATGTCCCCAAATTGGACAAATATTGCAAATCTGGAATTAACAGTAAACACTAACCAGCAACAAATATTTTTTATTTTTCCTCTTAAAACCCTAGTTCAAAAATTGGAAATTACAAAATTAAATATTACAAACCCTAGCCAATAAATTCAGAGTGCTATAGATGAGTAAATAGGGCACAATACCACTCAATCGCTGCCAAATACCCACCAAAATATTCAAATAATTACAGCAAAATAAATACCTTATTTTTGTTGATTTTCCTAGATCAAATAGCTGGAAAAATTATATTAAAAATAGCAATAAAATATCATAATATTTATGTAATATTCCAAAATGTATTTCAGGCTAGAATATCCCTCCAACCCCTTAAAACAAGCCCCAAAAGAGGATCGCCCAGCTCCTCAAGGGGGTATGCTGCCTAAAAACTTCACACAACCCTCGAAAAAGGGGTCTTCAGCCCTTCAAACTTGTTTGTTGCCCTCAGAAGCAACCCAAACCCTAGGCACCAATCCCAAAAGCAAGTTGCAAGCTTTCAAAATGATGAAAATCTTGCAATGGTGTCTAAAAGACCACAAGTTGTCCAATGATAATTGATGCAACCTCTGAATGAAGCTTCCCTAGCTGAATGTTGAAGGGTTTTGTCCTCAACTCCAATCCCAATGAAGGGTTTCAGGGGCATCTTAATAACATGATGACTTCTTACAACACTTTGGACAGCTGTCCATACAATTGCAATTATGGGATGCAAAGGCTTTCTCATTCTTCCAACCCAAAACATGTCCTCTAGTTGTATCTTTATGGCATGAGTGATGTGGCCTCTTTGTAGTAACTTATCCTTCACCATGTTGTTAGAGGACACGACAAGCTTCATATGCGTCCACCTAAGTTTTTTAATATACCAAGAGCAAAAAATGAAGAATTTAATAGAGGCATTTACCTTGATCCTCAAAAGATCATTTGGATTCCCCATGCCAAAGCAATCTTGGATTTGATTTCAACCAGCTCTATGTCCATAGCTGCAAGTGGTGTTATTCACCCCAACATTCTTTTTGAAATTTGATGTAATGTCCCCAAATGGAATAATTCAACAATATTGGGGTTTTCCCTAAAACCCTAGTAGCGAAACACCCAAAACATACAAACTTTAAGCAACCTGGAAATAAATAACTCAAACCCTAGCCATCCAATGTGTCATCCTAGGAATATTATCTAGGGCACAAATAATATTTTCTCCATTAAATCCATGCACAACTACAAAACTGATATACCACAGAAAATTACTCAAAATACTCCTTTATCCATCCAACAATCTCGCTAAAAATTAAAAATTATGGAAATGTTCATTTCATGAAATATTCTTCACCAGACTCTTGTCGAATTAAACCCCAAACCCTCAGAAAATCACAACCAAGTAAATACCTTGAAATCTGAAATGTTATGATCGACTTTGGCTGAATAACCTCATAACAAATATGTGAAAATTATACAAATAATAGCTGAATCTATGAATGAATATATTGGCCTCAATTGGCCCCTCAAAATGCTCAAATAATTCCTCAAAGGGAATCAACCCACTACTGGAATATCAACTCAGAAATACGCTTGATTATCTACTATTTTCCTTTCACATAGCTGGAAATTAATACAAAATATAATATTAATTTTCAGAATGAAAAGATGGTAATATAGGCTTACGGAAGCCCTTCACACACCCAACCAAGTTCCTAGTTGAAGTCGCCCAGTTGCCCTAACCAGCTACTGCTGCAAGTAATGTTTTTCTGCCATTTTAGGGCCTTAAACACAACCCTAAGCATGTGGTGTCACCCTTTAACTTGTTCGTTGTTTAGCAACCCTCAAGTGCAATTCGCTGCCCCCTTTCTTGGAGCTTCAAACCCTTACAATTTCCTACCATCCTCCACAACCCAAGGTGCCTTCAAGACCTGAAATTAGAGCCTACTTTGCAAAACCAACAATGAAAAATCAATGCAATCCCCTGGGTGAGGATGCCCTAGTAGAAACAAGGGTTTTCGTCCTTGCTTGGTCAAGCGTTAAATGCTTGATATCAATTTTTTCCAAAAACATAACATACCCTTTAATGAATTCCAAACTTCCTTTATATACTCACCCTTTTTAAGTTATGAGGGAAGAGTTAAGTACATAAAGCTCGGTAAGCTTTTAAAACCCACTGAAAGGCACGTTATGTCCTTTAAGTCACAAAAGGGCCCTCCTCAATGTAAAAATAGAACAACTTAAGTGACCCCTTCACTTTTACCTTTCAAGGAGGGTAGTACGTGTAGATGGAAATTTGAGCACAAAGGATTTGATTGCATAATTACATCAAAAACTCAAAATGTCCAACTACCTAAGTAAGATCTAGAGCCATTATGATCAAATGCAAATAGATGAATAAACCATTTAAACCAGCATTCTAATCCTAAAGCTAATTTCTCTAAACCACGATTAAATCGATAGAAAACAAGATGATTTGGATTGAGATTACCTTAGACTCAGAATTTTGACATTATGTTGGCATGATTATAGATGTTGATGATGGATTCAAGAACCTAGACTTGGCATGGATTTAGTAGATTGCTGAGAGTTTGATTGATTACTTGATAGCTTGTAGTTAGTTTTCCATGGAAGGATGAGTAGATTTAAATAGAGGAAGGAGGGAGAATTAAATGGAATTAAAAATGCCTTGGAAGCCTCTAGATTAAGAGGCTTCTAGAGAGGAAGGGTGAGAATAGAGAGGATTTTAGAATCCTCTTAGGGACTAATTAGGATTAGGTGAGGGATTAGATAGGGATTAGGTGGGTAATTAAGGACTAGGAATATAGGAAAGCCTAAGAGTAGGCTTAGTAAGATCAAGATGTCGTATGGGTAGATAGACCATCATGTTAGCGGCAACAAGTTCATGGAAGAGGGCTTCTAATGATATAGGAAAAGGAGTATAAGGACCCACTTCACTTTGTGACTTAGATGTGGAAGCATTGGTCTGTAGATCAAATGTTTGTTGACATCATTGGGTGGATGGACTAGTAACAGACGAGGTGGCCAAGATAGGATTCCCTTTGCTAGTGTAAGAAGGGGTAGATGATTGGCTATGACTAGTCGATAGCGAATTTGACTATGGTTGGGTATGGACTAGGGGTAAGGTGAGTTGAATGGGGTCAAAGCCTTCAGGAAGTTGGACACCCATCTCAAGGAGCCATAAGAGGATTACCCACAGGTTTGCATCAATATACTTATTAAATAGGGAAATTATTGGACTGGGAAGGTCATGACTAGGACAAGGACTAGTGGATGGTGGAATGGAATGGGATGGAGATGAGGGTTGACGGGGGACTTGCGTGGGATGTGACTTTAGACTTTTGGGCTCAAAATCATTGGGAAGGCGGGCACCCATCTCCAATAGCTGTAAGAGGAATTTATCTTTATTAACCGCGATGTATTGATTGAATAGGGTGACCACATTACTATGATTATGGATGGATGATGGGGTCGACCTTGATGAGCTAGGGGATTGTGGATGGGGAAGGATGCAAAATGTTGGTTTGGGTCGAATGGGATCAAGGTCAGAAGGTAGGCGACCACCCATTTCTAGAGCTCGCAAAAGGACTTTGTCCCTATTGGCAAAGATGTATTGGTCTACGAGAACCGGGTCCAAATCCATGGGGATGGATGATAAAATATGGATGATGAAAGGGGTCGATGTGGAAGTAAACTAAGGATTAGATATGGACTCTTGAAAAAAGCAGGTCTGAATGACTGAGCTAGTATGACAGGTGATGATGAGGATAAGATGGAGATGATGTAAGACTAGGATCAGATTTCAGAGCGACAGTACAATAAGTGCTAGTGATCTATCAACAATGCCTACTTTTCAAGCTAGCAAAAAGGATTCGGGATTTGATGAGTGCCTAGATTCAAACTAGCAAGATGATGATTGGATGGGTGCTAGTCACGAATACGCAAGACGACTAGATGATAGAGACTAGATTGAAAATGACAAAGTGATAAGAGGCTAGCAGGATACCGACTAGGTATGAGATATGACCAAACGATGAGTGATAGTGGATTAGAGTGATGGGATGACATGGATGGACAAGGACTAACTCAAACCTTGGGCTAATTTGCTCAGAATGGGATGGGATAGGATTATGTGACAAAGTGTTGGCGCAGTGGATTGCACCCTTGACAGGGGGCTGAGCTCCTGCCTTCCACATGTCACAATGGAAACTCCCCTCTTGCCTGTGGGCCTGGCAAAACTAGGGGGAGAGTCTCTAGATAAGGACTAGCTACCTTTGATGCATCTAAGTTATTCCAGTAAGTTGCTAATACATATATATATAATGGGGGGGTGAAAAAAGAAAAGGATGCTGAAAAAACAGAACCTAACCTAATAGGGTGATGCACCAAACAAGTTTGATCTACTCACACTCACACTTTGAACCATAAGAACACATACATACACTTCAACTGGTAAAAGGACCAGACTGCAGGGAGCTTGACAAGGAGGCTTTAATTGGAACACACAGAAAAAAGACTTACCATAGGCGTTGTAGGAAAAGCACACTGTCTAGTAACCTCCTTCTGCCTCTGTGCTCCAGCTACAGCGCTTCTTGTCACCTGCAGGAATGGCGCCTTGTAGATACCAGGTGTGTTGGTGTCAACCCTATGAAAGCATTAGGAAGCAATGACTGAACACAAGACTAACACTCAAACACACTCAGAAATATATCCAACCAGAATAGAGGTAAAAAATGCATATCCTATTGATTCCAGGTGAAAAATGGCAGGGCTTCGCCTTACATTATGAGAGATGATTTCTCAAAATGAGAAGTTACAATATATATAGAGAAGAGAAAACAAAAGGCGCCCCTTTTGGAAAAGACTTTTGGCGCCCTTTGACAAGTTGGCCCATGTGCGTTGAGAGCGTTGGGAAAAGGAAGCTGCTGAAATATAATGTTGTGTCGGCTCTGATTTTGACTTCAGGGGTTTAAAAAAAACATAGGCCGCGCCGTTTGTCTATAAACAGGACCGCTACTTGAAGGCATTCACCAATTTTGTCTGCTCATTAATGCAAAATGGAGAAAAATGGGTCGCATCGTTCACTGTTTGCGCCCTTTGATGACCACTTGGTAGGCACTATTCCAACTGCTAGAGTAACTCCTTGAGTCAACGCCTTCCTTCGCCACTTGGACTGTTTTGTCCGTTTCTACACTTGGCTCTTTGTCTCTTCCTTGCTTTGTCTTTTCTGTCTTCTTCGGCCCTCGAGGGCTATCTTCTACTACTTCTTTGGCTCTTTGGGCTCTCTCATCAGCAGGTCGTTGAGTTCATTCTTAACTTTTGTCTTTTCCCAGCGTCATCTTTTCCTGGTTTTGTCTTTTGTTGGCTTTTGTCTCTTTCTCTCTTAGTTCTTTGGGCTCCCTTCTGGTTGGCGCTCAGGTATTTAAAGATCAACAGCTATTTTATTGCCGTAAAATTGACGTTCGCGAGCCCATTTGAAAGCCAACGGCTAGTTCACGGTGCCCAACTTTGACATCCGCAGGCCTGTCATTCCTTGGTTAATTTCTTCGGCCTTTTCCTTTCCTTCGACTTTTTGCCTTGGTCGAGCTTTTGTCCTGGTCGAGTCCTCATTGTTTTGGCAACCGAATTTCTTCGGACTATTGTCCGAAGGAAATTCTTCAGAGAAAAAGTCCGAAGGATATCTTTCCTTCTGTTTTGCCTTTGTTCAGGTTTTTCTCCTGGCTATTTTTCCCGCGGACAAAATGTCCGCAAGAATTATCTCGATTACTTCCTTTCCTTCGGAATTCTTCTTCGGGTTTTTTCCCGCGGCTCTTCCCGAATTTCTTCGGACTTTTTGCCCGAAGGAATTCCTTCATACAAAAGTCCGAAAGAAATGATTTCTTGTTTTTGCCTTAGTCCTTTTTTATTTCGCGGGATTTTCTTTCGAAGGATTTCTTCAAACAAAATGTCCGAAGGAATTCCTTCGGACATATTGTCCGAAGAAATTCTCCGTCTCTTGCTTTGTACAAATTTTCGAAAAACTTGACTTGTTCACTTTTCCGAAGGAATTCTAACCCTTTCGGCCTTCTCTTTGATCTCTTTGCAAGTGTTCCCTGCCCTCCGCAAGGGCACTTGGAATGGTCCCTTTTATGCTTGACTGCCCTCCACAAGGGCACTTGTCCTTCAAGCTGTGGGAGACTCCTTTGAACCTTCCGATTGAACCGTTCCTTTGAACCAAACGTTGAACCAACTGAGTGAACCATTCCTTTGAACCAAACGTTGAACCAACTCTTTGAACCAAGCCGACTGAACCAAGTTATTGAACCAAGTCATTGAACCAACTGAGTGAACCAAGCCGATGAACCAGGCCTTTGAACCAAGCCGTTGAACCAAACCTTTGAACCAACAATGGTTTAAAGTTCAAGTTCAAAGTTCTTGGAAAGCTCATGGCATTGGACCCCAACGTTGAACCACTTTTCCAACCTTAAGGAAAAGTGTCTTGAATCATTTTTTGCTCTCTTTCCTTGTGAATTTCTTCGGACAAGAGTCCGAAGAAGCTTTTTAAAAGCCCTTTCATTCTTTGAACTGGTTCATCTTCTGTCGAAACACTTGTGCAATCCGAATTGAACTGGCTCAAAACAGCAAGGGAAGAAGGGGACCGATTTTGGCCTGCTGGACCAAAAATGGTCAACAAATTGGCAACTCCCAGGGGAAGCATGCCTGCTATGCTTAAGAACTAGTTGCCTTAAAGTCCATTGGGCATGGAGTCAGAACGCAACTTGAAAAAGTTAGCTACAGCCCCGATAGATCCAAGAGTTAATCATGAAGCTTTTACCCCAAACACAAAGGAAAACACACACAAGGCTAAAAACACTACTTGTGCAAACAGCACTTAGGGAAAACAGGGAAAGCAAACTACTATATACAACTAACCAGGTATATTTGCCTCCATCCTGGATCAAAGGGAAAACTTTTTAAGTCTCCTTCTTGGCAAGGAAGCTTATGGTGCCAGACAAGTGGCTGAATGGAATGGAGATTTGGTGACCTGCTCCTCTTGCCTGCCACCTTATTTGGCTTGCATCTGACTGGATCAGAGTCAAACATGCTCCCAACATATATGTACTCTTCTTGTTCTTGGAAGCTTGTCGAATGCTGGCTCTTCATGCTGGTGTGTTTCATCAAGAAATCAATGGTTGTTGGCTCATCACCATAAGCCCTTTGATATGCATAGTCCCTTTGCAGTGCGCCATGGTTTGACCTATTCCCTTCTGTCTCATTGAAGACCCTGTCAAACTCATCCTCTGCTCCTTCATGGCTTTCTTGAAGAAGGGTGACTGTTGTGGTGTCTGAAATGGAATCACAAACTGATTGCTCATCCCACAGGACATCAACTTCTTGTTCAAAGCTCTCTTCTTCAAAGCTTTCCTCAAGATGGACAGGCCTCTCATTTTCTTGCTCAAGGATCAAAGTCTCTAGTTGTTCAAAGACATCCATCTGATCCTCCTCCAACTCAGGGTCCTTGGCATAGTCATCCTCCTCATCAAAGCAACAAGGAAATTCATCAAACAAGGGAGGAGAGAGGTCACCATGCTTACTTTCCTCTTCGTATTGCTGGAACATCTGCATGTATGCATGACCCGCGTCTTCTCCATTGTTGATGATGTCTTCAGAGAGAGCATCCATGATGAATTCCTCTTCATTGCCATCCATGATAGCCTCTTGGGAAGCTGCAGATTGGATATCCTCTTCTTCAATTGCCTCTTGCAAAACAGGATCCTCCTTGAGAAGGGATGAAGTGGAAGGCTGAAGATTAAACCCATGTGGAAGAGGAGGCAGTCCCTGAGCTAGAATCGAATGATTCTCCTCCTTCCATTTGGTCAGCACTTCATCTATATCAGATGTGGCCTGATAGCTCTCTTGGAGGTGTGTAGATGGGGTGTGTTCAAACATGGAATCTGCTGCGCCCATCACTCGTTGGCTGAGGAATCTCACTCTGGACTCCAACTCTGCAATTCACCTGTCTATATCTTCTTGGAAGTCACAAGCATCATGGTGATGAGTAGGAGCAGCTTTATCTTCTTCAAGGTTTTGAGCAAAACCTTTCTTCTCCTCCTTCCTGCCCCATGATTCCATTGTTTGCTTCCAACTTGAAATCTTGCCATCATGTTGAGAGACCTGAGGAAGTTGAGGAAGACTAGGAAGGGTCTGCTCATGCACAGGAAGAGCTGCTTCAAGAGAGATGTGTTTGTTCATGGTGTTCCCTTCAAAGGAGGATTCACAATCTAAAGAATTGAGAAGGTTCATCTCCATGAGAGGTTGCTCTAATGCCCTTTGATGTTTGAAAGCAAGGCGCAAGGGGTTAAGAGTAGGAGTGATTAACGGATCAGATGAGCTAGAGTGAGCAAGTGCTATCTGATAGAAAGGATTTGGTGCATAAAAGGTGGCTTTCTTTAAAATAGGAGGGGGCACACAAGACTGACTGCCTTGAATGAATGGACTCTTCCATTTTGCTACCTCCTCCTTCATGGATTGCAAGGCCTGAGCTTGCCTAAACAAACACTCCTCTTTGTACATAAGCTCTTTTTGATATCTATACTGCTCATCTAAATTGTCTATCTCCACCACCTGCTTCTCAAACTCCAGTGCTACTTCCCTTATTGTTGAAGGGCAACTAGGAGAGTTGTTTGAGGTGATTCCATGAACATCTTGAGCTTGATCAAAGTTATATAAAAGAAAACAAAGTCCATGATTCTTATCAATGGGATTATACATACAAAAAGTAAGATTTCTTGATGGCCCCTGGACTGCTTAACCAGCTGATTCAACTCGGAGTCGCCATTGGTGTTGATAAAAAAGCCTCCAAAGGCTGGTTGGTTGAAGAACACACCAAAATTCTTCAACTTTTTGGACAAAACTTGTCCCATAATCACTTAATTAAAGGTCAGATGTATTAATGGTTCATTCTGCTGTAACAGGACCAGCACCAATCCTGAAACTTTTCTGAGTGTCCGAACGTGGTCCCACTAGGCGTGCCAAAAACTGTTGACGCAGTGGATTGCACCCTTGACAGGAGGCTGAGCTCCTGCCTTCCACACGTCACAATGAAAACTGCCTCTTGCCTATGGGCCTAGCAAAACTGGGGGGAGAGTCTCTAGATAAGGGCTAGCTCCCTTTGATGTATCTCAGAGGTCGTGGATTTCCTGTTGCTAACAAATAAATGAAAAAAGGGGGGGTGAAAAGAGAGAAGGATGCTAAAACAGAACCTAAACTAAACGGTGATACACCAAAAAAGTGGATCTACTTAGCTTGAACCTACACTTTCTATCAAGAACAAGTTGGCATACACTTCATTTGACATGAAAAATTCTTTTACATTAGTGAGCTAGGGGTCTGTGGAGATGCAAGGAGGAAGAACTACCAGAGGTGTTCTAAGACTCTATGGCAGCCTGTTCACATGCGCCTATATTCCTGCTGTAGACATTTCTAACAGCCCTGCAAAAGAAGAAACTTCACAATGCACTAGACATGCTGGAATCATTCTGCGCAAGCATAAAAGAAAATGACTTAACACAAAATGAAAACATAGACATATGCGTCAGTGCAAGTTCAAATGGAGGTTAAAAATTGCTAAGTCTTGATTCAAGGTAAAATCCGGCAGAGTTCCGCCTTACAAACCAGAAGATTTTTGGGCAGAGCTTTCCCTTACAGGCTAAGAGATCTTCTCAAAATGAGAAGTTACAATATATATAGAGAAGAGAAAACAAAAGGTGCCCCTTTTGGAAAAGACTTTTGGCGCCCTTTGACAAGTTGGCCCATGTGTGTTGAGAGCGTTGGGAAGAGGAGGCCGCTGAAAGATAATGTTGTGTCGGCTCCGATTTTGACTTCAGGGGTTTAAAAAACATACACCGCGCCGTTTGTCTACAAACAAGACTGCTATTTGAAGGCATTCACGCGGTGTGTCTGCTCATTAATGCAAAATGGAGAAAAATGGGTCGCACCATTCACTGTTTGCGCCCTTTGATGACCACTTGGCAAGCACTGTTCCAACCGTTGGAGTAACTCCTTGAGTCGACGCCTTCCTTCGCCACTTGGACTATTTTGTCTGTTTCTGCACTTGGCTCTGTCTCTTCCTTGCTTTGTCTTTTCTGTCTCCTTCGGCCCTCAAGGGCTATCTTTACTACTTCTTTGGCTCTTTGGGCTCTCTCATCAGCAGGTCACCAAGTTCATTCTTAACTTTTGTCTTTTCCCAGCATCGTCTTTTCCTGGTTTTGTCTTTTGCTGGCTTTTGTCTCTCTCTCTTAGTTCTTTGGGCTCCCTTATGGTTGGCGCTCAAGTATTTAAAGATCAACAACTATTTTATTGCTGTAAAATTGACGTTCGCGAGCCCGCCGCCATTTGAAAGCCAACAGCTAGTTCGCGGTGCCCAACTTTGACGTCAGCGGGCCCGTCATTCTTTGGTTAATGTCTTCGACCTTTTCCTTTCCTTCGGCTTTTTGCCCTGGTCGGGCTTTTGTCCTGGTCGGGTCCTCATTGTTTTGGCAGCCGAATTTCTTCGGACTATTGTCCAAAGGAAATCCTTCAGACAAAAAGTCCGAAGGATATCTTTCCTTCTGTTTTGCCTTCGTTCGGGCTTTTCTCCTGGCTATTTTTCCCACGGACAAAATGTCCACAAGAATTATCTTGATTACTTCCTTTCCTTCGGAATTCTTCTTTGGGTTTTTTCCCGCGGCTCTTCCCGAATTTCTTCAGACTTTTTGTCCGAACGAATTCCTTCGGACAAAAGTCCGAAAGAAATGATTTCTTGTCTTTGCCTTAGTCCTTTTTTATTTCGCGGGATTTTCTTCCAAAGGATTTCTTCGGACAAAATGTCTGAAGGAATTCCTTCGGACATTTTGTCCGAAGAAATTCTCCGTCTCTAGCTTTGTACTAATTTCCGAAAAACTTAACTTGTTCACTTTTCCGAAGGAATTCTAACCCTTTCGGCCTTCTCTTTGATCTCTTTGAAAGTGTTCCCTGCCCTCTGCAAGGGCACTTGGAATGGTCCCTTTTATGCTTGACTGCCCTCCACAAGGGCACTTGTCCTTCAAGCTGTGGGAGACTCCTTTGAACCTTCCGATTGAACCGTTCCTTTGAACCAAACGTTGAACCAACTGAGTGAACCGTTCCTTTGAACCAACCCGTTGAACCAACTGAGTGAACCGTTCCTTTGAACCAACCCGTTGAACCACTTCTTTGAACCAAGCCGACTGAACCAAGTTATTGAACCAAGTCGTTGAACCAAGGCATTGAACCAACTGAGTGAACCAACCCTTTGAACCAAGCCGATGAACGAGGCCTTTGAACCAAGCCATTGAACCAAACCTTTGAACCAACAATGGTTCAAAGTTCAAGTTCAAAGTTCTTGGAAAGCTCATGGCATTGGACCCCAACGTTGAACCACTTTTCCAACCTTAAGGAAAAGTGTCTTGAATCAAATTTTGCTCTCTTTCCTTGTGAATTTCCTCAGACAAGAGTCCGAAGAAACTTTTTAAAAGCCCTTTCATTCTTTGAACTGATTCATCTTCTGTCGAAAGACTTGTGTAATCCGAATTGAACTGGCTCAGAACAGCAATGGAAGGGGACCGATTTTGTCCTGCTGGACCAAAAATGGTCAGCACGAAGGCGATGAGATAATAGGATTAAAACAAGGACAAGAATATATAGGTGATGATGGAATGATAAGGGGTACGGTAAATGAGATGGGGATGGTTTGGACACGGGTGTGACCTAAAGAGCCAACTAGGTATGTTGTGGGATAAAGCAGGACGAGGTTAAACTAGATGGGGGATGATAAGGTTTGATTCGGTGACAAAGAAGTCAAGATAGGATCAGATTAGGATATATACAAGATATGACGAAGGATAAATGTACAAGATAGAGGTAAGCATATACAAGATAATAGAGAGCCTAGATAGTCGTGTATAGGTTTGGGGTGAAAGGCTGACTAGTTTAAACATGACACACACCCAAGCAAGAAGACCACAATCCTATGATTAGTAAACTCAAGGGTGTGTAACCCGACAACCGTACCATCTAATGGCTTCGCGGGTGACGCTGTAGACCAGTGCCCTGTTAGGAAATCTCTCGAACCCTCTCAATCCCGTCTGCACATGATGGTCACTTGGGAGCTTATATTGACTCTGGCAACGGATCGCTTGTTATAGTTGAAAGGTCCTAAACTAGGATGAACAAGCTCTCTAGGGGTGTCCTTGATATACGCTAAGTACGATGGGGCCCAAGTCCATATAGAATGTTGTCTAACCGCTTTGCATATTGAAGCCAAAATGCCCCTCACTCCATGGAACACTTTATGGGGAATTTTGCTTTAGCATCTAACAATAGCTCTCCTGATATTTATACTCCACTGGAACACGGAGTGTGGTCAAACGCATGATGATGAAATCCACGTCACCGACCCTTAGAAAGAAAATGAGAGGATTTATTGGTGGTTTTTGATCCTCTAGGAATCGTCGTAAGGACGCAAGGAAGAGAGCATACACCATTGTAGCCCTCGAGTAACAAACAAGTAGACCAAAAGGGGATTAATTAACCGATTAATTAGATGTAAAATATATACAAAACAAAATGATTAAAGAGGTATATACAAGGTGTAAGACGAAATGATTAAAGTGATAAAAACGATTTTCAAAATGCCAAGAGAGGTCTTTGACAGGCGGCCTACAAAAAAACAATTAGTAGTTTGAATGGCACTTTTAGAGAGGCAACCCACAAGATAAATGATTAGAAGTTTGATTGATAATCTTGAGGGGAAACCTACAAGACAAAATGTTAGACCAAAATATGACCTGCAAAAGAAGATGTTAGACAAAACAAAATAGCCACTAGGTTCAGCCCTAAAAAAAACAAAATGTGAGTTTAATAGGCCTTAAGAAAAACACCCTAAAAAAATGCGATTTGGCTCTATAACTTCTTTGGGTAAGCAGGCCACGACACGGGGGTCTGGGGGCAATAGCCCCCAACGAGGTCAAGGGACAGCGCAATCTAGGCCTTGAATCAGTGCAAAATCGCAACTTTAGACTGCAATATTGCAACTACCAGTGCAATATCACAATTCACGAGTTGTGCTTTTGCCACAGGGTATTAACCATGACGGTTAGTTTGCAAAACCGCAACCATTTATGCAATATCACGACTCCGGGCAATATTGCGACTACATGATTAGCAGATTTGTGGGAAAGTTTAGAACTTTAAAATTTTGATTTGTTGATCCAAACAGATGTTTAACTAATTATGTCAAGTTAATCTAGATACCTTAAAGTGCCTATTCACAGATGACAAATTTAAAGCTTATTACGATGTATCAAAAGTTTAGAAAGGATATCAGCGAGATATTCAAAATGGACAGAATCATGAACAATTGCAGAATAGGAAAGATATTTTCAATTAGATTTTGTCCTAATTTTGCCCTATAGAATTCAGAGATAACAAACTAGCAGACAGAATTAAAATGACAATATCGCTAATGTAAATGCAATATCGCTATTCTCAGAGCAAAATCACGACTTCGTGATTAGTGGTTTTGAGTAGGTCTGTAGAATGGTGAAATACTATGTGGTTTTGATTTTCAGATGATCTCTTTGCCTTCTCCCTTTCCTGTTGACCCTGCCAATCAGTCAATCACAACAAATTTACATAGGTAAAACTTCCTTACAAAATGTGGTTAGCAAAGATATATGCTTGAAAATCTAAAACCACTTGCAAAAACAAAAGGTGTTATATGCCAGATTGTGTGATTACTAGTCCCTTGCAAAACAAAAAATGTCAAGATTAAACTTGCAGGTCAAAAGATAATGGACAATTGTCAGCAATTTGGTCAAAAATCACAATATCGTGACTCTCGTCGCAATACCGCGATTCGCAGGTCAAAACCGCAATTCTGAGAATGGCAATATTGTAGTTTAAGGTTCCCTTGCAAGATTTTTGACCTGATTCCATTTTTTTCACCTAGATCCTACGCATAGAGGTTAAAAACCTTGATTTGTAACACAAAATGTTCAATACAAGCATACAGGTGGTCAGAAAATGACAGTCAACAAATAAAGTAAATAATTTTATTCTCAACATAGGTCCCCTACAAAACCACAGTTAGAGATGCAAAATTGCGATTAAAAGGGCAAGAAAATGATTCACAAAGTCGCGGTATTGCGGACGAATAACAACCTATCAAAAAAACCGCTAGCAATTAACCTAGTGGTTAGGACAAAATCGCGACTAGGTAAGCGATATCGCTATTAGCAGTGTAATGTCGCTACTTTCAAAGTAGCGATAATGCATAATAATGTCAACCTACCCAAAACGAAAACCGTTAGCAATTAAAACTTGGCAGTTAGTGCAAAACTACAACTTTCATGGCAAAACCACAGCTGCAAAATCGCAAGTTGCAGAGCAATGTCGCAAATGTCACCTGTGCGTGAAATTGTCTTCAAAATCCAGCTCCTGTTCTTGTCCAATCAGACCTGCAAACTGCCAAAAACACTTCTAGGATGCAAGAGAGTTAAATTGGTAGTGTGCTCCTACCGTGGTCACCAAAATGTAGATGGAAATTTGAGCACAAAGGATTTGATTGCACAATTACATCAAAAACCCAAAATGTCCAACTACCTATGTAAGATCTAGAGCCATTAGGATCAAATGCAAACAGATGAATAAACCATTTAAACCAGCATTCTAATCCTAAAGCTAATTGCTCTAAACCACAATTAAACAAATAGAAAATAAGAGGATTTGGATTGAGATTACCTTAGACTCAAAATTTTGGCATTATGTTGGCATGATCATGGATGTTGATGATGGATTCAAGAACTTAGACTTGGCATGGATTTAGTAGATTGCTAAGAGTTTGATAGATTACTTGATAGCTTGTAGTTAGTTTTCCATGGAGGGATAGGTAGATTTAAATAGAGAAAGGAGGGAGAATTAAAAGGAATTAAAAATTTCTTGGAAACCTCTAGACTTAGAGGCTTCTAGAGAGGAAGGGTGAGAATAGAAAGGATTCAAGAATTAGAGGATTCTAGAATGCTCTTAGGGACTAATTAGGATTAGGTAAGGGATTAAATGGGTAATTAGGGACTAAATATGTAGGAGAGGCTAAGAGTTGGTTTAGTAGGTGTGCCACGGGAATTTAAATTCTCAAATAATAGATAAGTGGGATTAAGATGGGATAATGGGGATTTAGGAGAATTAATGAAGTGAGATAGGACTATAGTTAATGAATGAAGAAATATTGATGGGGGATATGAGACAAATGATTAGAAGGGGGTGATTTTAAGACGGGATTAGATGAGATAAATTAGATAAGCGGAATTAGTGACGTTAAATGAAGCGAACGAATTTAGATGCATACAGTATGTGTTTCCTTTTTCTCTTTCTTTCCCATAGCCTAGGAACAACATCAAAAATAGGCTAGGGGACATGTCCAAAGCCCTTAGGCCAAAAAGGAGGACATTACAATCCTCTCCACCCAAAATTGCTTGTCCTCGAGCAATTGTAGGATCCAAAGAGGTGTCCCAACACATCTCAAAATGCAAACTCTCCCTATGATAGCTTTCCATGGAAGAGAAGTTCCAATCTGAATCTTCTTACTGTTGTAACTGTGTTTTGAGAGCTGGCCTCAAACTCCAAAAGTGCTACCACAGCCTTCTAAAGGCCTCTCTTGTCTCTTCATAAGGTTGCCATGAATGTATGTGATGTTGTTAAGAGGCCACCAGCCCTTCACATCTTCCCAACCAGCTCTATGAATGCAATCTTTTTCAAACAACATGCTGCCCAAAGCATAGGCTGCCATGTGTAACTCATAACAGCTGTTACTGTGTCTCATTTTAGGCCCCACACTCTTTAAAACAGTCCTCTAAAGAGCTGGACTTTTCCGTGGTGAATCCTTGAATACTTGTTCCTTCATCCAAGAAGGAATCACCTTACCAAAAAGATCGTACATGCTGATATGTGGGCTGTGTTCGTGATGTACCTTTATGCAATTGCTCCAAAACATCAACCCATTCATTACTAGGTTGAGTTTTAATGAGCCCTTCAAAAACATATCTTCAATAGATGGCATCATGCACTCACAAGGTGTGTTAGATGGCTTAGAGCTATTAAAAAAATACATCCGAAAAGTGACACCTTGCTACCCCATATGCCCAAGTCTATCTGAATTCCCCTTATAGAGTGGCCAACTATCTTGGCAAATATCCAACAACTTCTTGGGGCCTCCAATATGCCATGGCAAACCTATCCAATTTTGTAAAAAGGAAACAATAATGAACTTCCTTGGAAACATACCTTGGAAAGAGGTATTATAGAGATGCAAACCACCTTGTATGGCGCTCCTTATGTGTATCATGTGTTCTCCCATTGGCTCCCGCTTATCAACATATTCATGCATATATGGAACACCATGTGAGTCTAACAAAAGCTTGATTTTATCAATGCAAGAGTACTGTACCTTACTTGAGTTCTTCCACCCTTTGTTTTGCAAGAAGTGCCCCCAATCATGAGCATTTCCATAACTCGTTAAGGGCTGTAACAAGTCAAAAAAAATAGAATTCATGACCTTATGATACCGCTGTGTTTGCATCAACTCAGAATTTTCTGAGTGGCAAAATTCAAACTTGGTTTGTGTACTACTTCCCACTTTGGCCTGTAGCATGCTCCAAATTTCAATAGGGGACTGGAAAATTTTTACCAACTCAGAAATTTCCGAGTGTAAAAAATCAGAACCTACACTTGCATTTTTGGACCCTTTCCTTGGTTGTAGTATGTCAACAACATTGTATTGTATGATGTTAATGGGCAACAAATTTGAACACACAAATTCAGAATTTATTGAGTGAGAATGAGACCAAATTTTCTTCAAAAACTCACATTTGTCTTTGCTATCCAAACTTCCAAAGTTACCTTTATAACTCAGTATAGGGTGTTGCTCAAAGCAATCTAGGGGCTGCTCATGCAACCACGATTTCCTATTCTCTTTCCCAATTAATGTGCAACAATTTTCAGAATCAACAATGCTTGTCAAACCCAAAGTTGGGTGGGTTCTACCATGCCCCAATGGCTGCTCATGCACAAAAATCACAGCACTCTTTGCATTCCTCAAAGCCATTGCAATTGGTTTTCTTAGAGATCCTACACAAGGAACAAACACATTAGTAAAAAAAAGGGTGTTTAGTAACACTGTTTTGATCATCTTATCAAGCTCTATGATCACAAAGTGCACCCCTTCTTGATGCCTTGAATCTTCCTTGCAACTTCCCCTTATTTGAAATTCAGAAGATATGTTTATGTTGCTCTTTGCATGGCTGTAGCAACTTGCTTTCCCCTTCCTTCTTTTCCTTATAGTGGCTGGAAAGCCACTTTTATATCCTTGAACCACCTTCATGGTGTCAGGGTGTAAGGGGCACACCTTCCTAGGACCAAGACACACCATGTGAATAAAAAATTGTGATGAAAACAAGCTGAAAATGCAAAAGACAGCAATCACTATGATCTTGGGACCATGATAACCCTTGTCTATTCCCCTCTTTATGTTAGCCCTATACATGCTAGCATCATTATGTTGATAGAGCTCACTTGGATTCCATATCCATGAGGGGTATTTGTCATGTTCTTTCCTAGAACTTACTTGGAAGACTTCTTGTCCTTGAGTGTCCCTTACCTCCACCTCAATGATAAAACAAGCTTTGCAACCAATGTAATGACGAGAACGAATCACGAAGTGAAAACATTGAATGCTTACCAAGTTGACAACTCAATTGTTTCCTCATCAAAAAATCTGATTCTCCTTCCTTTATATGCAAGGTGCACCCTTCTTCTTTCCTTCTTGGCATCAATCCCTCAAGGAACTTTTTTACTATGTCCCTTCTTGTTAGGACATGCGTTTTCTCTTGCAATCTGAATTTAGACAAGGAAAATGATGCATGAAAAGGAGCAATACAAAAACTTTCTTTCTTGGCATACCTTTCTATGATGTCCTTCTTCATGCTTCCTTTTTGACACTTTGTTGGCTCATGAAGTTGTGGAACAACTTCTCTTTGTTCACCCTCAAAAATTCTGATTTTTCTATTACTTCCTCATTAGTGTCAATTGTTTGCAATTCCAATAGTTGCTCCATTGTTTGTTGTAACTCCTTACTTGGCTGCCCTTGAATTTTTGGTTCTCGTGGTTCAGAAATTTCAATCATTGGCTGCTTTTTACTAAGCTGAAAATTAGTTTTTGGCTGCTCCAAAACTTCTGATTTTGGTTGTTTTAATGGCTGCCCCTCATGTGAGTGAAAATCCCTCTTAGGTACTATTGACCCAATTTTGGCAAGCCAAAATTAGTCACCCCCTATCTAAAAACTTAGCCACCTAAGTCTATATTTTTGGTCAAGTCCAGTATGCAGTGAGTGTTCTATACAAGCCACAACAAATTTACAAGTCGAATTCTTTTGGAAAGTTTGTTTTGGTGTTTTGCTAAGTGTTAATTCTTTCTTAAGTCTTATTTTCATATTTTTGTTTGTCGGAATTCTTTCGGACAAATTGTCCGAAGTAATTTTCCTGAAGGGTTATTTTTCGGACTTTTCATTCGACGGAATTCTTTCGGAAAATTGTCCGAGGCAACTTTTCCGAAGGATATGTTCTATTTTTCCGAAGGGTATCTTTTGTTGGGAAAAGGTCCACTTCAGTTTTTCCAAAGGATCATTTGCAACTTTCCCGAAGGGTATTTTCTTTGGAAAGTGGACACTTACAAATGTTCCATATGGTCGCTTGCATTTTTCCAAAGGGGCACTTGCATTTTCAAAGGATCATTTCATTTTTTCCGAAATGTACTTCTCAAAAAGCCCGAAGGACAACTGCAATTTTTTCGAATGACACTTGCCTTTCCGAAGGGTACCTTACAACTTTCCTGAAGGGATCATTTCAAAAATCTGAAGGGTATTTTTTCCTTTTGAAAGGTCTTTTCCAAAGCCGAGGGACACTTTCAATTTTTCCGAAGGGTGCTTACAACTTTTCCAAAGGGGTCTTTTCCAGAAAGCCGAAGGGTTCATTTTCACTTTCTCGAAAGGTACTTTGCAAATTCTCCGAAAGAGCACTTCAACTTTCCCAAAGGGTATTCTTTTCCTTCGGAAAGTCGATTTCAAAAATCTCGAAGGACCATTTCAGAAGTTCCAAAAGTCCTTTTCAAAAATCCGAAGGAAGAAATTGTTTCGGACATTTTGTCCAAAACAACTTTTCCGAAGGTCCATAACAGTTTTTCCAAAGAGCAATTCAAAAGAAAAGGGCATCTTCAATCTTCCGAAAAGGTCATTCCAAAAGCCAAAATGACACTTGCAACTTTTCCGAAGAATCATCTTCAACCTTGCAAAGGGACATTTCCAAGCGCCGGAGGATCATTTACAAACTGTCGAAGGGTCATTCCAAAGCTGAAGGTCCACTTTAAGAAGCCCGAAGGAACATTTCAAAGGACCAAGCAAAAAGCCGAAGGAGAAGAACCGAAACAAGAGTCCAAATGAATTCCTTCGATAAAAGTGACCGTGGGAAAATGTCTGAATGAATAAAGGAGTGACGGCTCGCAAAACGTCAATTTCAAACTACGAAAACTAGCCGTTGGAGTTTAAAAAGGAAGGCTCAGCGGAAACTTGAAAACAAATATGGAAGTGACAAATGACAGGATCCTGAGCATCTGATACACAACAGGTGAAAATAGGCAGGGCGATGGTTCAAGTTGTTGCACCGTTACACAGCGCAACGAGCCAGTAAAGAGTAGCTAGCACCAAAACAAATTTCCAATAGATGGACCCATTTATAGCAAAATGCAGTTCGAAATATCTTGATTCCGCTGGTGTAACCGTAAGGAGAGCATCTTACAGAATACAACATAATTGTTTCTATTCTCAAGTGGACACATGTACAAGTGATCTTCGAACTCCCTTGATTCCTTTCTAAAAAGTTATATATATGCATTCTTTCAACTATTTTAGAAAGCCTCCGTTGGTTATTGGAAAAACTTTTCCGAGATTTGTACTTGCAGAACTCCTAAAGAAATATACAAGTGATTTCACCATTCACAAATTTTACTATTGAGTATAGGTTTGAATCTTGTTGATAATGACTAGTGAAAGAGTTACTTATCTAGCATGTCAATCTATGGTTACTTACCAATGTTCAAAAGGGAAGTTGTTGCAGGTCTCTGTTAGAATTATTTACTAAGTGTATAAGAGTCTTAGAAGTGGTATATGTTTATTCTCTCCATGGAATCATTCGTCACCCTCCTAAGTGTCAAGTACCTTTCTGAATCTAACTTATGAAATTCTGATGCAGCAATGTCTTTTTGTTTTGAGTTTCTATGAAACATCATTGTTTACCTTTAAGTAGTAGATTTACAGTCAAATAGGAGGATAATACATATTGGTGCATCGCCGTTTTGTTTTATTAGTTATTTTTCTTAACCCTTTTCATACACAATTGATAGATTAGAGAGAGCTTTAAAGGTGCATCGAGGGGAGCTAGCCCCTAATCTAGAGATTCATCTCAACGAAATTGTCACCCACAACAAGAGAGATGATTCCATTTTGCCGCTTGGATGAGGAGCGCTGAGTATTTCCTCAAGGGTGCAAATCCAAGCGTCAACAAGTACCCTTACAGTTTCTGATTTTGGAGGCTCCATCTTCTTTTTATCAAATTGTTTAATGAGCTTCTCAGCTAGTTCCTTATATGTTTTAATGAGGTCATGTCTTTGTGACCTCCACCGAAGATGCCACCAATCATGGGTAGTTCCTTCTACGTGTTGTATGACAAACTTTAGGGCCTTTTTTCACCTCTAGGCCTCAAATCAAAGTATTTGTTAACCTTGTCCACCCATGCTCTAATTGAAGTACCCTAGTCCCCATCAAAGGTAGGGAGAACAATCCTCCCCAAGTCGTCATGCACAACCACTTGCCCATGGTGCCTATTTCCCTGTTTCTAAACTACAAACTTATTAAAGCACATTGTCCTCTTGACTCGGACTGTGCATTCCAAGTATTCATTATAATATTCCATCAATTCCCAATTAATAAAGGGTTGTTTCTCTTCCATTTCAAGGGGTTGGTCCCCTTTCGTGCCCTTCACTGATTGAAGAAATGTGGCCATAGTTTCTGTCAACCGCTCTTGGGCTTGAGTAAGCCTCTCAAACCTAGCATTGTCCATGCCCCTATTTGATAATCTTCCCATCCCACAAATGGCCAAGAAATTGGCTCTAATATCACTGTAATGTCCACAAATGGGTCAATTCAACAATATTGGGGTTTTTCCTGAAATCCTAGCACATACACACTTTAAACAAGTTGGAAATAAATAACTCAAACCTAACCATCCAATGTGTCATCCTAGGAATATTGTCTAGGGCACAAATAACATTTTGTCCATTAAATCCATGCACAACTACATAACTGATATGCCACAAAAAACTACTCAAAATCCTCCCTTATCCATCCAACAATTTAGCTAAAAATTTGGAATTCTGAAAATGATCATTTCATGAAATATTCTTGACCAAACCCTTGTCGAATTAAACCCCAAACCCTCCGAAAATTACAGCGAAGTAAATACCTTGAAATCTGAAATGTTATGATCAGTTTTAGCTAAATAACCTCATAACAAATATGTAAAAATTATACAAATAATAGTTGAATATATGAATGAATATATTGGCCTCAATTGGCCCCTCAAAATGCTCAAATAATTCCCCAAAGGGAATCACCCCACTGCTGGAATATCAACTCAGAAATACGCTTGATTATTGCTCTTTTCCCTTCACACATAGCTGGAAATTAATACAAAATATAATATTAATTTTCACAATGAAAAGATGGTAATATAGACTTACAGAAACCTTTCAAACACCCAACCAAGCTCCTAGCTGAAGTCACCCAGCAGCCCTAACCAACCACTACTGCAAGTAATGGTTTTCTACCCTTTTAGGGCCTTATACACAGCCCTATGCCTGCACTGTCACCCTTTACCTTGTTCACTGCCCTCACATACCTTTAGCAACCCTCAAGTGCAATTCGCTGCCCCCTTTCTTGGAGCTTCAAACCCTCACAATTGCATTCCACGCTCCACAACCCTAGGCACTGCCCTCGGTGCCTTCAAGACCTGAAATTAGAGCCCAATTTGTAAAACCAACAATGAAAAATCAATGCAATCCCCTAGGTGAGGATGCCCTACTAGAAACAAGGGTTTTCGTCCTTGCTTTACTCCAAGTGTTACATGCTTGATATAATTTTTTTCCAAAAACATAACATACCCTTTGATGAATTCCAAACTTCCTTTATATACTCACCCTTTTTAAGATATGAAGGAAGAGTGAAGAAAATAAAGGTCGGTAAGCTTTTAAAACCCACTTAAAGGCACTTTATGTCCTTTAAGTCACAAAAGGGCCCTCCTCAATGTAAAAATAGAACTTAAGTGACCCCTTCACTTTTACCTTTCAAGGAGGGTCGTATGTGTTTCCTTTTTCTCTTTCTTTCCCATAGCCTAGGGAAAACACCAAAAATAGGCTAGGGGGCATATTCAAAGCCCTTAGGCCAAAAAGGGAGACATTACATTTGCTTCATATTGACAAGGATCCTTACATGTTTTTGGTGGCTCCCTTTTTGGAGATCCTCCCATCTATAATGGCCTTGCTTATTGTCCAAAATGAGTTGTCATATGTTGCCCACATGCTGATGTTGTGAAATCACTTTCAGATGGGAAGTGACATGTCTTTTGGCCCGGATTTTGTTCTTTATGTTCTCCCAAGGTGGAGTCAGAACTTCTTTTCATCCAAAAGCATGCAAGGATGGTATGACCAGCAATATTGATTCTGAAATCAGAACTTCTTCCCTTGGTTGCTTTCCTCTCATAAGTTCCAGTCAAATGATGGATTCCCAAAACTTCAATCCTGTTGCCCCAAATGCAGCTGTAACCTTGCCTTTTATTTTCCAAAATCAGAATGATAGCGGCTGAAATGTAATGTCCCCACCTTGGAACAAATCTGAAATTCTTGTTTTTCAAACAAACCCCAGCAACCTGAATTTATATTTCTGAATTTTATAGCAAACCCTAGCAATAATAAACATCACAAAAGGTACATTAAAATACTTTAAACCTTAAGAACAAGTTAGAAACCCTTACAAGCAAAATTAGTGCCTCCAAAGGGCAAACTGACCCTAGAACCCTAGGCGCCTATGCTCTAAAAATTAATAGAAATTATTGCAGCTATACCATGCCAAAATCGACTTGATTTATATTCAAGAAATAACCAGAAATTACAGAATAATATGCTGTAATAAATACCTTGTTTTCTGCACTTGTAGAACAAAGAATTACTGGATAAATACCAGTAATATTGTAGAAATATTATGCAAATTCCAAAATATGTTTCTAGGCTGAACTAGCCCTATAAATGAGGTGAAAACCTTCCTCAACGAAGTCGCCCTACCACAGAAAATAATGGAAAACATCCAACTTCAAATGCAGCCCTTAATCAAGGGGTCATCAACCTACATATTTAACGCAACCTAGAGGAAAGGGGTCTTCAACCACAAAAGCAATCAGCTGCCCTAGCTTACCTTCAAAAGCTAGCTGAACCACTTATCAACATATTGCCACAACCACGCTGCCCTAGAAGTATGTTCAAACCACTGGCGTGACCTCCAAAAGCAAGTCGTTGCACCCCAAACCAACACCAAACCTTAACAATGCAAATCGCAACCATAAAAGAGGGATAACTTCTTCAAATTCAGACTTTGACGCACAATTATAATATTTGAATAGTGCTGCCCTAGTGGAGGAATGGAGTTTCTCGTCCGCAAACCTTCTTGGCCTTGAAGGTTTTCGTCTTCAAGTCCTTGGTCAAGCATTTTCATGTTTTAGACCTCAAATCAAATCTCATACATCCATCTGCTCAAATGAATTCCAAATTCCCATTTTATACCTTCCTTTTGGTTGGTATGAAGGAAGAGTAAGTGAATTATAAGGTCGGCTACCTTTTTAGAAGGCTTTTGAGACCTTTAAGTCAAAATGGGCCCTCCTTAATGCAAAATTAGAATAACTTAAGTGAAAACTCACTTTTACCTTTTAAAGAGGGGAAATTAGTGCTTCCCATTTTACCTTTCTTCCATTAACCTAGGGGAAAACCAAAATAACTAGGCTAAAAGTCATGTTCGTGCTTAGGCCAAAAAGGGGGACATGACAATCTTCCCCGCCCAAAATTGCTCGTCCTCAAACAATCCTAACATCCAAGGAGCTGTCCCACAAATTTGCATCATGCAAAACCCTCCTGTAGCCTCTTCCCAATGAAAAAAGACCTATTCCGAAGCCATTTGTGGCTGTACCTGTGAGAACATCGCTGTCCCTGTGCACTAAAAGTGTTGGAACAACAGTATTGTACCATTACTTTCCCCAACAAGGGGCTGCCATAGCTGTACCTTTCATGGCAAAACTTGGAACAGCTGCTAGTACCTTTAAAACTGCCCTTCAAGATCATCAATTTACCCATTTTATGGGCTAGAAGCTTTCTCAACATGGCTACAACCCATTCCTTCATCCTCATATTCATGTGTTCTACTATCTTGGATAAAAATACACCAACAACAATTGTGTACAAGGTATATGTGGGGCTGTGATTGGAATTTACAGCGCTGGATTTGCAAGAAAATTTGAAGCTACTTACTCCTCATTCATTCCTTGGGAGTTCCTTCATACACTTCACCCTCAAAAAAAGTGCCATGAGCTTACAACTTACCTTAAAAGGGCTGGAATAGTTGTGAACAGCATTACTGGAAAATATCTTATGGCTGCCCATCATGACTGTTTTGCCTTGCATTTGCACCTTGGAGAGTGTGCTTCCTTGGCAAGTATCCCAATGCCCCTTAGGACTCTCAGTGTACCTTAAAGTTTCTTCATTATGCTAAAGGTGTGGCTCAACAACTTGCATGAAACCCATAACTTTGGGCAATCATGAAGACATACCTTGTGTGTACATACCATGAAGAATTGAGCAACCTTGCCATGGTGCCCCCATGAGCATCTTTTGCCTCTCATTTTGCACCCCTTTACAAACAAGCTTTCCACCTTCAACATGGGTGCATAGAGATTGAGGTGGTTCTTCTCTCATAGTGCTGCCTTTTTTATGTCTCCCTTTCTTCATGGGTTGAAGTCCTTGGGTAGCCCACCTTATTGACCTTTACTTTACATCTCTGTAGTTTCCCACTTGTTGCGTGTTTTAACCAACTCAATAGAATGTTCAATTGACCTCCTTGCTGCCCTTGGAAGTGTTGTTCCTCTTCTACCAATTTCAACCTTTCCTCATAAGTGGAAGGCCGAATCTCCTTTGCAAATTCTGAACTTATAGAGGGCTGTAACTTACCCCATTTTTCAGAATTTCTTGTGCATATGATCAGTTGATTTTGCCTATTTGTCCCTTCATTGTTTCCACCATTTATTGCCCTATCATTTTCAGACTTTATGGTGCATGTACCTGGCTGATTTGGTACACTTTTCAAAAAAAAATCTGCACATATAATCAGCTGAGTTGGCATGAAAAACTCAGAATTTTATGAGTGTGTCGGGGCCCTATTTTTAACTAAAAAGAATAGATTTCTTAAGGCTGTCCACAATTTTTTACTTTGCCCAATCCAAGACTTTTCTCCACTTGCCATCTCCCGAGATGTCCATGTTTTTCAAGCATGGAATTTAATAATTCTTAGGACACCTTAGTGGCTGTCCCCACTCAAATTTTACAGCTTTCTTTGCACTTCTTGTTGCCATGGCAACCGCCTCCAGTTGTGATCCTACACATAGAGCAAACATGTTACTGAAAACAAGAGTGTTTAGCAATACTTTTCTAATCACCTCATCAAGCCTTATGATCATGATATGAACTCCTATTCGATGTCTCGTTTTTTCCTTTACAATTCCTTCTCACCCGAATTCCAAAAGAATTGCTTATGTCATCCTTATCATGGTTGTAGCATGTCATTTTTTTCTTCAAACTCATCCTTATAATGGATGGAAATCCACTTGCACATGCTTGGACCACCTCCACGGTGTTGAGGGATGGAAAGCACATCTTCCTAGGATCAATATTCACCATAGTGATAGTCAACCTTAGAGGTAGAAAGCTGGAAACGTGAAAAACAGTAACCATGTTACAAACAGCCCTCCCATTGATCTTAAGATCATGATATCTATTGCTTACCACCATCTTCATGATTATCCAAACTCTATCCGTTGTCCAGCAACATAAAATAGAACAGAAGTGAGCTGTATATTGGCTGTAACAGTCATTAATTGCTCAGTTTTTTCTTCCAAACAGCGATATGTACATTGCACAAATTGTACTTTGTGACCCCACAGAGCCAACCCTTACATACACAACATTAATCAAAGTGTTCTCTTTCATACCATGGTTGTTGAAGGATGTTTTTTTTGCATGGGATCCGATTTAAAAGGGCTGGAAACGAGTCAATATCAGTTGTACATATCTCAACCTTGGCCAAGGGTTGTACATCCTTTCTTTGTATGCTTCCCTTAGTCAAAACCACCCTATATAGCATTTAAAATTTAGTAAGTAAATCATGATGCTTACCAAGACCCTCCATTTGGTCCCATTCATCTTATCTTCATGGTTAGCACAACCCTCATGATGATCAAAATATTGTAGGAGCATAGTGGGGGGATGATACAACATATTCTTGCCATGAAAGTAATTAAATTGCTTACCTTTATATACTAGTCAAAAAATTCCAGCCAATGAAAGATCATCATATGAAGCTTGTGAGGCCCCTCCCTCATGTGCATACTTCCCAACAAGACCTTCCTGGGATTCCTCTTCATCAAGCTTGGGCAATTCTGATTTTTCTTCAACTCGATCCATCTTTGGCAGCCCCACGGTTTCCCCTTCTTCCTTCACTACTATGGAAGGACTCATAACACTACTCTCAACATGTGTTGGTTCAAACTTTGCAATGTTTGCATGAGGGTTCATTAATTTTAGGGCTAGAACAACTTCAACCTTGGATGTTTGATATACCTCGTGTAAAGCTTGTTCTTTCTTTTCCTTGGAGAGTTCTGATTTTTCTGATTCTCCTCCATTCTTGTCTTCCCATTTTTGCTCTTTTTGTTGCTTATGAACTTGTTGGACAACTTCTTGTTGCCCCAAAATTTATAAATTTCTATAACTCAGAATTTTCTTTATTTTGCAGCCCTTTATCTAGCTGAAACTTCCCCTTTTGCTGCCCCAAATTTTCTGATTTGTGAAACTCAGAAAATTCAACACTTGGTTGTCTCAAAGTGACTGATTTTTTATTTTTTGAAATTGTAGCCCTATCAAATCTCCCAATGAGTCTCCTGTTGAATTCCTCATAGTTGTCTATGAGGTGATGCCCTTGGGTTATCAACCCATGGTGCCATCAATCATGAGCAGCCCTTTCTAAATGTGTTGTGATAAATCGTAGGGCCTCCTCTACCTCCATAGGACAAAGTGTAAGATATATACCTAACTCATCAATCCATGTCCTAACTGAAATGTTTGTAGAACTATCAAATGTGGCAAGGGCAATCTTCTCCAAGGCATCATGTAGCTCCCGTCCAACCTGAGTGTCGCCCCTATCTCTTTTCCATGGCACAAAATCATCGAGGTCCATCTCCTTCCTAAAAGGGGGTGGGTATGTCATATACTCCGCAAATCTCCATCAAATCCGTCTGAATGGAAGGTTGCACCTTCCTTTCATGAGCTTGAAATGATTATTCAAACTTTGTATTGTCGATGTCTCCTATGTCATGGATTGACATGAAACCCTCAAAGCCCATAGTTAGTCAAGAAATTGGCTATGATACCACTAGAATGTCCCCAACTTGGGACAAATATGAAATTCTAGTTTTTCAAGCAAACCCTAGCAACCTGAATTTATATTTATGAGTTTTAAAATAAACCCTAGTTGAAATAAACCTCACAAAAATTATATTAACATACTTCAAACCCAAGGAACAAGTTAGAAGCCCTTCCAAGCAAAATTAGGGCCTCCAATGGACAAATCAACCCTCAAACCCTAGGCACTTGTGCTCTAAAAATTAATAGGAATTATTGCAGTCGTACTATGTCCAAATCCACTTGATTTATATTCAGGTAATCACCAAAAATTATAAAATAATATGTTGTCATAAATATCTTGTTTTGCACACTTGTAGAACAAAGAATTACTAAAATATTATGCAAATTCCACTATATGTTTCGAAGCTGAATTAGCTCTAGAAACGGGGTGAAAACCTTCCCCAAAGAGGTCACCCTACCACAGAAAATAATGGAAAATATCCAACTCCAAACGCAGCCATTAATCAAGGGATCTTCAACCTCCAAATGTAGCACAGCCCTAGAGGAAAGGGGTCTTCAACCACAAAAGCAATTAGCTGCCCTAGCTTGCCTTCAAACACTAGCCAAACCACTTATCAACAAGTTCCCACAACCCCAATGGGTTCGCTGCCCTAGAAGTATGTTCAAACCCTTGGCATCACCTCCAATAGCAAGGTGTTGCACCCCAAACCAACACCAAACCTTAACAATGCAAGTCGCCACCCTAGTAGAGGGATAACTTCTTCAAATTCAGACTTTGACGCACAAATACAGCATTTGAATAATGCTGCCCTAGCAGAGGAATGGAGGTTTTTGTCCCCAAACCTTCTTGGCCTCAAAGGTTTTTAGCTTCAAGTCCTTGGTCAAGCTTTTTTGTGTTTTAGACCTTAAATCAAATCTCATACATCCATCCCCTCAAATGAATTCAAAATTCCATTTTTATACCTTCCTTTTAGTTGGAATGAAGAGTAAGTGAATTATAAGGTCGGCTACCTTTTTAGAATCACTTGAAGGATTTTGAGACCTTTAAGTCAAAACGGGCCCTCCTTAGTGCAAAATTGGAATGACTTAAATGAAAACTCACTTTTACCTTTTAAGGAAAGAAAATTAATGCTTCCCATTTTACCTTTCTTCTCTTAGCCTAGGGGAAACACCAAAAGAACTAGGCCAAAGGTTATGTTTGTGCTTAGACCAAAAAGGGGGACATGACAATGCCTTTTCTACTGTACTTGAAGCTTCTTGGCTGCCTACTCATGCTGGAAATGATACAACAGCAACACATTGTCTTCCTCATTCCCTCCATTGATACCCCAAAATAGAATAAATACTTAAATCTGAAATTTCTGCAAAACCCTAACCAAAACAAAATATTTTTTTAATTTTTACTACAAACCCTACTTATCAAAACCTCACAAAACTGGAATAAATATTATCAAACCCTAACAGCAATTTAACAAATATTCCACTAAATTTAGGGCATTAAATCATTCAACCAATTCATCGCTATTGGTGCCACATGCAGAAAAATTACAACGAATTAAATACTATTATTTTATGCTTTTCTCCAATCTAAAAATGTTGTAAAACAACCTTTAAAATAGGGATAAATACAGAATTAATTATAGGAAAATTCAGAATATTATTTAGACTTGAAATAGCCTAACAAACCCTCAATTGGGCCTCTCAATCAATTTGCCCAACTGCAATTAAATACTTAATTGCTCATGTCAACACACCAAACCCTAGAAGAGGGTTTCCAAGCTTCCAAATGTACCTCAACCCTAGTGAAAGGGGTCTTCAACACAAACTCGTTCACTGCCCTGGAAATGACCTCAAACCCTTGCCAAATGACCTCAAACCAAGTCGCCACACTTCTTGACCTAGTTGCCACACCCTAGAAAGGGCCCAAACTATAAATTGTCTTTGATAATCAATTACAACACTTGAACTAGTGTTGCCATGTAATGTCCCCCTTTTCAAGCTAGTCATTAGGATGAGACCCTTAGTTTGTGCATTCCCAAAGGCTAAGGATTATTAAGGCAAAAAGGGAACATTGGTGAGCTTCCAGAATATATTTTGTTAAAGCACTTTATTGGGACCTTTTTAAGGGTCACTCTAAAAGTGCTATCATAAGAAACCTTGTAATATATCTTTTTATTAAAAGGAAAAAGTAACTCCCTTTCCTTCTATAATGTCTCCAAATGGGACAAACTAGACCTAGTTGGGGTTTTCACAATAAACCCTTGAATAACTTGCCAAACAACTAAAATTCTGCTCCACAAACTAGCTAGCCCTAGCTGGAAAAACTGTAGAATATCCAAGCAAAACACATCCAAAATAACTCCACAAATAGCTGAAAATTATTCGGAAAAACAATGTACCTTTTTGGACCAAATAAATTGGCGAAGAAGCTAAAAATACCCCTGCCAATAATCTGATTTTTACTTGAATGTACAGTTGCATTTTTCATTCACCAAATATCACAAAAACCTCCACAAGTGGGTCACCACACTTTAGAAAAATAAGGGAAATAATTCTAAATATTATTTCTTGAAATTTGCCCCTCAATTTACCTCCCAAATCTCTCCAAGCAAGTCGCCCAAGTGCCAAAAATATTATAATAAATTTCAGAATATTTTTAGCATTTAGATTGACCTTCCACATGCAAATTGACCCGAAACAAATCATCAATCGCTGTAATAAATTACAAAAATTACCTTGACCGTAGAAGAGGGTTCCAAAGACCAATTTGACCTCTTGAGAGGGGTCACCACCCTCCCAAAGGAAGTCGCCACCATTGAGATGGCCTCCAAACTTGTCTCAAGCTTCTCCATAGAGATTGCCCACCTCCTTGACCTGCAATATGAATGTTTCCAGCTCTCTGAAGGATTATACTAAATCTTTGTTGAAGGTGGTGTCCAAAGGCACCTTTGTAGATCCATTTGCATACAATTAAGTAAAATTATAACACAATTACAGCCTTTGAATAGAGCTGCCCTGGTAGAAAAATGGAGGTTTTTGTCCCCAAACTCCTTGGTGCACTTCAAGGTTTTCGTCCTCAAATCACTTGTTCAAGCTTGGCATACTTGCACAAGAATTTCAATATCAAAAAAGTATAACCTCTTCAAAAGAGCCTTCATTTTCCTTTTATATGCTTCCTCCTATTGTGGCACCCAATATAGAAAGAATTACTTTTTCCTATTAATAAAAAGATACATTACAAGCTTCCTTATGATAGCACTTTTAGAGTGACACTTTAAAAAGTCCCAATAAAGTGTTTTAACAAAACATATTCTTTTAATTCAATTATATGTTCAAATCTCCTATCTGCGGGCAGCCCATGTGGTATGTCACTAAACACTCTCACATGTCTGTCTAAGATGACTTGAACATCCTTGTGGTGCAACTGTTGTTTCAAATCAGACCTTGTATCATGCACAAATAACTTCGCTGCCCATGTAATCTGCCCTTTATGGAAAGCTCGTTCCATCTTTTTTGAGGTCAATAACATAGGTGTTCCATTACTCAAACCATAGAGAACAATTTCCTTTTTGGCTGCAATAAATTTCAATTCCGATTTTTGTAAATTATGAGTATATTCACCAAGGGATTGGAACCATTGGGCTCTAAGCACAACATCTACCTCACCATGATCTATCACATTGAAATTCTCCTTCAAAGGTATATTCACCCATGGTTAGTTTTAACTCTAAAGTGCTAGAAATGCATGAAATGGAGGAGCCATCCCCCACGGTTACCTTAAATCCACCATTTTCTTTAGTGGGCAGCTTATGTCTTGCAACAAATTTAGCGTTTATAAAATTGTGGGTGGCTCCATTGTCCATTGACACAATTACTTTTTTGACTCTAATGGTTCATTTCACACGGAAAACATGGCGTCTAGTGGCACAAGATAAGGTAGCAATCATCTCTTTGTCTGTCACATGTTGGCTGTTCACTTTTCCTTGATGTATTTGTCCTTCAATTTCAGTTTGGTTAACCTTCATATGCTCCTGTCTTTGCTCCCAATTTTGTGATTGTTCTTCCTTAGGTGGTTGCCCTTCTATTCCCTTTTCACATGCTTTTAATTCTTCTGAATCTTCTGCCCTCAATCTCAGCTGAATGCTCATCTCCATGGGTCCACAATTGTCCAATTTTTTATGCTCAAATCTGAAGGGTTCTTCATTTGGTGGCAGCCCTTCAAACTCAGCCTCGCCATTGATATTTTTGAATTTTCTGAGTTAGTTTTCGGCTGTTCACACCTCACAAAGTGGCTATGTTTGACTGAATTTTGGTCATTGGCAAACTTGTGGACTAGCTGCCCCTTGTACGATTGGAAATTAAGCTCTGTTATTTGTTTTAAGGGTTGCTTTTTATCCAATTGGGATTCCTTGTTATGTGCCCTTACTGATTCAAGGGTAGGTGGCTCCATCTTCCTTCCAAACTTATCAACTATCTTTTCCAATAATTCTTCATGTGTCCTAATAGTGTTATGTCCTTGTGTCATCCATCCAAAATGCCATCATTCATGGGCAGCCCCATCCAAATGTTCGATAACAAAAATTAATGCATTTTTTCTACCTCTAGGCCTCAAGTCAAGATACTCACCTTGTTAACCTAAGCTTTTACCGGAATACCTAGATCACCATCAAAAGTTGAAAGAACTTATAATGTTCCCATGAGGGATGATTAGTTGAATATTAGAAATATTTGGAAACCTCACTTCAATATGAAATTTTTTTTATTCAACTTCAGCAAACCCTAGCTACCAAATAATTGCAAAAAAACAGCATAAAATTATGCTAAACCCTAACCAACAATTGGTTGATCCAAACAAGCAAATTTAACTTTCTAAAAGCACGAAATAATCCAGAAACCCTAGAGGCCTCCAAGTTGAAATTTAATAGCAATTTGCAGCTGAATTATTCCAATAAAACCCTCGTAAATTTGCATAAAAATTACATAATTAAGAAGTAGAACTTATAATAAAAATCTGGAAGTATTTTGAAGCCACAAGCCCCTAAAAACAACTAGCCCAAGCAGGAAAATAGATATAATATTTACCGAATATTTTTAGGGCAAAATGACTCAAAATATACTGAAATATTTCACAAAACAAGTTGCCACACTGCAAAAGTATTGGAATAAAAATCAAAATATGTTTTGACCCGAAATAGGTCTCAAAACCCTCTCAAAAACCCCAACCAGCTCTCAAGTCAATTTGCCCTAGATGAAAATAATCAATTCCAGCACCTCAATCCATGCAACCCTCCAATGAGGGGTCTTCATCACTTTCAAACAACACCCAAGGTTCCAAACCCTAGTTGCCCCACTTCCAATGCAATATTTTTGTAGTTGTTAAATATTAGGTGCAAGTACACCCTCAAAGTGAAGTCGTCCTAGTTGAGAAATGAGTTGGCATCCCCACTCCTTTGCTTGAAGGTTTTCGACTTCAAGGCAATGGCTCGAGCGTTTCATGTTTAATGACCGGAATTTGAATATCAATCATAACATGCCCACTCCAAATGATTCCTCACACTTTTGTAGCCCTCCAAGTGTGGCGCCCAAAAAGAGGAAAGGAGGGTAACTTAAAATGTTTTAAAAGACCTTTCCTTATTATATTTTCTTAAAATCATTTAAGTTTTCATGACCATTGAAGGTCCCCTATTTAAGTGAAATAAGAAACATAAAGCACTTTTCAAAAGGTACTTTTACAAATATTCAAATAAAACATTCAATACCCTCTTTTCTTTGTACTTGTCCCTTAGCCCCCGGTAATAAGTTAAGGCTAAGGGTCTTCCAAGATGCCCCTATCAAAAAAGGGACATGACAATCCTCCCTATCCAAAATTGTTTGTCCTAAAGCAATAGAAGTAGCCAAAGTGTTATCTCCACCATGGGTTTTGTGCCAAACTCGAACCTAGGCCCTTCCCAATGGAAAGACCTCTCTTGGTGATGCCTTCTACAGTTGTAGATGAAATTCTCTTGTTTCTTAAACAAGTTGAAAATGAAAAACCAATAGCACGTCATGTTGTTACCTCTTCCTCTTGAGCCAACGTGTTCAAAATATGCCTTAAGATGCTGAAAACAAGGAAATCTTCAAAGTTGGAATCACAAAGGCGGCTGGAAAATGATATTCCAACTAGGTAGTATTCAAGTGTTAGGGCCTTGATTGCCCCTATGTCAACACTTGCACATGAAGCAAACATATTAGTAAAAAGAATCATCTTCTCCTTCTAGTTTGTGTTTTTTACCATGATTTGTTTAGGGAGTATGGCTGCAAAATCCGGATTGTTATGTATGGTGCAGCCCCTAGCATCCTCCTTATCCATCCATCCAATGATTTTTCTATTTACTACCTTGCTACCCCAAGTGTATCCCACTTTTTGCAACTCATAACAGCTACATATGCTCTTGATTTTATCCTTCAAATTCCTCCATTAAACCTCCAAAGGGATCTAAACTCGTGTGGGAATGTTAATTCCACCCTTGACCCTTAACTTCATTTGTATTCTTGTATTGGAGTGAACCAACTCCTTTACCAACCATTTATTTTGATTTTCAATAACCCTGCAATTCTTTATTGAAGTCAAACAATCCATCACCAAAGTGTTGTCCAACAACTCCTTAGTGTCTACGTCACATAAAAGAGACATAATGGACATAAAAAAGAATTCAGAATTGAAAAATATCAAAGAGTTGCCCTCTATGTGTACTTTGAGGGTTTTGAAAGTATATGTTGGGTTCCCCAATCATGGAAGTTGCTTACCTTGGAGGAGTGAAGCAATAATTAGAACCTTGTCCTCGAAGGAAAACTTACATTTCTTTACAAAATCAGATTTTGTAGAGAGTCGTTCATTGCCTTTTTTTACCTTGTTCCAAGCGCACATATTCAGTTGAAGTGGCTCATCTCTCCCCTCATTACTACCATCACCAAGTGGCCTCTTGGTTTCAAACCTTGGGGTGTTTTTAACCAGCTGAATAGACACCTTATTTGGAATTTTTCCAAACTGTATGCTAGGCTGGAATGACATAAAAGACCTAGAATTTTCTGAGTCTTTGAAAATTTCTTCCCATGCCATTTTCAAATTTCTTAATTATCCTCAAATATGGAACTTTACTTCCCCACAATACCAATTTTAAGTACAAATTTTCAGAACTTGCAAGAGAAAAAGGAATTAAGTAATTCTTTCAATACCTTGGGAACCACCTAACATTGACTCCTCTCAACAAACCTTTCACTTTAGCATGCCTTAAAAACCATATTTTAGCATAACTTAGAAACCAGCTTATGCAAAGAAGGGTTTGAAAGTCTTTTTCATATATTAGAGGCTGCCCTATGCCCCCAACATTGAGTTTTTTGTATGGGAAGCCTTTTCCCACTTTTTCCTCGCCCCACATGCCATCTATGTGACTCTTTCCCTTCATGATAGTTCGTTGTTGCAACTCAGAAAAAACCACTTGCCTAGCTGCCCCTACATGAATTCCTTCATGCATCATGCTCTCCATTCTTTTGGACATTGCCCCCTTGGGTGCCCTATCTTGCAAACCATGTAATATCACTTCCTTCCCATCGGCATCAAATTTGAGCTCCATTGTTTGGTAATTTTGGGTGTACTCTCCAAGAGAGTGCAACCATTATATACCAAGCACAAGGTCAGTTTCCCCAATACCAACCACATAAAAATCATCTTCAATGAGATGTGTTCCCATCATTATGTTTAGCTTGGGAAATTTGGTGGTACAAGGGATGGTGAAGCCATCCGCCACAGTCACACGAAAACCATTAAATTCAATAGATTGTAATCCACACAAAGCCACTAATTTTTTATCAAGGAAATTATGAGTGGCTCCACTATCAATAAGAATAGTGACATCCATACCTTTCAAACTACCTTTCACATGAAAGGGGTAATACCTAGGGGTTCCCGATAGGGAAGCAAAAGTGCCCTCCAAGTCTTCTCCACCAAAAATTTTCAAATGTTCCTCATCATAGGTGGCTGCCCCTTCCTCTACATCCTCATCTTCTCCATCTGAATGCACTTCAATGTAGTGCACTTGACCTTTTCCACGGCAATGGTGATCCGGTGACCAAGAGTCTTTGTAATCAAAACACAACTTCTTCTGTCTCAATTCATTTCTTGTCTCGAAACTCCCTCTTGGCAACTCTCTTCGCTACTCCAAACCTTGTTAGTTTGGCCTTCCAAACTGCCCTATACCATGCTGATTAGGCTTATCCAATTGCTCCAACGGGGCTGATCTAGGTGGCCCAAAAGTTCTGCCCCTTGGTTTCCCCCATTTGTTGTCTTTTGGCTGTCCATAGGACTACAAAGAATTGATTCTCTAAAAATTAAAGGGCAGAATTTTACCTTGTGGCGCTTAGAACTCAAGATCAAGAGCTTTTTGAATGGCTCCTTGGAGAGTATAAGGATCAAAAGACTTGACCAAACCCCTAATAGAATCAATCCAGCCTTCCATAAAAAGAACCACTAACCTTCCCTCTGAAACATCTGTCACCATGACTGAAAGCCTCTGAAATTCAGTCACAATCTTTCACCATGTCTTTTTGTTTTAGTTGTTCCAACTCCCTAAAATGCAATTCTAGATCAGCCCTATCAAATCGCTCAATAATTCTCTTATTGAATTCCTCATATGATGAAATGAGTTGGTGGCCTTGAGTAACCAAACAATAATACCACCGTTCATGGGCAACCCCTTCCAAGTGTAAGGTAGCAAACTGAATGGCCTTTTTTTCTAACATAGGCCTTAGAGAAAAATGTGTATCCACCTTTTGGATCCAAGCCCTAGCTGAACTTTTAGGGGAACTATCAAAATTTGAAAGTGAAAGCTTATCCAAAGCGTGGAGTCCTCCTTGGCTGCCCTTGTGCTTTTGGCCAACTCTATTGCCTCCCATTTGACCATGCTTTCAAGAAGTGAAAGCTGAAAAATCTATTTGTTCCCTAAAAGGGGCTGGATATGTCATGTATTCATCATAATCTTTCAACAGAGTGTCTCTTAATGAGGGTTGTGCTTCTCCCTCGAGAATGGCCACCTCATCCTGCAATAAGGTAGGGTGGTTAGGCCTACGTGAAGCTCCTCCAATACCCTTAAAACGTTGATCCATGAAGTTGTGACTCCCAGACACACTACCATCCCCATTGGATGGTTTGTCACCCTTCATCTCCTTCATAGTTTGTATAAATTCTAACATCATGGCCTTATTTGTTCTTGGGCCTGTGTTTACCTGTCAAGCCTTTGTTCCTCTCTATTTTATCTCTTCCCTTGATTGATCCAGGTAAGACATGCCTTCTATTTGCAGAATTTCTCCCACTTTCTTCTTGTTCCTCAAGTAATATCTTATCTCTCCATCACCTTCTTGCATGTACCACTGTAATGTCCCCAACAAGTATGATTAACTGAATATTAGAAATATTTGGAAACCCTTATTCAATATGAAAAATTATGATTTAACTTCAGCAAACCTTAGCTGCCAAATAACTCAAAAAAATTAGCATAAAATTATGATAAACCCTAAGCAACAATTGGTTGATCCAAACAAGCAAATTTATCCTTCCAAAAACATGAAACAATCCACAAATCCTAGACACCTTCAAGATGGAATTTAATAGCAATTTGCAGCTGAATTATTCCACTGAAACCCTCATAAATTTGCATAAAATGACATAATTAATAAACAGAATTTACAATGAAAATCGGAAAGTAAATTGAAGCTACAAGACCCTCAAAACAAATTGCCCAAGATGGAAAATAAATATAATATTTACTAAATATTTTTAGGGCACGATGACCCTCAAAATATATCGAAATACCTCACAAAACAAGTCGCCACACTGCAGACATATTGGAATAAAAATCAGAATATGTTTTGACCCAAAATAAGTTTCAAAACCCTCAAAATCCCCAAACCAACTCTCAAGTCAATTTGCCCTAGCTGGAAATAATCAATTCCAACACCTCAATTTACGCAACCCTCCAATGAGGGGTCTTCGTCACTTTCAAACAACTCCCAAGGTTCCAAACCCCAGTCGCCCCACTTCTAATGCAATATTTTTGTATTTTCTGAATAGTAGGCGCAAGTACAACCTCAAGGTGAAGTTGCTCTAGTTGAGAAATGAGAGTTGGCGTCCCCCCTCCTTTGCTTGAAGGTTTTCGTTTTCAAGACAACGGCTCAAGCGTTTCATGCTTAATGACCAAAATTTGAATATCAATCATAACATGCTCTCTCCAAATGATTCTTCTTTCACTTTTGTAGCCCTCCAAATGTGATGCCCAAAAAGAGGAAGGGAGGGTAACTTAAAATGTTTTAAAAGACTTTTCATTATGATCTTTTTTTAAAATCACTTAAGCCTTCATGATCCTTAAAGGTCCCCTCTTTAAGTGAAATAAGAAACATAAAATACTTTTCAGAAAGGTACTCTTATAAATATTCAAATAAAACATTCAATACCCTCTTCCCTTTATACTTGTCCCTTAGCCCCCAAGAATAAGTTAATGCTGAGGGTCTTCTAAGATGTTCCTATCAAAAGATGGACATGATAGAACTATCTTCTCCAAATCATCATGTGTAGCTATGTACCCATGGTGTCTCTTTCCATATCTCGAACCTAGCCAATCTTCAAAGCTCCTTCCTCTACGATACTTAGGTGCAAAAGTCAAGTACTCATCATAATCCTCCATTAAATCTCAAAGAACCAAGGGCTGGCCCTCCATCTTGAAGGGCTAATTCCCATGATCCTGGGCTTGTGTAATACTTTTCATCCTTCCCTTATCCATGTTATTGTTTGATATTAACCTAAATCCCACAAATAACCAAGATATGGCTCTGATACCACTGTAATGTCTCCAAATGGGACGAATTAGACCTAGTGGGGGGTTTTTCCAATAAACCCTTGAATAAAGTGTCAAATAACTAAAATTTTGCTCCACAAACCTACTAGCCCTAACTGCAAAAATTGTAGAATATCCAAGCAAAACACATCCAAAATAACTCTACAAATAGCTGAAAATTATTCAAAAAAACAATGTATCTTTTTGGACCAAAAAAATTGGCAAAAAAGCTAAAAATACCACTATCAATAATCTGATTTTTACCTGAATGTATAGCTGCATTTTTCACTCACCGAACATCACAAAACCTCCATAAGTGGTTCACCACACTTTAGAAAAATAGGGAAATTAATTTTGAATATTATTTCTTGAAATTTGCCCTCAATTCATCTCTCGGATCTCTCCAAGCAAGTCGTCTAAGTGCCAAAAATATTATAATAAATTCTAGAATATTTTTAGTGTCTAAATTGACCTTCCACACATGCAAATTGACCCAAAACAAATCACCAATGGTTATAATAAATTACGAAAATTACCTTAACCCTAGAAGAGGGTTCCAAAGACCAATTTAACCTCTTAAAAGTGGTCGCCACCCTCCCAAAGGAAGTCACCACCCTTGAGATGGCCTCCAAACTTATCTCAAGCTCCTCCACAGAGATCGCCCACCTCCTTGACATGCAATATGAATGTTTTCAGCTCTCCAAAGGATTATACTAATTACTTGTTGAAGATGGTGTCCAAAGACACTTTTGTAGATCCACTTACATACAATTATGCAAGATTATAACATAATTATAACCCTTGAATAGAGTTGGCTTGGTAAAAGAATGGAGGTTTTCGTCCTTAAGTCACTTGTTCAAGCTTCACATACTTGCACAAGAATTTCAATATCAAAAATGCATAACTTTTTCAAAAGAGCTTTCCCGTTCTTTTGATATGCTTCCTCCAATTGTGACGCCCAAAATAAAAAGGGAGAGTTACTTTCCTCTTTTAATAAAAATATATATTACAAGCTTCCTTATGATAGCAGTTTTAGAGTGACCCAAAAAAAGGTCCCAATAAAGAGCTTTAACAAAACATATTCTTGAAGCTCACCAATGTTCCCTTTTTGCCTTAAAAATCCTTAGCCCTTCGGAATGCACAAGCTAAGGGTCTCATCCCAATGACTATCTTGAAAAGGGGGACATTACATGCCCTAAATGAGAAATAGGGGTTTTCATCCCTAAACCTTCCTTGGCCTTGAAGGGTTTTGTCTTCAAGTCTTTGGTCAAGCGTTTTCGTGTTTAGACTCAAAAATTCAAATATCATAATATGCATGCATTCAAATGAATCACAAACATCCTTATATACCTTACTCCTCAAGATGGGTGCTCTATTTGGAGGGGGGAAAGTGCAAACTGTTATAAGGTTAACTTTCTTTTAAAATCACTTAAAGGCTATGTGAGCCCCATTAGCTCAAAAAGCCCCTCCTCAACTTGAAATTAAAACAACTTAGACAAAAGGTACCTTTATATAATTTGAAGAGGAGCTAGTGCTTCTTTTTTAAGTCCCCTTTTCCTTAGCCTAAAGGAAACACCAAAGAATAAGGCTAAGGGTCCTTTTTCACTCTTATGTCCAAAGGGGGGCACGACAATCCTCCCCACCCAAAATTGTTTGTCCTCAAGTAACAACAACATCCATAGAGTTGTCCCAACAATTATCCCAATGCAAAGCTTAACTCTCTCTTCATTCCATGGAAGGCCTCCTAATGACACCTTTTACTACTATACTTGAAGATTTTTGGCTGCCTACTCATGTTGGAAATGATACAACAATAGCACATTGTCTTCCACATTCCCTCCATTGAGGCCTTGCACTCCAAGCCTCCCAACAAGATGACAAAAGAAGAATTCCTCGAATTTGCATCAATGTAGGGGCTAGAAATGTTTGTTCCAGCAAGGTGATTGCTGGAAATCTAGACCTTGATTGTCCACTTAGCAACACCTACACAAGACCCAAACATGTTAGTCAAAACAAAGGATATTTTGCTTGCATACTTGACAGTTTTTCCCAAGGTGTTTGTATAATGTCCCCAAATGGAACGATTTAATCAAAAAGGGGTTTTTCCCAAAATCCATAAATTCTGAAATTAAAAATCAGCAAACCCTAGTTGCTGCAATTGCATTTCCAAACTGAAAATTAATTCCAATTCACCTTGAAATAAATATCAACTAAATACCTTGTGAATTTGGCCACTAATGGCTCTTGTCGCAATGAAGAAAGAGCCTGAAATGGATGTTTCAACCCTCCAAACTCAAGCACCACACTAGCTGAATTGAAGTCCTTTCCCACTCTAATCCCTGCTCAAGCTTAGTCCAATCCAATCACCAAAACTCAGAAAATTACTGCAATAATTATTTCAGAACGAAACCCTTGCAAATCTGCCTTCAACAAATATTATTTCCTATGAACCGCTGAAAACTTCAAAAATTCATAACTCCCCCAATATTTGAAATTATGATGCAAACAAGAGCTCAAACTGATCATAAAAATAATGACTATTAAATAAAAATAATTTCAAAATTTTCCTTCCATGGGAAGGTCACCAAAAATTGCTCCAAATTTTTGAAAACCGTAGTTTCCTATAAAAAATAATTAAATAATAATCTGAAAATTATTATTTAATTTTTTATCAATTTAGAGCTTCAAAACTTCCACAAACCTCCAAACCCCACGCCAATATGCAAGAAATTAGCAAATAATTTCATAATATTATTTGTACAAATAGACACTAAAAAGGGCCTCCAAACCCTCAAACAAGCTTCCAAAATAGTTCATTCCACTTGCAAAAATAGTGCAAATATTAATCAAAAATAATAAGCAAGAAATGAGCCTCAAAAATTTCACCAAAACTTCACAAGAGCTCCTCAATACAAATCGCCCCTCTAGGGCAAGTAACAAGATCTCCTTAGCAAAGGTGGCATCAAAAGACACATTTTGTAGAATGATCAACATCAAAACATCAAACACCTATTGGGCATGCATCCTAATAGCTTCTTCAAGCATGAAGAAACAATTATCAAATTCAACATGTCTTCAAATGCGATCTTCACCTTGTATTTGTACTTTTCAAAGGGGGCGAACCACCTTGAAGAGGTAAAATACCTCATAAGCCTCACTTGCCCTTTTTAAAATATCTTTTTCTTTCATTGCTTTAGCTCCCAAACCAACATTCCTTTTAATTTCATTTTAAACCTTTTTGAATTAATTAAATAATTTATCTTAATAAATTAGTAATTAAAATTACTTTTTGACAAATTAAATAATTAGGTCCTTAAATAATTAATTAAATTGCTTTAATAATTAAAGTGATAAAAATAACTTTTCAAGCAATTTTAATAATTATAAAGCCCCTTAGAATAATCATTAAAATTACCTTAATTTTCCAAATGATTAAAACCACTTTTTTGGTAATTCGTATAATTATCCAAGATAGTTTTATTTTAATAATTAATTAATTTCCTTATATTTTTAAATGATTAAAATCACTATTCGGGCAATTTTATTAATTATTAAAATTATATGAAAATGGGACATCACAGTTTGGTATCCATTCCTTACTTCTTAACAACCAACAACCCTTCAAATTTGCAAAAGGCATGGCTAAGTCAGCCATTTTTCATGTGATTGATTGGTTGTTTGCACACAAATCAGACTTCTTATCACCCCAAAAAAGGAAATTATCCAGCGATAACTCAACCTTTGGAAGTGATATCCTGCAATCATCCTTCCCCATGCATCCGGGAACCCTCAAGCTCTCAACAAGTGAGCTGGAACTATCATGGGCAGCATAGTGAAAAAGTATGCTATGGTTGTATCTTCTGTTACTAGGCATGGGCCAACTGTTATTACTCTCCAAAATAGCCACCAAGCTCAATCATTTCACAAACAAGTGGTTGCCCCTGCTATAGCTTTCATTATGGAACAGATGACACTGTTAGTCCCCTTTAAACCGTTCTTCACGCACACAATTCGAAACACCCTAAGGGCTGGAAGCTTCCTCATAAGGGTTGTGATCCAATCTTCCACTCTTATACTCGTGGTCGCTTATCTAGGAGGGAAATATCCTCAAAGTACTGCTGTGTTTGGAGTTTATAGGGCTGTGATTGAAGTTTACAGCCTTATTCTCACTAAAAATTTTGAAGCTACTTGCTCCCCATTTATCCATTGGAAGTCTTCTTATGTTTCTTACCTTTCTAGAATATGCTATGTCTACAACTCACCTCAAAGTTGCTGGAACAATCATGAACAGCACTATGGAAGATTGTACCAAGGCTGCCCTTTATGGCACTCTCTTCTTGTGTGTGTACCTTGGAATAGTGCTTACTTGGAGAGGCAGACCAAAACCTCTCAAGGTGCCTCAATGCTTCCTTGCCCACCACAAAGTATGTCTTAACAATTGGCCTACAACAATTAATTTTGAACCTTTTAAGAAGCATACCTTCATTGTTGACCTTTGGCAAAGCGTGTGGCCTTGCCATGACACCAAATCAGATTTCTGTGGTTTATCCTCTCGCTGTCCCATCACCAAATTCACAACATTTGGTATGCTCAGCTTACCTGAAAAGGACCAAGTTTTCATTCCTTGGAAGGGCGGTTCTCTTTTTACAAATTCCAACCTTATGTTTTGAGTGATGGACCACTTTTCTTCAACATTTTCAGAATGTGCCAAGGGTTGTCTTATGCCAACTTTCTCAAAATTTTCAATGCATGTAATAAGCTGATTTTGTACCTTTTTTCCAAAAGTTTCTTCTTCATCGCTTTTGGAATTTCCTACAATGCAAAATTCATAATTTTGAGTGCAATAAACAAGCCGATTTGGTATGTAAAACTCAGAATTTTATAAGCGTGTTAAGGGCCTCTTGTGAAAAATTCAGATTTTCTCCTGTCATCCATAATTTGACATTTTGCCCAATCCTTGACGTGCCTAAATTCAATATTTTCAAATTTTCCCATGCTTTTCAAGCAAGGAATAGGATGATTTTCAACATACCTTAGTGGCTGTCCCCTCTCAGAATTTGTCATTTTTTTAACCCCATTTAAGGAAAAATAATTTCCAGAATTCAATTTACTTACTAAACATGAAGTAGAGTGAATCCCTCTTGGTGGTGGTGGCTGCCCAAACTCAAAAATTGCAGCCTTTTCCCACAGTCCGAAAGTATCACCTAGATCCCACATCCATATTAGGAATTTACATTGTTCAATACTTAAATTTCCTTAGGGAAATTTCGTCCTACATTTAGTGCCCTTCATCTTATCTTCATTCTTAGCATGATCCTCATGTTGATCAAAATATGGTAAGGACATAGCATGGCGGTGATACAACAATTCCTTGTTATGAAAATAATTAAATAGCTTACCTTTATATGCTGGTCTGAAAATTCCAACAAGTTGAAAATGAACAATAGTACCTGAAAATTTGACTTTGACCATCAAATGCTCTCCATCATCATGCCAAATGGTTTCTTCTTCTTCCTTTAGCTCATACTCCAAGATTTCCTCTTCTTCCTTCACCACTAAGGAAGAACTCATAACACTACTTTCAACATATGATGGCTCAAACTTTGCAAAATTTGCATGAGGATTCATTACTTCTAGGGCTGGGACAACTTCAACCTTGGATGCTTGACACCCCTCATGTAAGGCTTGCTCTTTCCCTTCCTTGGGGAATTCTAGTTTTTCTGATTTTCCTCTATTCTTGTTTTCCCCTTTTTGTTTTCTTTGTTGCTCATGAACTTGTTGGACAATTTCTTCTTGCTGTTCCACAATTTTTGATTTGTGAAACTCGGAAATTTCAACACTTGGTTGCCCCAAAGTGCTTGAATTTTTCTCATTGATGTCTCCTATTTGTATCCCCCTTCGCTGCAAGTGTGCCAACTCCCCGAAGTAAAGCACCAGATCAGCCCTATCAAACCTCCCAATAAGCCTCATGCTGAATTCCTCATAGTTGTCTATGAGGTGATGCCCTTGGGTTATCAACCCATGGTGCCACCAATCATGGGCAGCCCCTTCCAAATGCGTTGTGATGAATCTTAGGGTCTTCTCTGCCTCCATGGAACTAAGTGTAAGGTATGTACTTAACTTATCAATCCATGCCTTAGATGAAATGTTTGTAGAACCATCGAATGTGGAAAGAGAAACCTTCCTCGACGCTTCATGTAACTTCCGTCCAACCCAAATACAGCCCTTACCTCTTTTCCATGACACAAAATCATCGAGGTCCATCTCCATCTTGAAAGGGGGTGGGTATGTCATACACTCCTCATAAATCTCCATAAAATTCATCCAAAAGGAAAGTTGCACCTTCCTTTCAAGAGCTTGAGAGAATTTATCATATCTTGTATTATCTATATCTCTTATGTCACAGATTGACATGAAACCCTCAAACCCCACAGCTAGCCAAGAAATTGGCTCTGATAGTGGCTGGAATCCTACTTGTATCTGTTGAAGATACTTCCACTTTGACCACGGGTTTGCAATCTTTTTACCATATGTCTTGAAACACCTTTATGATTGTCATGGCAGCCGGTAAAAGACAAAAAACAACAGTTGTTATATTTGATTTCCTTCACACATTCACCTAGTGTGTTAGAAGAAATTGCATCCTTGGTTAGACTCATCATGATGAGCCATTCCCAATATTTATGAAGGATAGAAACATGACAAAAAGTAGCCATTCTGAAAAAGAATTCAGCATCTACATTCCTTTCCCGTTTTATATCATAATTTTGGATTGCTCTTACTCCATGTTGTGGCTCATTATGTAGATCCACAAAAAATTTCAAACACTTAACATGAACCCAATAATGTATGCATTTATTGAAAGCATGCATGATGGAGGATATTTTCTCATCATATCTTGAAAAGCTTGTTTCTAAAACTTTACACTTTATGCTTCCCATTTTTGGTACCAAATAATTAGCTGCCCAAGAAGCTTGACTGAAGTATTGCATTCCTTTATTGAAAATCAAAATGGTGGTGGCTAGAATCAACCATAATGTGGCTAAAAAATTGCTTCAATAATATCATCAAACGGAAGATCACTCCAATGTATGACTGAGTATACTTGTTTGGCTGCATAGCAACTGTTGAGCTGGCTGGAAATGAGTATGACAGCAGCTCTATAACCTGTAACAATAAATCCGTTTTGAACAAACACATCTTCCTTGAGTTCCCTTTCACACCATGTGACTGAAATTTCCTCAATAGTAATTTTAAACTGACAATTACTCACTATAATGACTGAAATTACTGCATGGTAACATGTACATAAAGATCAAATGGCTTACCCACCTTCCATATCAAGTATCTCGTTGCCCCGACAATAGTGACTTTCTTCATAGGCTTGTCCTTATGTGTAGGACCTGACTCCAAGGCGTGATTCATTGAACATGAGCATTGACTCTCCATAACTTCATCGGAATGCATGACATCCTTCAAAGGATTCCTCACAAACCTCTTTCCTATCCAGATGTATGAAATAAACAATTCATTAAAAATAAGAACATTGAATTCCTCAAATACCTTACCCTTCTTGTATCTCCAAATATCACCTGGATCCTAAATTTTACAGCAATTTGGAACTTGTATGAAAGGATCTATGTGCCATTTGCCACTCAAAGTGTTATTCACTCTATCACCATCTTTACTATGTTGTCCATGATAACCCCAAATTTGTCGTGACATACCATGAAGCATCAAACTTGACATGATCATTCTTTCCAACATTTCCCAATGATTCAATGGCCTCAAAAAGATCAATTTTGCAACTGTCCAAGTCTCAAAAAATGTGTAATGTCCCCAAATGGGGCATTTTAACAAAAAATGGGTTTTCATTAAAATCCACAAATTCTAAAATTCTGAAATTAAAAATCAGTAAACCCTAGTTTGCAAGAAATGGTCCAAACCCCTTACCAAACTCCAAGTAACCCTAGGCGCCAATATGCAAGGGATGTACAAACAACTTCCAACCACCAATTTATCCAAAATTCATCTGAATACTTGCAAATATAAACAATAAATTGATAAATGAAAAAATGTAACTTTTTGCTAATTTTTTGAAGATCAATTGCTATTTAATAATAGCTTTAAAAATATGATTTTTGTATCAAATACAGCTACTATTTTGTGCTTAATTTCTACTTCAAACCCTCATCAAAAATATGCCACATGCGTCAAAAATCAAGGAAAAATTCCAGCAAACCCTTAGGGCATTCAAAATGGCCCAAAAAGTCCTCCAAGCTAGTTGCCCAAGTTGTCAATGTGCAGAATAAATAGCTCAATATTTATTAAGCAAAATCCCACCTTTCACAAGTGAATATGATCAAAAAACCCTGTCAAAAAAATTAAATAAAAATCTAAAAATTATTATTTAATCTTCTAGCATATTAGAGCCTCAAATCTTCATCAATTCTTCTCCAAACCCTACGCCAATATTCAGAAAAATTAGTAATAAATTCCAAAATATTAAATTGATCAATTAGACCCCAAAAAAGATCTCAAATCATTCCCACAAGCTTCCAAACCAAGTCGCTCCACTTGCAAAATTAGTACAAATAATAATCAAAATTATTAATGCTCAAATAGACCTCAAATAGTCCACCAAACCCTCTCAAAGCAAATTGCCCCTCTAGGGCAAGTCACAAAACCACATTTAGCATAGGTGGCATCAAAAGACACCTTTTGTAGAATAATCAACACCAAATCTACAAACACCTATTGGGCATGCATCTCAATATCTTCTTCAAGCATGAATAAATTATATCAAATTCAACATATCTTCAATTGTGATCTTCACCTTGTATTTGTACCCTTCCAAAGGAGGGGGCGAAACCCTTTGGTGAGGTAAAATATCTCATAACCCTCTCTTACCAACTTTTAGATATTTTTTCATTTTCTTTGCTTTAGCTCCCAAGTCGACATTCTTTTTAATTTCACTTTAGGCCTTATCTGAATTAATTAAATAACTTGCCTTAATAAATTAGTAATTAAAATTACTTTTTGATAAATTAAATAATTATTTTATATTAGGTCTTTGCTTAAATAATTAATTAAGTTGCTCTAATAATTAAAGTGATAAAAATCACTTTTCAAGTAATTTATTAATTATAAAACCCCTTAAAATAATTATTAAAATTACCTTAATTTTACAAAAAGTTAAAACCACTTTTCCAGTAATTCGAATAATTATCCAAAATAGTTCTATTTTAATAATTCATCAAATTGTCTTATATTTTCGAATGATTAAAATCACTATTTGGACAATTTTATTTATTATTAAAATTATATGAAAAGAGGACATTACAAAATGGATTATCAAAAGTTGATTTTGCATCCATTTCAAAAAATAGATTATCAAAATATTGAAAGTTATTTTATCCTCTTGTTCAAACCCATCTTTTTGCTAATCCAATTCCATACTTGCAACCATAGATGGAATAACGGGCGAGTAACCCTCAGTTGGTCCGTTACTCGTCGGAAATTTCATCCGGTGAACTCACCACTCAAAACCGCTGGCAACAAGAAAAAATTTAAAAAAAAATAACTCGCGAGTAATCGACGGTTACTCACCGATTCTGAGTTCCGCGGAACCCACGTGGGTTTAACGTGCAAAACCGCTGGGAAATGCAGGGTTTCCCTCCAAACACTCAAAACATGGGAAAAACGCGGAATAAAGTCTTATAAATGCAACATACCTCTTCACACTTCACTCGCACAAGATTTGGAGCATTCAAACGCAGATTGAGGAGATTTGAGAAAAGAAATTTTCAGGTTAGTGCATTTTGTTTTTTTTTCCAAGCATGTAAATGAATTCCAATTTAATTGAAAACATGTTTGATACATATTTGTAATGCTTAGTATAAAAATTTGATGCATTCTATTTTAATTTCATGCATTCCGTAAATTTCCGTCAAATTTCATGCATTTATTTATTTATTTATTTTAAAAAATTTCAAACATGTAAGGTTTTGTAATTTAATTAAATACATGTTTGTGATGCTTAGTATACAAATTTGATGCATTCCATTTTAATTATATGCATTCTGTGATTTTTTGTCAAATTTCATGATTTATTTATTATTATTATTATTTTTTTTAAAACATGTAAATTTTTGTAATTCCATTAAATACATATTTGATAAATGTTTTTGATGCTTAATATACAAATTTGATGCATTCCGTTTTAATTTCATGCATTCCGTCGAATTTCATGCATTCGATTAAATTTTTATGTTGATTATTTATTTATAATTGTCTATTATTCCGTTAAATAACCATTATAGATTCTATTTATAATTTGTTCGTTAAGATTGTAAATCATAAATGTATTTTAGTTTTCATTTTATAGTTTATAATTATCATTTTTTAATTGTATTTAATGTTTTCAATTTTTAATTTTTTTATGTTGTTTTTAACACGTTTGCGCTTTACAGGTTATGCATTAGCAAACAATGGTATCCAGTAGTGCATCAGGATCATATTCAGTCAATGGTAGTCAGTCGACTCCCCCTCATGCCCACACCGGTGCATAAAAGTACACCACACAAGTTGGAACGTCCTGGACGGTTTTAATTTGTAACTTGTGCTCGAAGAGGATGTCAGGGGACATCAATCGAATGAAGGACCATCTTTGATGCATTCCTTGCTGCGACGTTGCACCTTATCCCAATGTCACTGAAAAAGCAAAACGAGAGATGATGACAAAGCTTGCATCACTGGATGAAAATAAACTAGAGAGGGCAAGGATGCAAATAGCCCTAACAACAATCATTGGTGCCACATCAACAAAGGAAGAAGCGGCAGCGATGACAGAAATTGTGCGCTCTAATCGTGGTCTACCCAAGTGTCATGGCACATCTGCACCGCCTTCGTCTCAATTACACTCATTTTTAGTGCCTAGAAACACACCTGGGGAACAACCTTTACTCCAAGCTACAAGATGGAACAAGCAGGTGCATGCAGAAGCAGATAAAACATGCACAAATTTTTGGTATTTCAACAACTCTCCCTTCAACGTGGCGAGGAACCCGTATTGGAAATATTTGGTTACAACTTTGATAGTTGCAAGAAAAAAGTACAAGGCCCTCTCTCCAAAAGACTTGAGTGGGAAGTTGCTCAAGAATGCAGTTGAAGATGCAAAATTAATTGTCGAACATCAAAAGAAGTTGCAACGTATAATTGAATCCACCATTCATTTTGATGGATGGACAGATGGAAAGAACCACACCCTCATCAACTTTTTGACGTCTTCAAACGGTGAGCTAGTATTTTTGAAGTCTATTGATGCATCAAGTAAAATTAAAAATGTAGAAACTTTGTGCTTGATGCTAGAGGAGGTTTTCTTAGAGGTGGGCATCGAGAATGTTGTCCAAATTATTACAAACAATGCAGCAGCACATGTGACGACTAAGAGACTTCTTAGGGAGAGACATCCATCTCTCTTTTGGACACTTTGTGCGGCACATTGTCTTGACCTTCTTTTAAAGGACATATGCAAACTTGATTGGGTGAGACCGATTGTAGAAAAAGCTAGAGAAATACAAAATATATCTACAATCACCTTTGGGTTCTCAGCTTGATTAGAGAGCACACCAAGGGCAAAAAGCTTGTTCGAGCAAAGGTCACCAAGTTTGCAATGAACTTTTTTATATTGCAAAGTATTTATAGTTTGTTGACTCCTTTGAAGCAAATGTTTGTCTCTCAAGCATGGATGGAATTATCTTATTCCAAGAACGCTGATGGAGTGAAGGTTTCAAACACAGTTTTCATTGAAGCATTCGAAACAAGAGCTACAAATATTGTGAAGGTAACTTGAAATTGCAATTTAAATTTCACATTTTTGTCCTTGTTTGCAATTTTTTAAACTTAAAGTTTTTATTCTATAATTTATCTATAAGTTTGTAACACTAACTTTAATTTGTTTGTAACTTTATAGCTGTCGGAGCCTTTGGTGAGGGTTTTGCAATTGATGGATGGAGAGCAAAATCCAATGGGATACATTTATGAGGCCATAGATAGAGCCAAAGAGGTAATCCAACATTATTATAGAGGAGATTGTGCTAGATTTGATCCCATTTTAGAGTTGATTGCTCGGAGGTGGAACAGTCAACTCCACCAACCCATCCATGTAGTGGGGTACTACCTGTTGACCATTTTAGTCCTGCAGGCCAAAATCGGTCCCCACTTTTCCCCTGCTGTTCTGAGCCAATATATTTTTGATTTTGCACAAGTCTTGGAAGTTTCTACGGACTCTGCAGGGATTTCTACGGACTCTGCAGGTTTTTTTACGGACTCTGCAGGGTTTTCTATGGACTCTACAAAAAAGAATTGCGGACTCTGCAAGAAGGTCTTTTGGCAAATGAAGAACCAATTCGGGGAATGAAAGGGGCTTCTACAAAGTTTCTTCATAACAGTGAACCATTCAGTTCAATTGGCTCAGATTTAATTGGTTCAGCGGCTTGCTTCAACAACTTGTTTCATTCAATTGGTTGAACAGCTCGGTTCAAATAAGACAAGTTCCCACTTAGGCACAAAATGGACCATTCCAAGTGCCCTTGCGGAGGGCAGTTATGGACTCAAGTGCCCTTGTGGAGGGCAGTAAACATTTGCAAAGAGGCCACAGAGAAAGCCGAAAGAGTTTCTTTCGAAAAATTGTTCAAGCATGGGAAGTACCCTTCGGAAGGGTCCTTTCCAATTTTTCCGAAGGGCACTTTTTGAAGGCAGTCGAGAGAAAAGACAAGGACATAATTCCTTCGAACTTTTTGTCCGAAGGAATTCCTTCGGACAAAAAGTCCGAAGAAATTCGGAAGGGCTATAAGCAAGAAAGCCCAAAGAAAAGCAAGTAAAAGACTAAGGAAGGGCTATGAGCAAGAAAGCCCGAAGAAAAGCAAGTAAAAGACTAAGGCATAGAACGATTTCTTTCGGACTTTTTGTCCGAAGGAATTCCTTTGGACAAAAAGTCCAAAGAAATTCGGGAAAGAAGCCACGAGACAAAAAACCCGAAGAAAGTCTCCGAAGTAAAGAGATCCTTCGGACATTTTGTCCGAAGGAATTCAAGACCAAGGGAGCCGAAGGACCCCGAAGGGCAGGTGCCCTTGCGGGGGACTCTCGGCCAAAATGGAGGACACTTCTCCAAAGCCGAAGAGTCACCTTCCCTTCGGGAGGGTTCAAAACAAAAAGCCCGAAGGAAAGGGAAGCAACAAGAAGCCGAAGAAAAGGGAAAGGCCGAGGAAATTCCAAGGGGTGACGGGCCCGAAGACGTCAAAATCAAGCATGGCGAACTAGCCATTGGAAGTTCAAATGCGGTGACGAGTGCGCAGACGTCAAATTTAAGGCTCGTGAAATAGCCGTTGATTTTGAAAAGCTTAAAGAAGAGCCCAAGGAACTCAGCAACCTGCCAAGAAGATAGCCCCGAGGGCTGAAGGAGACAAAACCAGGAAGAGACAAAGTGCAGAAACAGACAAATAGTCTAGGTGGCAAAGAGAGGTGTCGACTCAAGGATTTATTCCTGCAGTTGGAACAGTGCTTGCCAAGTGGTCATCAAACGGCACAAACAGTAAGCGGCGCGCCCTATTTTCTCCACTTTCCATTTATAAGCAGACAAACCGCGCGAATATCTGAAAGGAGCAGTCTTGTCTGCAGAAAAGAGGCGCGGCCCGTGCTTTCACATTAATGTTTGAACGCCAAAGTCAAGACTGGCGATTACACAGCATGGTTCCAGCAAGCCTCTTCTAGAAGAATGACATCAACAACAATGACTTCCTCTTCCCGATGCTCACAAACGCACATGGACCAGCTTGTCAAGGGCGCCAAACAAGTCTTTTCAAAAGGGGTGCTTTTACTTCTTCTCCTCTTTCTATATATATTGTAAACTTCTCAATTTTGAGGGAGATCCTCTCAGCGTAGAACGAAAAGCTCTGCCCAAAAAATCTCTAGGTTTGTAAGGCAGAACTTTGCCGGATTTTTACCTTGAATCAAGACTTAGCAATTTTTACCTCCATTTGAACTTGCACTCATGCATGTCTATGTTTTCCTTTTGTGTTGAGTCATTTTCTTTTATGCTTTCACAGAACAATTCCAGCATGTCTATTGCATTGTGAAGTTTCTTCTTCTGCAGGTCTGCCAGAAGTGTCTACAGCATGAATATAGGCGCATGTGAACACGCTGCCAAAGTGTGTCTCAGAACACCTTTGATAATTCTTCCTCCCTGTATCTCCAGAGGACCCCTAGCTCACTGATGCAGAAGAGTTTCCCACATCAGATGAAGTGTATGGGAGCTTCTTCTTGGTGAAAAGTGTATGTTCGGGCTGAGAGGATCAACCTTTTTTAGTGTATCACCTTTTTAGCTTAAGTTTAGGTTCTGTTTTTAGCATCCTTCTCCCTTTTCAACCCCCCTTTTTTTTCATTTATTTGTTAGCAGTAGGGATCCAGGACCTAAAAGCTACATCAAAGGGAGCTAGCCCTTATCTAGAGACTCTCCCCCCATCTTCGCCAGTCCCACAGGCGAGAGGGGAGTTTCCATTGTTACGTGTGGAAGGCAAGAGCTCGGCCACTTGTCCAGGGTGCAATCCACTGCGTCAACACTACCTTAACCCCAATATTTTCTACTCCGATGGTTTCACAGATGCTAGTGAAAAAGTTATGGAGGGGCTCTCAACATGTATTGAGAGTATGACACCTGACGTTGAGGTGAGGGACCTCATTATTGCAGAGTTGCAGAACTACAAGCAGGCAAAGGAAGGCTTTTTTCTTCAGCACTAGCTATTCGAGGGAGAGCCACACAGTCACCAAGTAATACAAAATGAAGTATTTACTTGTACCTTATCAATTACATATTTACAATTGATAATTTCTTACAAAGTTTCGAATATCGTGTTTGTAGGGTTGTGGTGGAAAGATTGGGTTGGAAATACCCCAAAAATCTTCAAAGGCTAACCCTCCGGATTTTATCTCAGTCTTGTAGCACTTCTGGATGTGAGCGCAATTGGAGTTCGTTTGACTCTATTCACACAAAGAAATGCAACAAGTTGAGCCAACAATGGCTCAATGACTTGTTTTTTGTGCAATACAACCTTCGACTTCGCACAAAGAAGTTGGAGAATGCATCGGATGAGCCTATTGATCTAGATGAGATCAATCCCTATGGCGATTGGATTGCACAGGAGGCCCCCATGTTCATAGAAGAGATTGCTAATTTTGAGAGACAAAATATGGAGGGTGCAGCTAAAGCAGGAGAGATTGGATTGAAGGACACCCTTGGAGATGAGGACAAGGCAAAGGTGGAGCCACAAGGGCAGGTGTAAACTTCTAGACAGAGCGAGGCGGGTCAGCCGAGTGGGAGGACTAGAGTTTCTCAACCTCCCTTATTTTTCCAGAGGGCAAGAAAGAAAAAATTATAGATTATTGTAATTTGTACTTGTAGTCTTATAAATTCTCGTATAAGACTATAAGTCTATAAGTATTATTGTAGTTTTTAACTTTGTACTTTGTATTCAAATCTAAAAGAAAACGCTTTTCCTATGTTTTACAAACTCAATCCATCTATTTTATTTCTATGATTTCTAGTTATTTTTAAAAATTCAAATATTTTGTCTTTATCGGTTATTGCTGGTTATTTAACCAAGTGGGTCGAATAACCATCGGTTACCCATTTTGGGCCCTCGATGAGTACTCGCCCCAATCAGTTATGCAAACTATGCTTGCAATTTCTTTTTTTTTTGAAAAATGTTATAAATCAAAATCTTTTTGGGCTAGAACATCTCTCCGTTTTTTCCTTTGCATGGTGGATGCTTCCATGAGTTCACTAACCACTTTCAAATCTGAATTCTCTTGTTTTTTTAATCCTTCCTTGGAATTCTCATGAGGGTTTAACTTTCCATCTTTCTCCTTCAAGATAACTCGTAACTCAGTGTTTTCTTCAGTCTTCATTATTACAATTTTGGAATTCTTTTCCTCTATGGCAAGCTTGATCTTTTGTGGTGATTAAACATTCATCACATCTGTTGGTCCTTTTTCTCTTTCTAAGGACTTTGGAGGCCTAGTGCTTAAACCTATAAACTTCATCCATGCCTTGGGAACCATTTCCCTTAGCTCCCTCTGAGATTCTTGCATAGCTTGCAATATCTCTTTCATGGCTTCCAATGTTTTCATCTTTCTACCACTACCCTGCATGAAAAAAAATCTACAAACAACTCGCTACCCACTGTTGGCTAGAAAATGGCTCTGATACCACTATAATGTCTCCAAATTGGACAAATGATACAAATAAGGAATTAATAGTAAACCCTAACCAGCAACAAATATTTTATGATTTTTCCTCTTAAAACCTTAGTTCAAAAATTGCAAATTGCAGAATTAAACATTTGAAACCCTAGCCAACAAAGTTGAAATGCTATAGATGAATAAATATGGCACAATACCACACAATAGCTGCCAAATAACCACCAAAATATTCAGATAATTACAGAAAAATAAATACCTTATTTTTGCTGATTTTTTCGGATCAAATAACTGAAAATTTTATATTAAAAATAGCAATAAAATATCATAATATTTATGCAATATTCCAAAATGTATTTTAGGCTAGAATAGCCCTCCAAACCCTCAAAATAAGCCCCAAAAGGGGGTCCTCCAGCTCCTCAAGGGGGTATGCTGCTCAAAAACTCCGCACAACCCTCGAAAAAGGGGTCTTCGGCCCTTCAAACCTATTCATTGCCCTCAGAAGCAACCCAAACCCTAGGCGCCAATCCCAAAAGCAAGTTGCCACCTTTCAAAATGATAAAAATCTTGCAATGATGTCTAAAACACCAAAAATATCCAATGAAAATTGATGTGACCTCTGAATGAAGTTGCCCTAGCTGAATGTTGAAGGGTTTCATCCTCAACTCCAATCCCAATGAAGGTTTTCATCTCCAAAGGGTGCAAGCCAAGCGTTTCCATGCTTAAACTCATTAATTCAATTTTATAAAATGTGGTAACCTCTCAAATGATCCTCATACCTCTTTTTATACCTTTTTTTCCCACAAATTCTTCCCAAAGTGGGGCATTCCACTTGGGGGAGGCGGCTGGGGCGGGAAGCGAGGGCCGGGCGCAGGAGGGGTTATCTTTTAAAAAGATCCCCTTCTTAAGTCACAACTCAAGTTAGAGTAAGTTGCCAACATATTCACCTTTTTGGCAACTTGAACATATCATTATTTTATATTTTAGGTATTTTAATATACTTTTTTATTTTAATAATGATATTATTTTAATGTAGAAAAATGGGACATTACAAATAAGAATTACGGGCGCAGGAGGGGTTATCTTTTAAAAAGATCCCCTTCTTAAGTCACAACTCAAGTTAGAATAAGTTGCCAACATATTCACCTTTTTGGCAACTTGAACATATCATTAGTTTATATTTTAGGTATTTTAATATACTTTTTTATTTTAATAATGATATTATTTTAATTTAGAAAAATGGGACATTACAAATAAGAATTCTATGGATTATAATTTTGGGTTTAAATATTGTACCTATATTGACACACTTTCAAATTTTTGATGGTATTGTGAATAGGGACCTTCAAAGGCGAGTTTATATATAATAATGCATTTGTAATTTCTTTGGACTCGATTATGGGCTCGGCTTCTTCAATAGTAATTAATAAATATTAAGATTTAATTTATGGAAGTAACTAATTTTGTTTGGAAACCTTCAACTAGAGAATTCTCAATCAAGTTACCTCTTGGAATATCAAAATCACATATCCAACAAATTAGCTTAATAACGTCAGCTACTTGAGCATTACTTCATCTTCAAATCATATATCTGGAAATCACTATGTTCAGTCTTTTGTAGTTCAAACTTCACTTAATGATTTCCGGATACATAATTCAAAAATATAAATTGTGAAAGTAATCCACAAAAACTAATTACCTTATATTTTCTAGCTACGCTTTAAAGAGGGCTCTTTTGTTAATTGTTGTTCTTGAAAGTCTTTTTATCTATTCCCACATACTTATAATAACTTAATTGCAACATTTAGGATGTTTCAAAGCAAAGGATGAATTCATGACAAACTGTCAATGAAAGACATGTCGTTACACTTGCAACAAGTCAGACAAGATTATTCCACTGTTAATGATGTGAGAAAATGTCGCATGACTATGGCACAGCTTGTATTCTAGAAAGAGCATAGCTTAGGAGAGAACCTGCAAGTTTGAGTAAGACAAGGCCTATAAAAATCTTTAGGTATTCGAATAGCAATGAATAAAACCAATTCCTGGGCAAGCAATTCCCTTTCAAGGACGAACACAAATTATGCATCCTAGATAAGGCCTTTGTAAGTGAAGGACCTTATGACTCTGCTATTGCTAACAGGATTTTTAATTATTCTCACTTAGGTATAGGAATCAGTGCATGTAAGAAAGAACACAGAAAATGAATGTCTACCAGTATAATAGATATATTGAGAAAAAATTGCAACTAAAATACAATACATATGTTAATACAAATGACATATGTTATAAAATCCCTATTTCCACCAAACTTTCAAGTAGCTTCTACAAAAATGGTTTATGAACAAAGGAACTTACATTGTATACTCTGTTTCAGAAACTTTTCTTGCAGTATACCCTTATTATCCTTGTATGGTCTACATAAGGAATCAGTATGTTCTGCAGAGGTACACGGACATTTGGGTATCAATCAAGTATTTCAATGAAAACCCAAAATAAATGTATGTTACGCAGAAGAAATTTGAATTTGCAATATTAGCACAAAATATGGTAACCAAACTCAGAGAATCTTCCAAAGAACCTACAAATCTAATAAATTGGAATATATTAACAATTCAATCTTTTTAACAGAACATATATGCAAGAAACGACAATCAGAAGTTCATGTAAACACTATACTTGGGGATACCCAAAGAAGTGGATTACCACCCTTGCAACGAAATCATCATCAGAATGAACAAATTTCAAAAGGATAAGAGACCAAAAAATGTTAATACAAAATTGAATTTATTATGGTGATTCATGGCACCTGACAGTTATTTTGAAAGCCATCTCATTCTATTCCCCAATACAGTTGGTTGTTGCAAATATAGTCTTGTTATTGAGCCAAACTCTAGCACACTTCAATGAATTGGAAAATTTTACCCAACACTCACATCTATCATGGTTCCTTCAAGAGATGTTTATATTCCCCATTCTTAAGGCATGCTTTGATATTGGATTCATCAGTCTCTCTACTAGCTCAGGCGTGACTTGGGCCACATATGTGACATATAATATGCATTTCTAACCTCAGCATTTTCCCCACTTTCTAAATTTTGAAATGAATCGTAATGCAATGCAAGTCTCTAGATAGTAGTAATGTTATTTCCATTATAACTTTTGTTTAGATTTATATGAATGTATATTTATTTTTTGCAAAATGTGTCCTCTTATTGTTAGATGATAATCTTGAATTGGGGTCTTCGATCCATTTAGTTGCCATCCCATGGCCACATTGGATCCAGCAATTATGTGGTTAGGGTTTGCATTTTTTTATAACCTTCAGCCAGCCATTCATAACCAAGTTTATCCTCCTTATGACAACTATTAAATGGAAATTAAACCCCTCAACAATAAAATGGAAAATACGTGAAATTGTGCAAATCTTGTATTATGAAGTACATTAAATATTAAGGTATAATGGTACCCATTTGATCATCTTGTCTCTCTTTTACGCCTCTCACTTTTTGATCCTTTGATCAATTATATTGTCATGTTTCTTTGTTACTTGGAGGCGTTGGTGTGACATGATTTGGAAACAATGCTAAAGCTAGGGTAATGTATGTCAATGCAATAAATTTCCCACATCGTCATATTCCCAAGCATCAATGTTGGTAAGATGTTTTTGAGAATTTTCCATCATATCATTGAAACTCTTGTTGGGTCTAGTAATTCAAGGTTATTATTTCTTTTAGATAGTTTGAAATAAATGTGTGGTTAGTTCAGGAAATGTATCTCATGTGTGAGATACCCCCTTTAGAGATGTTAAAGATCCACTTGATATTTAGGTGTTAGTAATGTTAGTGGGTAGTGTTGACGCAGTGAATTGCACCCTTGACAGGAGGCTGAGCTCCTGCCTTCCACACGTCACAATGGAAACTCCCCTCTTGCCTGTGGGCCTGGCAAAACTGGGGAGAGAGTCTCTAGATAAGGGCTAGCTCCCTTTGATGCATCTGAGTTATTTTAGTAAGTTGCTAATACATACATACATACATACATACATACATATATATATATATATATATATATATATATATATATATAGGGGAGAGTTGAAAAGAGAGAAGGATGCAGAAAACAATAGAACCTAACCTAATAGGGTGATGCACCAAACAAGTTTGATCTACTCACACTCACACTCTGAACCACAAGAACACATACATACACTTTAATTGGTAAAAAGACCAGACTGCAGAGAGCTTGACAGGAACGCTCTAATGGAAACACACAGAAAAAGGACTTACTATAGGCGTTATAGGAAGAGCACACTGTCTAGTAACGTAACCTCCTTCTGCTTCTACGCTCCAGGAACAACTCTTCTTATCACCTGCAGGAATGGCGCTTTGTATATACCAGGTACGTTGGTGTCAACCCTGTGAAAGCATTAGGAAGCAATGACTGGACACAAGACTAACACTCAGACGCACTCAGAGATATATCCAACCAGAATAGAGGTAAAAAATGCGTATTCTATTGATTCCAAGTGAAAAAATGGCAGGGCTTCGTCTTATAATGTGAGAGATGATTTTCTCAAAATGAGAAGTTACCATATATATAGAAGAGAGAACAAAAGGCGTCCCCTTTTGGAAAAGACTTTTGCACCCTTTTACAAGTGGCCCATGTGCGTTCCGAGCCTTGGGAAGAGGAAGCCGCTTGATAGATAATACTGTGTCGGCTCCTGCTTTGACTTCAGGCATTTAAAACATAGGCCGCGTCGTTTGTCTACAAACAAGACCGCTGCTTGAAGGCATTCACGCTGTTTGTCTGCTCATTAATGCACAATAGAGAAAAATGAGTTGCGTCGTTCACTGTTCATGCCCCTTGATGACCACTTGGCAGGTACTATTACAACCGCTGGAATAACTGCTCCCCCTTTCCCACCTGGATTGTTTTGTCTGTTTCTGCACTTGGCTCTTTTGTCTCTTCCTGGCTTTATCTTTTCTGTCTCCTTCGGCCCTCGAGGATTGTCTTCTGCTACTTCTTTGGCTCTTTGGGCTCTTTCTCTCTTAGCTCTCTAGGCTCCCTTCTGGTTGGCACTCAAAAGATCAACGGCTATTTTATTGCCGTAAAATTGACGTTCGCGGGCCCGTCGCCATTTGAAAACCAACGGCTAATTCATGGTGCTCAACTTCAACGTCTGTGGGCCCGTCATCCCTTGGTCAATTCCTTCAGCGTTTTCCTTTGGTTCGGCTTTTTTTGCTCCCTTTTCTTTGGGCTTTTGCTTTGGACCCTCCCGAAGGGAAGGTGACCCTTCGGCTTTGGAGAAGTGTCTTTCTTTTTTGGACAAGAGTCCCTGCAAGGGCACCTGCCCTTCAAGGTCCTTCGGGCTCCTTGGTCCTAAAATCCTTCGGACATTTTGTCCGAAAGATTTCTTCATTTGTATTTTCCACTTATTTCCTCGGCTTTTCTTTCGACTATTTTTCTCGTGGCTCTTTCCGAATTTCTTCGGACTTTTTGTCTGAAGGAATTCCTTCGGACGAAAGTCTGAAAGAAATCATTTCCTGCCTTTGCTTTAGTCCTGTTTATTTCCGTGAAATTTTCTCCGAAGGATTTCTTCGAACAAAATGTCCGAAGAAATTCTCTGCCTTTTGCCTTGAACAAATCTGAAGGAATTCCAACTTGCCCTATTCACTTTTCCGAAGGAATTCCAGCTTACCCTTTCGGCCTTCTCTTTGAGCCCTTTGAAAGTGTTCCCTGCCCTCCGCAAGGGCACTTGGAATGGTCCATTTTGCGCCTAAGTGCTGGGAACTTGTTTCTTTCCTGCAGAATCCGTAGAAATTTCTTGCAGAGTCCGTAGAAATAGGCCTACAGAGTCCGTAGAAACAGCCTGTAGAGTCCGTAGAAACGGCCTGTAGAGCCCGTAGAAATCAGACTTATGCAAAATCAAAAAATGAACTGGCTCAGAATAGCAGGGAAGGAAGATGACCGATTTTGGCCTGTTGGACCAAAAATGGTCAACAAATTGGCAACTCCCAGGGGAAGCATCCCTGTTATGCTTAGAAACCAGTTGCCTTAAAGTCCATTGGACATGGAGTTGAGATGCAGCGTTAAAAGAGTTAGCAACCGCCTTGAGACATCCAAGAATCAATCACGAAGGTTTTACCCCCAAAAGGAAATGCAAACACACACAAGACTAAGAAAACTACTTACATGTGCAAAAGCACTTAGAGAAAGCAGAAAAAAAATAAGGAAAATATATACATGATGGGAGGAGGGCTCAGTGATAATGCTTAAAATGTATCCCATTAACTGGGATATACAGTTCTTCACCATCCAACCTCGAGAGTTGGAATGCATTGTGCTGCTTACACTGAGTGATGACGTATAGACCACTCCATAGAGCGTCAAACTTTGCGTGCTTTTCGGGCTTAGCTCGGTCTGCATCCCATTTCAAAACAATGTCTCCTTCAAAGAAACATTTTCATGAAGATTTCTTGTCGAAGTGTTTCTTCGTCTGCTGTTGGCGGCTGGTCATAGAAGCCATAGCCTGGTCCCTTGTCTCTTGAAGCTCCATCAGCTCGCATAGCCTAACCTCCATGTTGTTGCCTTCTTCGAACTGCAGCTGGTGAGCGAGGTCTAAGGCTGGCAATTCAAGTGAAAGGGGAAGCCTACCTTCCCTTCCATATACAAGCGTGTACGGCGAGTTGCCAATTGCCCTCTTTGGAGTGACCCTATCTACCCACAGGGCTGTTTTCAACTTGGCATGCCAAGTCCTCTGATTCTCCTCCATTGTTCTCTTGATGATCCTGATCATATTCTTATTGGTAGACTCAGCCAGCCCATTCCCCTGTGGGTAGTAATTGGATGAAGTGCTAAGATAGATACCATATCTCAACGCCCATCCACTTGTTTTAGTTCTCAGAAAAGCTAAAGCGTTATCTGAGATTATGGTCGTTGGAACCCCGAACCTTGCCACCAGGGCTTCATAAAAATCCAGGACTGCACTTTCATTGGCTTCCTTCAAAGCAACAGTCTCTACCCATCTTGTAAAATAATCTGTGGCGGTCAGGACCCACTTGTGTCCAGCACTGGAGGGAGGGTTAATCATCCCTATAAAGTCAAGGCCCCATTGCATGAATGGTTGCTCCACCTGGATAGGCTGTAAAGGCATAGCAACCAGCCGTTGCTTCCCATCAAAGAGCGCGCATTACTGGCACTTTCGTACCCAGGCATGGGTGTCCCTGAATAGGGTAGGCCAAAAGTAACCAGCTCTCATTATTCTTGCAGCTGTAGGCCTAAGAGCAAAGTGACCACCAGCTGGCCCATCATGGAACTCGGAGAGCACCATGTCGGCCTGAGTTGGGTCTATGCACCTTAAAAGGACTCCTGAAAGATCCCTTCTGAACAGTACTCTATCAATCAGGACATAAGGGAGAGACTGGAGTCTGAAATATCTCCTCTTGGTCCTATCAAGGCCCTGCAGGCACTCACCAATGAGAAGGAAACGCCTCAAGTCTGATGTCCAATCCTTCATGACAGCTGGTTCTTCTGCTATAGCTGCATCATGAATTAGCAAACTGTCCTCTCTTTGTTGTTTAAGGTCTGCAGCAAGGTGTTCACACAGGCCTCTCCCTCTTACTAGCTTGGTGATCTTGATATCCATGTCGTATTTCATCACCTTAGTGATCCACCCCGCTCTCTTTTCATTCAGGTCACAGTTGGTCAAGAAATCTTTGATGCCGGGATGTGGAACCATGAGGTAAATTCTGTTGCTGGACAACATATGCCTAAATTTCTTCAGACTCCGTATGACTGCAAGGACTTGCTTCTCCACATATGTGTACCTAACCTCGAAACCCTCTAGGCCTTGGCTAAAAAATGCAAGTGGTTGCTCGAGGTTATCACCATTCGCTTGGGTAAGCATGGCGGAGATTACCTCTTCATTTCCGAAGGTGTAGAGGTTGAAATCTTTGGTGAAGTCAGGGCTGAGCAAAGTAAGAGCCTGGGCTATACCCTGCTTGATCTCTTCAAAACTGTCATTTCTTTGCGCTGTCCACGCGAAATTCTCATCCTTCTTTAGCATAAAGGTCAATGGCTTGACTACCTCCGCAAAATTCGAAATAAACCTCCGGATGAAATTTATTTTGCCGAAGAAGCTTTGCAGGCATTTCTTGTGTTTAAGCAGGGACAGCTCCAAGATGGAGCGAACTCTCTCCGGATCAATGGTCAAGCCTTTCTTTGAAACAACGTGGCCAAGAAGTTTACCCTCATGGGCAGCGAACACACATTTCTTCGGGTTGAGAGAGATACCGAACTCTCTACACCTCTCAAAGATTTGTCTGAGGTGTTTCATGTGTTGGCCCGCCTCCTTGGAGAAAACCGTCACATCATCAAGATACACCAGCACAGTGTTATTTATCAGGCCTTAAAAGCCATGTCCATGGCTCGCTGAAAGGTGGCACCAGCATTGGACAGTCCGAATGGCATTTTTCTGTAAGCAAACGTCCCCCATTTGGTAGTGAAGGCTGTCTTGTACTGATCACAGTCTTGCACCAAAATCTGATTATATCCTGAATACCCATTCAAGAGGGAGAAACGCTCGCTGTTTGTCACCATTGGAAGGATCTGCTCCATGATTGGAAGAGAATAATGGTCTTTCAAAGAGACTATTAAGGTCTTTGAAATCAACGCATAGTCTGATCTCCCCATTCTTTTTCTGGACAGGAACAAGATTGGCTAGCCAAGAAGAGTATTTGATTGGAAATATTATACTAGACTCAATCAACTTGGTGAGTTCCTTCCGCATGAGAGGCTCAATAATTGGGTTGACATGCCTTTGCTTCTGCTTGATCGACCTGATGCCTTCCTCCAGCTCAATGGTATGTTGGGCCAAACTTGGGTCGAAACCCTTCAAATCGCTATCTTTCCAAGCGAAGACATCAGCAAACTCTTGGCACAACAAGATGAAGGCCTACCTTTCACGGTCCGTGCACACTTTCCCAAGTGCAAGCAACTTATCCTTGAATATTTCAACCTTCTCATAGTTCTCCTCTTTTGTTGTGATGCATACCTTGTCGCTTTTCAATTGGTCATCTCCATTGAAGATACTCTCTAGAGTGACCAAGCCTTTGGGGAGTTTATTGTTCTTCAGCTGAACAATTTGGCTGCCATATTGCTGTTGTAGCTTTGCCTGGTTTTTAGCAGCGAAATAAGTTTCTTCTTGCAAAAAGAGTTGTATTTGTTGGTCGCTGTCAAAGACCTGTCAGTTGGTGATGTTAGGTATGGAGGGCCGGATTACTAGCTTCAAGTGGCGTGAACCGCGGTCTCGGCCTATTTGCTTAGGGATATCAAACTGGGCACCAACTGTTGCCAGCCTATCTGCTTGCTTGTTTTGCTCTCTAGGAATGGAGGTAACGTTGAAAACAAAGAAATTTTCCACCAAGTCCCATACCCTATGTTTGTAGGACTTTAGTAAAGAATTCTTTGTCACATTTTGGCCTCTTACCTGATTGACAATCAGCTCACTGTCACCAAAAACCTACAGCTCTTTGATTCCTCTTTTCCTCGCCCACTCCAAACCATGGATGAGGGATTCATACTTCGCAACATTGCTCGTGCAAGAAAATTGGAACCAAAAAGCCGAAAAGTATTTCTCCTTTGAAGGAGAAACTAACACCACTCCACCACCAGCTCCCAACTTACTTCTTGAGTCATCAAAGAACAGCTGCCATAGACCTAAGCTTTCTTGGCTTGCTTTCATCAGATTTGGTACAAAAGTACCCTCTTCGTGTATGCAATAAATTCCAAGGCCTGCCTCCTCTATGAACTTGTAAGGATCATACTCGAAGTTGTCACTTCTCCATTCGTCTAAGAGCAGGTCAGCAACTCCTTCAAGGGCAGAGGATGGAGATTGATCCACTTGGAACTCTTCTTGGTCAATAATGGCGTAGCTGACATTTGCCGCCTTGAGCGAGTATGGTTCCAGATGATCTCTGTGGAGTGGCTCGGATTCAATCTTAACTTTAGTCCCATACTTGGTTCTAAAAACCAGATAAGACCAGTTTGCTGCTAGGTAGCTGCCTATTTTGGATGTGAAATCCCTGGATAAGCAGATAGCAAAGTAAGGAGGGACATCCGCCACTACCACATCATGAGAAACTGAGAAGGTCGAGCAAGCGTGTAGCGTCAAGCTCAAACCTTTCACCGCCCCAACTGTCTTTGCTGGTGTTCCATCCAGCTGCAGGACTCCCTTAGTCATTTCTTCGTATTTCAACCCCAGCGTGTCGGCTATGCATTTGGGCATTATCGAGGTGCTTGCTCCACTATCAATGATGCAATTGTGCACCAAGAAATCTCCTATAACCAAGGACAAATAAAAAGGGAGACCTTTTTCTTCTTTTCTAACTTGGCCTGAGGTGGAAGGCTGTCCATTCATCATCAAAACATTATCGGCTTTTGCTGGGACAGAGTGTTCATTCAACTCATGCAATTTCTTTTGCAGCATGTCCTTTTGCCTCGGTATTGACAATGAATCCCACAAGGAGATGTTCATGTGCAATTTCTTCATCTGGTCTACCACATTGACTCGAGGGTTGCCTTCCCTCAAATTTTCTTTGGGATTATTTACAGCATGAGGCGCAGGTCGAGGAGCTGAAAGTACAACCAGCGGTCTGAAGTTTGGGACCTTTTGGTTTACATGTGATGAAGAAGGTATTGCTGATGTTTGCGCAGCAGCCTGAGCTTCTTCCATTGCTCTCCTTTTGGATCTTGTGTTGGCTGCGACAGTCGCCCTGATTGTCCACAGTACCCACGTAATTGATTGCATAGAACTCACCTTCCAGGTGATTCATGAGTAGAATCGGGTTGAGTCTAACTGCTTATGCCGAGTTGCATTGAAGCCTCAAAACCTAAGAATTGGGCGGCTACCTAATTGTCTTGTACACTTGTGTAGTGACCCGGCATTTTATTTGTATAAACAGCCTGCTCTTGACCATATTCCATGGTTGAGCAACTGAGTTGTTCTTGCACCAAATTGTTTTGAGCGGGCACCATGGCCTTGGATGATGAAGGGGCGCCTAGATTGTAGCCTTGAAAAGCTCTGGCCTGTGCAAACTGACCTTGCCCTTGATTGTAATTTTGGAATGGGGGTCTATTTTCTTGACCATACCGCTAATATCCTTGGTTTGGTTGATTATTTTGAGCTTGCTGCGTTTTAATAGATACTAGTTCATGTGTTACGCTTTGTAACAGGGTTTTGACTTCGTGGAGGTCATTGGATGAAGTAGCAGCTAGCATTTCTATGCTGGGCAGAAGAGCTAAGGTGGGAGCAGCAGTCTAGATTGGGGGCAGCATTTCAGTAAAAAACGGCATATAAGGTCTAGGAGCTATTTTTCCAGCCTGCACTAGGCAATTCTCAGCCGCTATAGCTGTCATAGGCGACAGGAAGCACATGTCCTCCCATGGACTGTATCATAACAGCGATATCGCTGTTCAACGCTCTTAAGTAGTAAAATAAGAATAGCTAGGAGTTGGCCTTACTAGAATGGGGATCCTATCCCATGTCTTCTAAAATCGAGTGTTGAAATCCTGCATGTATTCATGTGGAGCTCTTTTCATGGTAGTCAGTTGCTTGGCAAGTGAGAGGTGGTCGCTCTTCTCCCTAAATCGGTTGGTCAAGAGGGTGCCCAATTCATTCCAGGAATCGACTGAATTCATGGGTAAAGTCCCATACTAGTCCAAAACTTTGCCATTGAAAGACAATGCCATCAATCTGATTGCAATATTCTCCTCAGTGACATTGTGAATATTGTAGAGGTTAGCAATATGTCTGATGTGTTCAATAGCAGTAATGGGCCCCTCTCCATTAAAGGGAGGCACACTTTTGAGGACTGCTCCTGGAATTGGGTCATAACGCTGGAGAACCAAGAGACTCTGACCATGAAAAGTCACAAAAGGTAATGCCATAGCTATGACAGGATGCAACCGAGGCCTTCTTGCGTAGGTGTGTTTTATAGAAGGTTTGGGAAAGTGATTTGTTGAATAAGGATGAGTCATCTCAAACCTCAGTCGCTTTGTTGAGTTCAAAGGCAATTCAATGAATTTGAAAGGGACACCCTTAGCAGCAAATCGTGTGGTGATTTTAGGCATAGGAGATCAGACTAGTCTTTAATCAGAAACTGAAGCTCTTACCAGTGGAGTCGCCATATGTTGTAAATGGTTGATTTTGCTGTAACAGGACCAGCATCAATCCTGAAACTTTACTAAGTGTAAAAAACTGAGTCCCATCGGGCGTGCCAAACACTGTTGACGTAGTGGATTGCACCCTTGACAGGAGGCTGAGCTCCTGCCTTCCACACGTCACAATGAAAACTCCCCTCTTGCCTGTGGGCCTGGCAAAACTGGGGGGAAAGTCTCTAGATAAGGGCTAGCTCCCTTTGATAAATCTGAGTTATTTCAATAAGTTGCTAATACATATATATATATATATATATTGGGGGGTTGAAAAGAGAGAGATGCTGAAAACAACAGAACCTAACCTAATAGGGTGATGCACCAAACAAGTTTGATCTACTCACACTCACAATCTGAACCACAAGAACACATACATACACTTTAACTGGTAAAAGGACCAAACTGCAGGGAGCTTGACAGGGAAGCTCTAATGGAAACACACAGAAAAAGGACTTACCATAGGCGTTGTAGGAAGAGCACACTATTTAGTAACATAACCTCCTGCTTTTGCACTCCAGGAACAGCTCTTCTTATCCACTGTAGGAATGGCGCTTTGTATATACTAGGTACGTTGGTATCAACCCTGTGAAAGCATTAGGAAGTAATGACTGGACACAAGACTAACACTCAGAGGCACTCAAAGATATATCCAACCAGAATAGAGGTAAAAAATGCATATTCTATTGATTCCAGGGGAAAAAATGGCAGGGCTTCTCCTTATAATGTGAAAGATGATTTTCTCAAAATGAGAGGTTACCATATATATAGAAGAGAGAACAAAAGGCGTCCCCTTTTGGAAAAGACTTTTGGCGCCCTTTTACAAGTGGCACATGTGCGTTCCGAGCCTTGGGAAGAGGAAGCCGCTTGATAGATAATGTTGTGTCGGCTCCTGCTTTGACTTCAGGCGTTTAAAAACATAGGCCGCGTCATTTGTCTACAAACAAGACCGCTCCTTGAAGGCATTCACGCGGTTTGTCTACTCATTAATACAAAATGGAGAAAAATGGGTCGCGTCGTTCACTGTTCACGCCCCTTGATGACCACTTGGCAAGCACTGTTCTAACCGCTGGAGTAACTCCTCCCCCTTTGCCACCTGGACTGTTTTGTCTGTTTCTGCACTTGACTCTTTTGTCTCTTCCTGGCTATGTCTTTTCTGTCTCCTTCCGCCCTCGAGGGTTGTCTTCTATTACTTCTTTGGCTCTTTGGGCTCTTTCTCTCTTAGCTCTCTAGGCTCCCTTCTGGTTAGCGCTCAAAAGATCAACAGCTATTTTATTGCCGTAAAATTGACGTTCGCAGGCCCGTCACCCCTTGGTCAATTCCTTCGGCTTTTTCCTTTGGTTCGGCTTTGGAGAAGTATCTTTCTTTTTTGGCCAAAAGTCCCCCGCAAGGGCACCTGCCCTTCGGGGTCCTTCGGGCTCCTTGGTCCTGAAATCCTTCGGGCATTTTGTCCGAAGGATTTATTCTTTCGTATTTTCCACTTATTTCCTCGGCTTTTCTTTCGACTATTTTTCCCGCGGCTCTTTCCGAATTTCTTCGGACTTTTTGTCCGAAGGAATTCCTTCGGACGAAAGTCCGAAAGAAATCATTACCTGCCTTTGCTTTAATCCTGTTTATTTCCGCAGAATTTTCTCCGAAGGATTTCTTCGGACAAAATGTCCGAAGAAATTCTCTGCCTTTTGCCTTGAACAAATCTAAAGGAATTCCAACTTGCCCTGTTCACTTTTCCGAAAGAATTCCAACTTACCCTTTCGGCCTTCTCTTTGATCCCTTTGAAAGTGTTCCCTGCCCTTCGCAAGGGCACTTGGAATGGTCCATATTGCGCCTAAGTGTTTGGAACTTGTTTCTTTCCTGCAGAGTCCGTAGAATTTCCTGCAGAAATAGGCCTGCAAAGTCCGTAGAAACAGCCTGCAGAGTCCGTAGAAACAACCTACAGAGTCCGTAGAAATCAGACTTATGCAAAATAAAAAAATGAACTGGCTCAGAACAGCAGGGAAGGAAGGAGACCGATTTTGGCCTGTTGGACCAAAAATGTTCAACAGGTAGCAGTACGGGTGGCTAGTTAAGTCCCATGCAAATAACGGGTTTGGTTAATTAAACTTGCGGTTGGGAAGTGATCTATTCAACGATGTTATCTTCTTCTATTAAATTAAATTATATGGTTTTCCTATCAGTTGTATCTGAGCAATATTGACTATGGGCCATGAGAATGGTGATGGATGTTGAAGTCAAGTCATGTCTAAATCATGTATGAGATGAACTGAAAAATGAGGAATAAGTAAGAAGTATATATATATTTATGTGTGTGTGTGTGTTTGTGTGTGTGTCACAAATGATTTAATTTCTGCAATTTTTTGCATCTCTGGTTTTTCCTTGAGAGAAATTTGAAAATATTCCTCACATATTTAACTTTTCCTAAGAAAAGCATTGAAGATATGGAATTTTTTCCTAAAGTGTGACAAAGGAAGAAATTATTTGTTAATTTTGGTTTACTTGTGTGCTGAAATCTGCATGAAATATGAAGAGGCCAAACATTCAATATTTGTTGTGAACAGGCTGTACGGACATGTCAAGAAAGCTGTACGGATGGAAAGAAAGGACTCTATATGGATTTTTTTTGAAATGGCATGTTATGTTTGTCAAATGGAATTTTAATCTCCGCTATATTTACTGTTGTAAAAATGAATTTTAATAATTGCTAAATTTGCTATACAAATCCATAAAAATTTTAGTATAGGCATGTGATGTAAAGGAGGATGTGACAAAGGTTTGAGGGTGTGAGAAGTTGGATGGTCTAATGAAGTCGGATGGCGTGGGAAGATGGATGGCGTGAATAGTAACAAAAAAAAACATAAAGGCATCTGCAAACATTTTATTGTTGAGCATTAAATAATACTTTGTGGGCCTTGGAATCAAAAGAAATGTCGTTTTCAAAGTTGTTGGGTGTGACTCATTGGTTTCCAAATTAAAAAAATAAAAATCTTTCTTTTTATGTTTTTTTGCTTTTGCTGTAATTGGAAAGCTAACTATATGAAAAGTATTGCAAATTTTTCAAAAGGATTGGGTAGAAGAGTTGGTAAATGCATGGCTGATTAAATATTTTATTTGGAGGTCTCAGGTTCAAAGCTTGTTCTCTTGTGTTTTGGTCAAAGTCTAATTTAAAAAAAGGAAAATACACAAAATTTGAGGTTATATAAATATTTCCTACATTTCATTCCAAACAATCACATATGTCGATTGGCAAGAACATGTTTTGTAAGGCAATCTGCTTAGAGGAGGTCATATGTTCAATTCACTCCCCTCTTCATTTTGCATGTAGTGAACCAATTCTAAGAATTAACGTGCAAATATAGAGTAGATGCATGTTTGTAAACAATATATATCAAGTGGTTGTGTAGAAGACTTTGTAAAAGTGGTGTTTTCAAAACATTTAGAGTATAGGTCAAGAGGTCCATTCTCACCAAGGGAAAGGACACTTTTAAAATCCCATCATTTTATGCGTTTTTGTCTTTTTTCCTTTTTGCAAGAATATAGGTGTGTGACCACTTGATTTGAAGTTTTTTGCACACTCTGAGGCTATCAAAAGAGTCATATTTTGATCTGGAGTCTTCGTTTTTGATAATTTTCAAAAAATGTAGAAAAAGCAAAGAAACAAGGCATTCAAATGTAAAGGGTGCAATTTTAGTAGAACTGGACACCCTATTGCTCTAAATTTGAAAATGGGCTAATTCTTTAAACACCATGAATGTAACAATGTACTATTCTATTGTTGGTACCATCGAGGACAAATAAGCTGCATCTTGTGGTCCACAATCCATCAAAATCAACCTATCAAACAGATCCTTGCAGAGACCCATCTTGAGTTAGCCACTAGATCAATAACGGGGATGGTGGTTTAGTGGCAATTTTGGTTGTGGTTTTGTTCCAAAATTTTGCTAGATGATAGTGTTTCTCTTTTGCTGATATTAATATTGAGGATCGGATCAGTTATCTGGTATGTTGTATGTCCCCAAAAGGGATGATTAGCTGAATATTATAAATATTTGGAAACCCTACTTCAATATGGAAAAATTATGATTTAACTTCAACAAACCCTCGCTGCCAAATAACTCCAAAAAATTAGCACAAATTATGCTAAACCCTAAGCAATAATAGTTGATCCAAACAAGCAAACTTATCATTCCAAAAGCATGAAATAATCCAAAACACTAGATGCCCCCAAGCTGGAATTTAATAGCAATTTGCAACTGAATTATTCTGATGAAACCCTCATAAATTTGTATAAAAAATACATAATTCATAAATAGAATTTATGATGAAAATCTCAAAGAATTTTGGAGCCACAAGCCCCTCAAAACAATTAGCCCAAACTGGAAAATAGATATAATATTTATTGAATATTTTTAGGGCAAGATGATCCTCAAAATATACCAAAAAAACTCACAAAACAAGTCGCCACACTGCAGAAATATTGGAATAAAAATCAAAATTTATTTTGACCCAAAATAGATCTCAAACCCTCTCAAAATCCCAAAACCAGCTCTCAGGTCAATTCGCCCTCATTGTAAAATGAAGTAATCAATTCCATCACCTCAATCCATGCAACCCTCTAATGAGGGGACTTCCTCACTTTCAAACAACTCCCAAGGTTTCAAACCCTAGTTGCCCCACTTCAAATGCAATATTTTTTTATTATCTAAATAATAGATGCAAGTACAACCACAAAGTGAAGTTGCCTTAGTTGAGAAATGAGGGTTGACATCCCCACTCCTTCCTTGCTTGAAGGTTTTCGTCTTCAAGGCAATAGCTCAAGCATTTCATGTTTCAAAAACAAATTTGAATATCAATCATAACATGCCCTCTCAAAATGATTCCTCTTTCACTTTTGTAACCCTCCAACTATGGTGCCCAAAAGATGAAGGGAGGGTAACTTAAAAAAATGTTTTAAAAGACTTTTCCTTATTATCTTTTCTTAAAATCACTTAAGCCTTCATGCCCCTAAAGGTCCCCTCTTTAAGTGAAATATGAAACATAAAGTACTTTTCAAAAAGATGCTTTTAAAAATATTCAAATAAAACATTCAATACTCTCTTCCCTTTATGTTTGTCCCTTAACCCCCGATAATAGGTTAAGGCTAAGGGTCTTCCAAGATGTCCCTATCAAAAGAGGGACATGACAATCCTCCCTGTCCAAAATTGCTTGTCCTCAGGCAATAGAAGTAGCCAAAATGCTATCTCCACCATGGGTTTTGTGTCAAACATGAACCTAAGCCCTTCCCAATGGAAAGACCCCTCTTGGTGATGCCTTCTACAGCTATAGATGAAGTTCTCTTGTTGCTTAAGCAAGCTGAAAATGAAAGACCAACAACACATCAAGTTGTTACCTCTTACTCTTGAGCCCATGTGTTTAAAAAATGCCCATAAGACGCTGAAAACAAGAAAATCTTCAAAGTTTGCATCACAAGGGTGGCTGGAAAATGGCATTCCATCTAGATAGTCTTGAAGTATTAGGGCCTTGATTGCCCTTATGTCAACACCTGCACATGAAGCAAACATATTAGTCAAAAGATTCTTCCCCTTTTCACTCTTGTTTTTTACAATGATTTGCTTAAGGAGTATGGCTGCAAGCTCCTGATTGTTATGTATGGTGCAGCCCCTAGCATCCTCTTTATCCATCCATCCAATGATTTTTCTATTTACTACCTTGCTGCCCCAAGCATATCCCACTTTATGCAACTCATAACAACTGCATATACTCTTGATTTTATCCTTCAAATTCCTCCAATTAAATCTCCAAAGGGCTGGAAACTCGTGTGAAAACGTTAATTCCACTGTTGACCCATAACTTCATTTGTATTCTTGTATTGGAGTGAACCAACTCTTTTACCAACCATTTATTCTGGTTTTCCATAACCCTGCAATTTTTTATTGAAGTCAAACCATCCATCACAAAAGTGTTGTCAAACAACTCCTTAGTGTCTATGCCACATAAAAGAGACATCATGGACATAAAAAAGAAATCAGAATTGGAAAATATCAAAGAGTTGCCCTCTATGTGTACCTTGAGGGTTTTGAAAGTATATGTCGGGTTCCCCAAGCGTGGAAGTTTCTTACTTTGGAGGAGTGAAGCAATAATTGGAACATTGTCCTCCAAGGAAAACTTACATTTCCTTACAAAATCAGATATTGTAGAGTGATGTTCATTGCCTTTTTTTACCTTGTTCCAAGTGCATATATTCAGCTGAAGTGGCCCATCTATCCCCTCATTACTACCATCACCAAGTGTCCTCTTGGTTTCAAACCTTGAAGTGTTTTTAACCAACTGAATTGACACCTTATTTGGCATGTTTCCAAACTGTATGCTAGGTTGGAATAACATAAAAGACTTAGAATTTTCTGAGTGTGTTTGCAAATTTCTTCCCATGCCATTTTTAGATTTCTTAATTCTCCTCAAATATGGAACTTTACTTCCGCACAATACCAATTTTAAACACAAATTTTTAGAATTGACAAGAGAAAAAGGAATCAAGTAATTCTTTACATACTTTGGGAACCAACTAGCATTGACTCTTCTCCACAACCCTTTCACTTTAGCATGCCTTCGAAACCAACTTACGCAAAGAAGAATTTGAAAGTCCTTTTTATACCTTAGAGGCTGCCCTATGCCCCCAACATTGAGATTTTTTGTATAGGAAGTCTTTTCCCTCTTCTTCTTCACCCCACATGCCATGTATGTGACTCTTTCCCTTTATGAGAGTTGGCTGTTCCAACTCAGAAAAATCCACTTGCCTAGTCGCCCCTACATAAATTCCTTCATGCATCATGCTCTCCATTCTTTTAGACATTGCCCCATTGGGTGCCCTATCTTGCAAACCATGTAATATCACATCCTTTGTTGGCAATTTGAGTGTCATGGTGTACAAGAAGATTGTTGTCTGTAATATTGTCATTGATGTCAAATGATGAATGTTCTATCAAGCATTAATGACAAAGGTGTTAAGTTGTGTTGAGCTGAACAAATCAGTTGTAGAGTCCTCATGGAGATTGTATATGCACCTTGAATTCCCAGAATAGTCATGTGAATGCTTCTGCTAGTTTGTTGAATAGAGCTTAGTACACAGTTTGTTGGTGACTACATTTGCATTTATGGCAGCATCTAGAGGAAACAATCACACCAGGCTACTCAGGTTTGTCCCTATTCCTTGTGGTCCAAGTTCTAAGTCATGCGGATGGAAGGAGCAAAAGTTATGCAGGTGCAAAAGTAGGACTCCCAGGGAGTTGAACAGTATCTGAACACTTAGTTGATTTTACAACTTTGTCTATTCTTTCGGAAAAGTGTCTTGGTCATTTCTTTTGGAAATATTGGTTGAGTCAATTCTTTCAGAAATATTGGTTGAGTCATTTCTTTCGAAAATATTGGTCGAGTCAATTCTTTCGAAAAAATGGTTAAATTCTCATCGGACAAAAAGTTCGAAGGAAATAGATCCCGAACAAAGCTTCCGAAGTAGACCTTTACAAAACGTTGAACGATACGTGGACCCTTACAAAAAAGCCTAAGGGTATTTTGCAAAAGGCCGAAGGTTATGTGGACCCTTATAGAAAAGCCGAAGGGTATGTGGACCTATTCAAAAATGCCGAAGGGTATTTTGCAACGAACCGAAGGGTATGTGGACCCTTACAGAAAAGCCGAAGGGTATGTGGACATTTCCAAAAATGTCGAAAGGTACTTTACAAAAAATCCGAAGGGTATGTGTCCTAAACAAAAGTGTCGAAAAAAATGAGCGAGGAATTGAAGGACTCGGACAAAAAACCCTCGAAAATTGTCCCGAAGGGGACTCCGACAAAAAAAGCCCATGGAAATTGTCCCGAAGGGCGCTCAAACAAAAAGCCCGCGGAAATTGTCCTGAAGGGGACTCGGACAAAAACTCGCGAAAATTGTCCCGAAGGGGACTCGAACAAAAAAACCCGCAGAAATTAGCCCAAAGAGCCCTTGACAAAAAAACCACAACATTTTGTCCGAAGGATAGTTCACAGAGATAGTGGACACTTGCAAAGCTCCCACAAGACATTTCCAAAGAGAGAGGACACTTGCAAAAACCCGAAGAGTAGTTCGAATGAAGGGAAAGAGCACTTGAGAATTTGTCGAAGGACAATTGCAAAGGACACAAGGACTATTATAAAGTTTCCAAAGGATCACTTGGATTGTTTCGAAAAGAATCTAGGGCAAGTGGACGCTTAAAAAGATTCCGAAGGACATTTCGGCTGAAGTATAAGACACTTTCAATATTGCCAAAGGATCAAGGCAAGATTAAAGATCGAGCATATCGAATATAATCGAAAGGAGCGAAAGCAAACCAATCATATAGAAAATATCGAGATACGAAAAAGAGCTCAACGGTTAATGCAAGAGAGATCGACAGTTCTTTTTCAAAAGTGAAAATATCTGACGGTTCAAGATAGACAGTGAATGGCGCCAATGACAAAATGAATAATCCTTGTTTAAAGACATGTCCAAACAAACGGTGAGCTCAAAAAGTCTACACGGAGCCCGAGATTGATCGATCCAACCGATCAATCATCGATTAAAAAAACGGTGCAGTAATGACCTGAATCTGGCAGTTGCCAAACATAGTAAAGAGACTTGACCATTGCAATGTGATGCATGAACCGAGACACGAGAAAACACATAAGTCAAAATCGCTTTTAATAAGAACTAGTTAAGTGCAACTGAAGTGTGAATGCAATTAAGACATGAAATCCTAAGATTCAACGTATATACACAACTTCAAAAACATTATTGTTGTTGCTACTACCGTCGCAATTCTGAGAGTGAGTAAAAGGTTGTCGATTAGAGACATGCAGATGGAGTAAAAGGTTGTCGATTAGAGACATACACAGACAGAGTAAACGACAGAAGAAAAAGGGGGAATGAAGCGTGTCTGAATAGAACATATCCAGACATACGCAGATAAAGAAAAGGGGTTGCCGCTATTGTTGAAACTGAAAAATGCCATCAAAGAAAATTCGAAGGGTGTCAACTCAGGATGTATGCAGACACAGAGTGAAAGACAGTTGGACACAGAGCGAGGCAGAGAGGAAGAAAGAGCACACAAAGAATGTGCAGAGATTCAGCAGAGAGAAAGAAAGAGCACACCAAGAATGTGCAGAGATTGAGCAGAGAAGAAGAATAGGCATACACAAAATAAGCCAAGAGTTGGCAGTTACAGACTAGACTTGTAACAAAGAAACTGAATTGGATTCATTTGTGAATCTATCTTGTATACTGAAATTGTAGCTCCATAGTTCTGATTGGTTGGTGCCGTCAGAAAAACTGAGTTGATGCTCAATTAGGGGATTGGAGTCTCCTTGAGGTTGGTGCCCTTAAATCTTGTAACCAGTAAGGTTAAACTGAGTTGGTGCTCAATTAGGGGATTAGTGTCTCCTAAGGATAGGTGGCATTGAATGTAACCAATGTGGTTTTGCCAGTGAGATGATTTAACTGTGAGGCTGGATTAGAACAGTAGATTCTAGCAACCATTCTTATCGTGGATTTTCCCTTTGAGTTTTCCACGTATAAATCTGGTGTATTGTGTTTTTGTGTGTGTGTGCTCTTAACATTTATTCTTTGATATGCATATGTTTTTGTATCTTCATTAAAAAGTTAAAGAACTAGTTTTTAGCTAATCTACTTATTCACCCCCCTCTCAGTAGATAGTTGTGTTCAACATCCTTCCCATTGGCATCAGATTTTAGCTCCATTGTTTGGTAATTTTGGGTGTACTCTCCAAGAGAGTGCAACCATTGTATACCAAGCACAAGGTTAGTTTCCCCAATCCAACCACATAAAAATCATCTTCAATGAGATGTGTTCCCATCATTACATTTAGCTTGGCAATTTTAGTGGTGCAAGGGATTGTGAAGCCATCCGCCACAGTCACACAAAAACCACTAAATTCAATAGATTGTAATTCACATAAAGCTACTAATTTTTTATCAATGAAATTATGAGTGGCTCCACTATCAATAAGAATAGTGACATCCATACCTTTCAAACTACCCTTCACATGAAACGGGTGGTACTTAGGGGTTCCTGATAGGGAAGCAAAAGTGCCCTCCAAGTCTTCTCCACCACAAATCTCCAAATGCTCCTCATCATAGGTGGCTGCCCCTTCCTCTACATCCTCATCTTCTCCATCTGAATGCACTTCAATTTAGTGCACTTGACCTTTTCCATGGCAATGGTGACCCAGTGACCAAGGATCTTTGCAATCAAAACACAACTTCTTCCACTCAATTCATTTCTTGTCTCGAAACTCCCTCTTGGCAGCTCTCTTTGCTGCCCCACTCCCTGTTGATTTGGCTTTCCAAACTGCCCTATACCATGTTGATTAGGTTTATCCAATTGCCCCAAAGGGGCTGATCTAGGTGGCCCAAAAGTGTTTCCCCTTGGCTGCCCCCATTTGTTGTCTTTTGGATGTCCATAGGGCTTAAAACAAATTGTTTTTTGAAAACTAAAGAGCAATATTTTATCTTGTGGCACTAAGGACTCAAGATCAAGAGTTTTTTGAATGGCTCCATGGAGAGTAGAAGGATCAAAAGCCTTGAACAAACCCCTAATAGAATCGATCAAACCTTCCATGCAAACAACCACTAACCTTCTCTCTAAACCATCTGTCACCAAAACGAAAAGCCTCTAAAATTCAGTCACATAATCTTCCACAATGTTTTTTTGTTTTAGTTGTGCCAACTCACTAAAATACAATTCTGGATCAGCCCTATCAAATGGCTCAATAATTCTCTTATTAAATTCCTGATGATGAAATGAGTTGGTGGCCTTGAGTAACCAAACCATGATACCACCATTCATGGGCAGGCCCTTCCAAGTGTAAGGTAGCAAACTGAATGGCCTATTTTTCTAACATAGGCCTTAGAAAAAATATGTATCCACCTTTTGGATCCAAGCCTTAGCTGAACTTTTGGGGGAACCATCAAAATTTGAAAGTGAAAGCTTACCCAAAGCGTAGTGGAGTCCTCCTTGGCTGCCCTTGTGCTTTTGGCCAACCCTATTGCCTCCCATTTGACCATGCTTCAGAGAAGTGAAAGCTGAAAAATCCATTTGTTCCCTAAAATGCACTGAATATGTCATGTATTTATCATAATCTTTCAACAGTTTCCTTCAATGAGTGTTGTGCTTCTCCCTCGGGAATGGCCACCTCATCCTACAAGAACGTAGGCTAGTTAGGCCTATGTGAAGCTCCTCCAATACCCTTAGAACGTTGACCCATGAAGTTGTGACTTCCAAAAGCACTACCATCACCATTGGATGGTTTGTCACCCTTCATCTCCTTCATAGTTTGCACAAATTTTAACATCATGGCTGTCATTTGTTCTTGGGCTTGTGTGTACCTATCAAGCCTTTGTTCCTCTCTATTTTTTGCCTCTTCCTTTGATTGATCCAGGTGAGAAATGTCTTCTGTTTGCAGCATTTCTCCCACTTCTAACTTCTCAAGTAATATCTTATCTCTATGTCATCTTCTTACATGTATCACTAAAAAAACCATGGCTAACCAAGATTTGGCTTTGATACCACTGTAATGTCCCCAAAAGAGATGATTCGCTGAATATTAAAAATATTTGGAAACCCTACTTCAATATAGAAAAATTATGATTTAACTTCAGCAAACTCTAGCTACCAAATAACTCCAAAAAAATAGCATAAATAATGCTAAACCCTAAACAACAATTGGCTGATCCAAACAAGCAAATTTATCCTTCCAAAAGCATGAAATAATCCCATACGCTAAACGCCTCCAAGCTGGAATTTAGTAGCAATTTGTAGCTGAATTTTTTCAAGGAAACCCTCATAAATTTCTATATAAATTACATAATTAATAAGCAAAATTTATGATGAAAATCTAAAAGTATTTTGGAGCCACAAGCCCCTCAACAATTCGCCCAAGCTGAAAAATAGATATAATATTTACTAAATATTTTTAGGGCAAGATGACCCTCAAAATCTACCAAAATATCTCACAAAACAAGTCACCACACTGCAGAAACATTGAAATAAAAATCAGAATTTGTTTTGGCCCGAAATAGGTCTCAAAACCCTCCCAAAATCCCCAAACCAACTCTCAATTCAATTCGCCCTAGCTGGAAATAATCAATTCTAGCACCTCAATCCACGCAACCCTCCACTGAGGGGTCTTCATCACTTTCAAACAGCTCCCAAAGTTCCAAACCCTAGTCACCCCACTTCAAATGCAATATTTTTGTATTTTTTGAATAATTAAGTGCAAGTTCAACCTCAAGGTGAAGTTGCCCTCATTGAGAAATGAGGGTTGGCATCCCCACTCCTTCCTGGCTTGAACGTTTTGATATTCATCTTCAAGGCAATGGCTCAAGCGTTTCGTGCTTAATGACCAAATTTGAATATCAATCATAACATGCCCTCTCCAAATGATTCCTCTTTCACTTTTGTAGCCCTCCAAGTGTGGTGCCCAAAAGAGGGAGGAAGGGTAACTTTTAAAATGTTTTAAAAAACCTTTCCTTATGATTTTTTCTTAAAATCACTTAACCTTTCATGACCCTTAAAGATCCCCTCTAAGTGAAATAAGAATTATAAAGTACTTTTCAAAAAGGTACTTTTACAAATATCCAAATAAAACATTCAATACTCTTTTCCCTTTATGCTTGTCCCTTAGCCCTTGGGAATAAGTTAAGGCTAAGGGTCTTCCAAAATGTCCCTATCAAAAGAGGGGCATGACTTTTGTTGCATAGATTTCTCACCTCTCATTTGATAAGGGGAAGCTACTGTTTTGGATTTTTATCGATATTTGGGTGATTGTACACTGACAAGGGTTATATGCACTAAAGTATTTGTAAAGCAATTAGAGTTGTCGGGCATCAAGTAAGATATTGCATACATGAAGTATGGAATTATCATCGAGACATGGATCAATGTGGTTGAGTATTTCCTTGATGATACTCATACTACAATACAGATAAGGATGATCAAAAGGGTGGGTATTACCAAGATGATGCTCATCTTCATGTGAGGTAGTGTCACAAAGCACAACCAGAAGAGGTCACATTGCGGTTTTAGTCTACCTATCAACACAAGATGTTCAATACCAGATATACAAAGGATCAATTGGCAGGTTGCAGCAAGCATTGTAGTTGGATAGCTTCATAGTCATAGTGCTATAGATTATCTTTTGGTCCCCTTCGGATCAAGTAAATTTGTTGGATCTAGTGATCCAAGGTTATTTTTAGTTTTATATAGTTGGAAATAAATGTTTGTGGTTAGTTTGGGGCATACATTTAATTTTGAGACACCCCCTTTTGAATTGTTAAAGATCCACTTTATATTTAGGTGTTAGTAATGTTAGTGGGTCATTGTATGGGTGGGTAGTTAAGTCCCATGCAAATAACAGATTTGGCTATTTAAAGTTGCATTTGGCAGGTGATTTATTCAACGATGTTATCTTCTTCTATTAAATAAATTATATGGTTTTCTATCTACCTATGTATGTATGGTTTTCTATCAAGTGTGGTTATCCCTATTATATTATTTTATTGGTAGCCTCATTTAAGCATCAGGCATGTCATTTTTCTGGAAATACAAATATTTCATTGCAAACAATATTCAGTGCATGTTAACTTTTTTAGAGAGCATTACTTCATAGAGATGCATACTTGTGTTTTCTGGTGCATCCAAAGCCTAAAATGATATCATGCACAAAGGATAATCACAAAGGCAAATTTTCCTACAAAACAGAAATTGGTTGTTACCTCATGCTTGACACACCTCCAAAAACATCTTTCACAATGGATGAGACGGACCGTAGACTCTGGTTTGTAAAGTAAAAGGCCCTGATCTGTAGAATCTTGGGCTCCTTTCCAGGACCCAGAACTCTCAGAACATAAGCGCAAGGGAACTCGAAACCCACATGATCATAGTTCCTTAAAAACTTGGGACTCTTCGCTAAACATTGTTCTTTGGCTTTCATCCAAACAGAGGATCTCCCCACCAATGTACCAGTCTAGGTGTGTTTTCCTTTACTGCCCATTGAATATTGGTAAGATACCTCCTTGAAGAAAATAGGGAATGTCATTGTAGAATACACTGCAGCCACTGATTTTACAAGGAATCTAGGCATTCTAAATTATGCGGGGATCTGTGTACGTCTAGATCTAGACAAACCCCTGCCAGATAGAGTGATCTGGAAATAGGGAAGATAGAATGGAAGCAACTCATTGAGTATGAAAACATCCCATTCAGGTGAAAAAAATTGTCATGAACATGGCCATCTTGCCAAGATCTACACTTTTCAGGAACCTCAGGAACAGCCAACAGAATCTCCATGTGATCAGCAATCTTAAATGCAGTCACAGGAGGGGAAAAAATGGAACAACAACAGACCAATCAACAATAAAGCCAAATTTCAGGCCAACAAATCCATGATAACCAAAAGGATGAAAGCAAATTCCAAAGAGCGTACACTAGAAAAGGCAAAGCATCACCCAAAAACTCAGGCCAAATTCCACATGTGAATCCTTTTGAAACTTTAGAAGCAGCAGGGGCAGAAGATATGGAGTATGGAAGCCAACACATCCCCCAAGGACACAATACAGCAGGCAGCACAACAAATATAAAACAAACAAGGATTAGATCCAACACACAATTACATTCACATCAAAAGCTGAATTGCCCAAATCTCAGAAAACAACTCCCGGTTGGATCTAATCCCACCAAATCTGCTGATTTGGGAACCTAAGGCTGTCAATTCAGCACATGAAAAAAGTCCTCAAAATTAAACAATAGACAAAAGGGAAGAAGCAAAACTCATGAATTGGGAACATCAGGTTATGCAAAGATAGCAACCTAAGTTATCAAACTTGGAATTGATCCAGGGTTAAAACACTTCTACTTCCACCCAATCTTTACAATGTGGATCCTCTCATGGAACCTAAGAGGATTCGGCATTCCCTACAAATACCCCTATCTAAGAGACAAAATGCAGGCAAAAATTATTGATATGGTCCTTCTGCAAGAAACCATCAGGGCAGGATCCCTGATAAAATAAATTTTGCCAGCATCAGGGGAAGCAAACAAACAATTTTGTGCAACACAACTAGCACAATGATTCAATGGGATCCATCCACGTATGCTCTTCCCACATGCCAATTTTGCTGTCAATGCAGCATATGCCAATTTTTCGCATGGGGATTATTTGTAGATTTTTTTCATATGAATTTAAAGAACATTTCTGCAATTCAACATATACATCCCTCCTGATGGGAACAACAGAATTTCCTTCGTAAAACAGCTCACAACCTAGATCATCAGCTCCAACCCTGAAAATCTCCTCCTAATGAAGAACTCCAATAAAATCGAATCTCCCGAGAATAAAAAAGGAGGTACAGGTTTCAACAATAGGACAACTGAGACATTCAATCATCTCAAAATGGATGCTTCATTGGGTGACCTTGAATATGTACAAGGAATTTCAGCTTAAGGAACTGCAGAAAAGGTAGAAGTTATATCGCTGAAAACTAGACAGAATCTTGATATTAGATCAATGGTTCACTGTGAATAGACAGTTCTCAACACGAGTAGGTAATACAACAGTCTATGATCACTGGCCAGTCTCCCTTCAGATAAGAGCTACCTTAACAACCCCAAAGAGGCCACATTATAAATTTGAGTGAATGTGGCTTTCTCATTCATATCTCAAGCAGAATATGGCTAAATGGTGGAAAGAGGCAGATACTATACATGGTCACCAAATGTACAATTTCATGGAAAAGATCAAATATCTCAAACAAAAATTGAAGCATTGGAACGAAACCAAGTTTGCAAATATTTTCAAACAGAGCTTAGACATCAAATTTTAGCTGGTGGTTGTTCAGAAACACATATGGAAAAATGGTTTCTCTCAAGAAGTTTCAACTCAAGTACAATCCAATATACAGAACCTTGCCCCTAATCAAGAGAGGGAGGAGCTCTACTGGAAACAACAGTCCAGGGCACAATGGGTCATGCAAAAAGGCTCAAACATCAAATACTTTGACAGAACAGTTCTCAATGGGCAGCACTTAAATGCAATGCAGAACATAAAACAGGTGGATGGTACAATTCTACACACACCACAAGATATCCTAGAGTATGCCATGGATTTTTCTGAGAGGTTCTAACGGAAAGGTCTACATCCAATGCTATGTAAGATCTAACTAAGCAGATTCCAAAGTTCATAAAAGCAAAGGATAATGAAAACATAGAGAGACCAACCACGGAAGAGGAAATCAAAAGTAATGAGACCAGGCACGGAAGAGGAAATCAGAAGCATAGTGTTCTCCTTCCAGCTGGAGAAAGTCCAGAAGCATAGTGTTCTTCCTTCAACTTCAGTTTTACCTGCCCTTAATTCTTATGAATTTTCTGATTTTAATCCCAGCTGATTGTCCATCATAATAGGCCCACAACTGACAGATTTTTGGTGTCCAAACTTCAAAGGCCCTTCAATTGGTGACTGCCCTTCGAATTCGGCCTTACATGCCTTCAAGTTTCCTGAATTTTCTGATTTAATTTCCAGCTGATCACTCATCACAAGAGGCCTATGATTGACTAAATTTTGGTGTTTAACAAGCTTGTGGAGTGGCTGCCCCTTGTACAATTGGAAATTTTGCTTGGTTAAATGTTTTAAGGGTTGTCTTTCATCCAATTAGAAACCCTTGCTTGGTGCCCTTAGTGATCTTGGTTTTGATGGCTCCACCTTCTTACCAAACTCATCAACGATTCACTCAAAGAATTCCTCATGGGTCCCAATGATGTTGTGCCCTTGTGTTTCCCATCCATGATGCCACCATTCATGGGTAGTCCCATCCAAATGTTGGATGACAAAAATTAGGGCTTCCCTTCTACCTCTAGGCCTCAAATCAAGGTACTCACTCACCTTGTCCACCCAATATCTCACCGGAATACCTGGATCACCATCAAAAGTTAGAAGAACTATATTCCCCAAGTCATCATGTGTGGCTATGTGCCCTTTGCCATATCTCAAACCTAGCCAATTGTTGAAGCTCCTTCCCTTTCTGTATTGTGGTGCAAGTGTCAAGTACTCATAATCTTCAATTAAATCCCAACGAACTAAAGGCTAGTCCTCCACCTTGAAGGGTTGATTCCCACGATCCCGGGCCGAAGTAAGACCTTCAATCCTTCCCTTGTCCACGTTACTGTTTGATATAAACCTTGACTCCCACATAGAGCCAAGATATGGCTTTGATACCACTGTAATGTCCCCAAATGGGACAATTAGACGAAGTTGGGGTTTTCCAACAATCCCTTAGAAAATATTGCTAATCAATTGAAAATTTGATCCACAAACCCAGCAAACCCTAGCTAAAAAATTTGAAAAATTTCCAAGCAAACACACACCAAAATAGCTTCAAAAATGATTGAATAATAAACTGAAAACAAGGTACCTTTTTGGCCAAGATATAGTGGCAAAGACAATGAAAAATAACCCTGCAAATATTTTTATTTTTGTGTGAAAGAACAGCTGCGTTCCCACTTACAAAACACCCTTAAAACTTCCCCAAGTGAGTCGCCACACTTAGGTAAAATTAAGGAAATAATTATGATATTCAATCCTTGGAATTTACCCTTCCACCAACCTTCCAAACCTTCCCAAGCCAGTCACCCAAGTTGCAAAATATTATATTAATTTTTTGAATATTCTTAAGGCACGAAATGGCCCTCAAAACCTGTAATTGATCCATAAATAACTCGCTAACGCTAGAATAAAATATAAAATTACCTTTTGACCCTAGAAGAAGGTTTTGAAGTCGAATAACCCTCTTGAGAGGGGTCGCCACTCTCCCAAAGCAAGTCGCCACCCTAAAGATGGCTTCCTAGATCAACCAAACTCCTCAAATCAAGTTTGTCCACCACTTTGACCTGCAAATTATCAATTTTCATCTCTCTATAGGGTTTGAAACAATCATTGATGAAGGTGGTGTCCAAAAACACCCTTGTAGGTCCAATTGCACGCAACCATGCAAATCTGAAGCACAATCACAGCGCTTGAATAGATCTGCCCTGAATGTAGGAATCGAGGTTTTCGTCCCCAAACCCTTCTCACACTTGAAAGTTTTTGTCCTCAAGTTGTGGTAATCAAACTTGACATACTTGATCCACAAATTCAATATCCAAATTGCATAACCTTTTCAAATGAGCTCTTCCTTTCCTTTTATATCTCTCCTCCAAGTGTGACGTCCAAAATGAGGAGGGAGAGTTTACCTTTTTATTTAAAAAAAATATTATAAAAAAGCTTTCTTATAAAAGCGCTTTAGGCCTTAAGTGACCATGACCCTTAAAAAGGTCCCAAAATTAAATAATAAAGTGTTTTATCATAAAATGCTCTTGAAGCTCACAAATGTTCCCCGTTTTGCCTCTAAATTTCTTAGCCCTTGGGAACGAATAGGTTAAGAGTCTCTTCCAAAGACTAGCTTAAAAAGGGGGACATTACATGGTCTTTAACAATTCAACTGAATAAGTATTCATGGTCAAGCCTAGCATGTTGCATCTTGCATGAAGCATTTACATTTATCATAGGCAAATCACATTTAAATTCAAAATCCATTTACTAACATTATATTTTGATTGTCATGCTATCATTATGAAAGTTGTCATTAAGGGGGGATGTAACATAATGCCACCTTTCAATTTTGTGAAATCCGGTCAAGTTAATAGGGAATATTAGTGTGAGGTGGTAACCTTCACTTGGTGTTTTGAATTCCTCATTTGATAAGAATTAAGTGTGTGATTATATGCCAAATATGTTATATTGTCCAAATGTTGTGATATGTAATCATTAAATAATAGGGTACAATGATACCGAGTGTCTCTCGTATACCTCTCGCCTATTCAATAGCTTTGTGAAGAATATTGCATTGAATCATTATCAAATGCAATATTTCACTGCCACACTTAAATTGGGGTACAGTGGTACCCATTTAATCCTATTGCCTCTCTTGTACAACTCTCACTTCTTCAATACTTTCATGAATAATATTGCATTGTTTCATTATTTAATGCAATATTAAACTTCCACACTTCCTCTATGCCTGCTTTGTAAGATCCTTTTAAACTGATGTTTCACGCTTCATGCTACATAGACCACTTACTTTTCAACATTTATTTGTCTAATAGTGAGTCCATTCTTCTTACTAGTGTGTTGTTTTGCAGCAATTTTGAGAACGGGTTTTTGCTGGGGTATCATAAAATGAATACCGTCATTCTGGCCAATGTTTTGGATTTGAACTCTAGAGCAATGTTAGCTGCATCACATAGATTCCTAGAGAAACCACGTTAATGTTAGGCCCCTGACATGAAATAAATTTTCATTTTGTCTTTTTTGACAATTGATTCTATTCTTGTTCAGTTCTCAAACCTAGCTAATGATCTCCTTGTTATCTCATGAAACTTTGAAAACTGTGTTTTTCATTTACTTAGCAACACTTCTTATATTTATATATTCTCATCAATTATTTATCCAATCTTTGGCTGTAGATAGTACACAAGGATTTTAAGGTCCATGCTTTATCGTCTTGTTTGCTAGTGTCAACATTTTATCAAAACATAACCAAATTTTTTTTTGGTCTCTCATATCCACTCAATTTCAAAAGCCTTAACCAGTGTTCCTTGGAACCAGTTATAGTGTTTTTAACTCTTCTATCAGTGTTTTCTGGTGTGTTTTAGGAGTTCATATTTTTGTTAATGTATCATAGAGTTTGTGTGTTGCAAGATTTGCTGCAGTATATCTTTGTTGGGAGCTCAAAAGTCTCTTTGACAGGATATTTACTTTCATCATTTAGGTTAGCAGTACACATTCAAAAATTGTTTGCTTCCTTCCCTTGTTGAAATATGGTCGCTAAGTACAGAAACCTCCTCATGCCACCATTATGGCAAAAAAAAAATCACAATAAGGCTGCGTCCATAGTAAATAACTTAGCAGAACTGAACACAAATATTGAATGAAGAAACAAGGATCATGGCCTTGATATTCATAGATTGATTTGGCTCAGCAAAAAGAATTAAACAGCCAATGGACATCCCTGAAAGATAAAGATCAGAAAAATACCATGAAAATGCCAAAACAAAGTTGATGAACATGCAACTTGACATAGAAAAGATAAAATGAAGAAGGGCAACTTTTGAGTAAAACGCGGCAGCAATGTAAAGCTCATTGGCTGAGGAGACAAAAATGGCATCCACGACAATTCTACCAATAATCAACAGGAATCACATCCTGTGTCATCAGCTGACTCTTGTAACACTGATCAAGAGGAACCAAATCATGCATCATCAGTTGATCCTCCTACTTCTTATTAGCTGAAATAAGAACCAGCACCATCCACATCCAAGCAATATTGACACCTTCATTATGGAGATGGGAGGCATTCTGTTGCCAAACATATTTATATGGCAGCAGCTATGCTCATAGGTTGATTGTGAAGGAGCCTAGATGCAAAAATTTGGATTGGTAGTTACTAATAATTGTCAACGGATTGATTATTTGGCATGGTGACATTTGAGCACTTGGTTCACATGGCAGAAGAATCTTGCATTTGATTGCTAGACCATTGCACTAATCACTTTCAGGTAGATTTTCAATGGCATCCTTTATTTCGATTGTTACTTCAACTCTCGCACATCAGCATTGTGGAGTAGCATGCATGGATGGGAAGACTACCATTTCACATATGAATTGTTAGAGCACTTGTTGAACCTTTGACCCTCTTTCCCAAAATCCAGTTGGCTGAGTTTTATATCTACTAGCTTGGAGTGCTTTTGATGATCTTCAACAATCCTGCCTGTGGAGCATCTTCTTCAGATTGCTCTCAGCCTTAACATGCACTCTTCTATTACCACTGTCATTATTCTTGAGACTAATATTTGGTCAAGCTAGCCAATTTCTGACTAGTGTGGCAGTATCTACATTTTTATGGGACCTTTTTGAATGCTTTGCTTATTTGCATTTGATTGTGACAGAAAGCATGATAGTGGTGAGAAGATCATCCCTCTATTGAACCTTGGTTATGGAGCACTTGTCTACTAGTCTTTGACAATTCAACTGAATAAGTATTCATGGACAAGCCTAACATGTTGCATCTTGCATGAGACATTTAAGCTTATCATAGTCAGATCAGGTTTAACTTCAAAACACATTTACTGACATCATATTTTGCTTCGCATGCTATCACTATGAAAGTTGTCAATAAGGGGGATGTAGTATAATGCCACCTTTCCAATTTGTGAAACCCAATCAAGTTTAAGAGGGAATGTAACTGTGGGGTTGTAACCTTGACTGAGTGTTTTGGATTCCTCATTTGATAGAAATTGAATGTGTGATTATATGTCACATATGTGATATTGTGCAAATGTTGAGATATGTAATCATTGAATAATAGGATATAATGATACCTGTGTCTCTCTTATGCCTCTCACCTAATCAATAGCTTTGTGAAGAATATTGCATCGAGTCATTATCAAATGCTATATTGAACTGCCACACTTAGATTGGGGTACAATGGCACCCATTTAATCTTCTTGTCTCTCTTGTACAATTCTCACTTCTTCAATACTTTCATGAATAATATTAATTTTTTTCATTATTTAATGCAATATTAAAATTTCCGCACTTCCTCATGCCTGCTTTGTAAGATCTTTTAAACTGATGTTCACGCTTCATGCTACATAGGCCACATACTTTTCAACATTTATTTGTGTAATAATGAATCCTTTATTCATAGTAGTGTGTTGTTTTGCAGCAATTTTGAGAACTGGTTTTTGGCGGGGTGTCATAAAATGTATACTGTCATTTCTGGCCAATGTTTTTGATTTGAACTCCAGAGCAATGTTAGCTGCATCACATAGATTCCTAGAGGAACCAGGTTAATGTTAGGCCCCTGACATGAAATCAATTTTCATTATGTCTTTTTTGACAATTGACTCTGTTCTTGTTTCAGTTCTCAAACCTACCCAATGATCTCCTTGTTATCTAATGAAACTTTAAAACCTGTGTTTTTCATTTATTTAGCAACTCTTTCTAAATTTATATATCCTCGTCAGTTATTTATCCAATCTTTGGCTATAGGTACACAAGGATTTCACAGTCCATGCTTTATTATCTTGTTTGCTAGTGATTAACATTCTATCAAAACATAATCATTTTTTTTTTTTTTTGTCCACTCAATTTCAGAAGCCTCATCCAGTGTTCCTTGGAACCAGTTATATTGCTTTTAACTTTTCTATTGATATTTTCTAGTGTGTTTTAGGAGTTCATATGTTGTTGATGTACCATAAAGCATGTTGCAAAATTTGCTGCAGTGCATCTTTGTAGAAACCTGACAAGTTTCTTTGACAGGATATTTACTTTCATCGTTTAGGTTAGCAGTCCACATTCAAAAATTGTTTGCTTCCTTCCCTTGTTGAAATATCGTCACTAATCTGGTACAGAGATCTCCCCATGCCACCATTCTTGTAACAGCTGGACTCCACAATATTATTCCCATGCTTCAACAATCTTTCCAGTCTAGTTTCACTTCTTTCACTTTTGAGCAAACTTCGGCCTACCTAGAATGTCTTATACGTCCTTAAATAGTGTGTGTGAGTGTGTGTGATGACCAACTGAATCTTCTGGTTTGCACTAAAAGGTCAAATGCTTAACAAATGAATAACCACTTTCTAGGCATTGAAACTCTATCTATTGGCACAAACACTTACATACAGTTATAGTTGAATAGTGTCAATACTGGAAGACAATCAATTTAGTATATGACGTGCTAAAATAATTCTGCATTGCCATTTATTGCTGAAATTTTGAATGTCATTTCTTTCATTCCCTTTTGCCTTCCAAATTATGCATCCTTAAACTTAACAAACAGCAGAAACTTGAAAATATTTTACTGTGCCAATACCTTTGCTTCAAGCCACATGCAGAAAATTTGAATGCCATTTCTGTCACCCTTTTTTTCCTTTCAGAATATGATTTTTTGAACATTACAAACAGCAGAAACTTGAAAATGTTTTATTTTTTGAAAATCCTTGCTTTCAACAACATTAATTGACATTGTTATCAATCCCTCTGCTTGTTATCCATCTACGCTTGAACTTGTCATGGGAGTAATTAAGAAGGAAAGATTGACTATGCCTTTGTGAAGGTATATATCGACTATTAGAAATATCTAGTAATGTGAGAAAATATTATAATCAAACCAATCCTTTAGCACCTATAACTTTGGGTAGTCAGCATGCCCTCCGACTCTCTAGATTGTTTACTTTGAAATCCTTCAGATATTACATCTCGCTTTCTTGCACACTAAAGGGTACAAGCTAGTTGAAGGAATCTATGAAAGAAAGTTTTAGTTAGCAGCTTTCAATAACACTATTCACTCCAACCTTTATAATCCTATCATAGAAACAAGTGATGTTTATCCACTGCTTGGCATCTCCTACACAAATTAGAATGAATACAAAATAAAAGTCAACTCCATGCCAGTAACTTACAACTAGAACAATGGACATTGTTATGGCCCACGGGGATAATCACCTGTCTCTAGACAAAGATAAAACAAACAAAATTCTATAATATAAACTCAAATGCTTTAATCACCTTTTGGAAACCCTAATTGTTGTAGCTCTCGAGAAAGAGTATCTTCGTCAACATCAAACTTGGCAGCATTAGTAATAAAGAAATGTAAAGCTGAAATGCAGGACTTCAAATCCAATGAACCTGCAGGGCAAGAGAAAGTGTTCGATATGATTCCAAATTTGACTTTCTGATCTTCTATGCAATTCACATCATACCTAACAGATATTTCATGTTTATATGTAAAACAGCAGAGAGATATGGTCCTTGGTCGTACAGTTAATATTTTCAACCTTATTGCTGCTTAAGTGTAGTAAAGAGAGATAATATACCTAAAGAGTCTGACGTAAGCTTTAAAACACTTCCATACTGCACACCAAAAGAAGAGAATTTTTTAATGAATTGCATAAATGGCTTTCACTAAAAGTCAGGTAAACATAGTCATCAAAGGTGGTATGAACATTCCTAGAAACTTTGCTTTGGACACATTTAAGAAACATGATCCTGAAAAGAAAAAGAATGCCAATTGATGACATTTAGATAGAGTATATCTAGAGTATACAAAATTCGCTTAACTCATATATAGAAAGCAATGAAATATATTGTCAAATATGATTGATTTACGATGCAATTCTTGTGTATAATAATGACAGTAACTTTAGCCCTTATTCAGTCTAAGAAGACATTGAAAAAGAGAGGTGCCATGAGTAAAAGTTTTTTTTTTCTTTTTTGGGGAAATAGTTAGATAATATGTTCACAAACAACAGTAAGGGGAATATTTCTAAAATGTATTTAATGATTTGGAAATGAATTTTCAATAAATATGATATCCAATGAATATTGCATCTCATTTCTCAAGTAAACAAGATATCCTATCACAAGAATTTTTTGTATTGAAAATAGACTATTAAAAAAAATCAAATTAACTTTGCTGCACAAAAAGTTCAAATATGTTAGTTTCAAATATTAAAAAATAAATGCAATAATATATACAATGAAGCAATAAAAAATTATTCAATAATTAAATAGTATGGCTGAAGGGCATGACCACAAATCATGACCCTTTATAAACATAGATATGTTTACCGTCACCCATTCCTGATTATTGGATATCAAATAGAAGTTTTACATTTCAATATGGATTTCTAAGCTTTATGTATTAGAGAAAAATTCCTTAGAATCTGCCCTTGGCATTCTGCTGCATTCAGGTGTTCATTTCTTAATTTTCATTCCATCTGTGTCCTTGTTCTTACCATCTTCTCACTACTCCTGTTGTGTCTTCCGTTCTAGCCGTTCCATCGTCCTATATATATATATATATATATATATATATATATATATATATATATAATAAGAAATCAACTGCAGCACCCTCTATTGCATAACCTCTCTTCATTCTGCTATACTCCTTTTGACCTAATCCTTGTCTTACATCTTTAATCCCACTCCCATAGCCCCACTAATGTCCAATTGTTCCTGACACTGTAATCCCTAACCCTTTATTCTTTATTACCAGTCTGGTGGATCACAGCAGCCCTATTGTTTTCGACTTCATTTCCATGGCCAGATTTAACTATTATCGTTCCATATACAAAACATTCAATACAGTGTGCCTGCATTATACATTTATTCACCATTTCCTCTCAATATTGTTGCCTAAACACACAATATGCAATTAATAATGTTCCGCACCCTCTCTCACTTAAAAAGTTTAGTATAACTAATATCTCCAATTTTATCTTTTCAACATCTAGTTGAAACATGTTTTCTAAACATTTCTTGCAGTCACTTAGGATGTTTCCCTGTATTATTTTTAAAAAAAGAAAATAATGAAATCTAACGCCAACATATGTAATGTCCCTTTTCTGGGTGTAATGACCCCTTCTCGGGTTTAGCGCAGGATGAAAACCCTTAGCCTATCTTGCGGTTTCCCGTAGACTAAGGGGATGAAGAAAAAAGGGGAACATGGTTCTTTTTTTATTAAGTTGCCAAAAAGAAGCTTTATGTCGACAATTTATTTATAATTTGAAAATTAAAAGGGAATCACTTTTTAGATATATTATTTTTTCCCCCTTAAAGTGCTCCACTTTGGAGTTTGAATTGAGGAAAAGGTATAAATGAAGATGGAGAGGTTTCTTCTGAGGATCTAGAATCTATGACTTGATTTTATTGAATTGAGCATGTTTGCTTTTACTGTCAGCGATTGAGGACGAAAACCCTTTTCAACAATCAGATATTGGGGACGAAAATTCTCAAAACACTATTGGTGGCTTCAATCAGGGGTCACACTTGAGCGAAAGATTGTTGGGCAAGGCATATATGTCTGATTTGTGTGTGGTGCAGCAGCTAGGCATCAGTTTCAGATTGGTGCAACAGCGAGGAGGTAGTTTACAGGTTGGTGACTTGCCTAGAGGGGTGTTCACATGCTTACATCACCCCTTTGAGGGCTGACATCACCTTAAGAAGACTAATTTGAGGGTTGTTCAGCCTTTGGCTTCATCCGGTCGGTTAATTGTCGTTTGATTTTCATTGGTATAATCAGTTGTAAATTATTTAATTTACAAACCTGAAAATTTAATATAAAAATAAGATTTGGTGTTGTAAGGGTTTTACCATGAAATACATTGAATTTCCTTAATTTTCTAAGAGTCAATATGGATTATATTTTTCCTGTCATGTTTTATGGATCATTTTCAAAATTTTGTACTTTCATGTTAGGGTTTCAGTGAAATTTCAGAATTGTATAAATCTACCCTAAAAGGGATATTTCAGTGGTGTCAGAGCCATTTCCTTGCCAGTTGTGGAGATTGAGTTCTCTGCAAGTTCTTCTACATGCCCTCTGGTGACAGAGTTTAGATACTATGAAAGAGAGAAAATAAAGGGACTAGAACAACAAAAAAAAGGGTTTTAACCATGGTTTACATAACCGGTGAGTAATCGTTGGTTACTTGGTTACTTGCCACTCAAATTCACAGGCAACCGGTTAATATCCACTCAAACTCGCAGAAAAAAAACCACTGGTTTTTTGCCCTGTGGCGAGTACTCGTCAGTTACTTGGCAAGTAACCAACGAGTACTCACCACAGGTGTTGTACATTGCAAAAATGCAGAAAAACATGGAAAACATTGTTAAAACATTGATAAACCATAGAAATGAATACCAAACACTCAGAAAATGTTGCAAAAATGCAGAGATTTTGTTAGCAGAGATTCCTGGAAATACTCCATAACATGTTAATTACAAGGATAGCTTGCATAGTGGAGAGTACCAACAGGGACAAAAGATACGTCAATATTATCTGCCATCTATGATGCACAAGATTGAACTGAAGAGCAAGATGCAACAAATACCAACAAAAATCGAACCATCACTAGTATCGCATTAGATAATAGATTAAAGCAAAATAGAGTACTCACTGCGCATAGACCATACATAAAAGAAAATAAGAAAAACCATAACAGAACGACTCTATTAATCTCAATCAATGTAATGTCCCCATTTTAGGCAGTTGTGGTTTTTGAGTGTTTTAGCCTATTCCAGGGCCTCGTAGGCTAATGCAGGTGGTTAGAGGGCCCTGTTGGGCAGATATCAATGTGGTTTCTTCCCCAGCGTTCACTGAGGTTCAGGGTTGGCCTTTGCAGAGGTTTCAGAACTCAATTTCTGATACTTACTATTTATAGTAAGTCATTCAGACGGGGTTACTATTTATAGCATGGCACCTGAATGTGAAGTGTGGGCAGTGTCGATTTCGATATTCAGTTGGTTTGGTGAAATAAGGTATTTGCCTAAGTTATAATGTTTAATTATTATTAAATGTGACTTTAATAATAATTAATATGTTAATATTATATTTTAACGTTATATTTGCACTTTATGACTTGAGGGGTCTTTAGTCATTTAAAGGGGGCCATTTTATAATTAATTGTTGAGGCGCCAATATCAAGGAAATTATTTAATATTTCTAAAATGCAAATATTATATCATTATAAAATGATTAAAAGGCAAAAAGGAGGGAATCACCCTCTTGAAGTTTATATAAAGGAGCCAAAAGAGAAATCGAGGGAGGATTGAGTTTTATGATATTTGTCTTTGTGATTTTCTTGGCATTGGAGAGAAACCTAGGGTTTTTGTATTCCAGAGCTTTCCAACCATTGGGAACGAAAACTCTCATTGGTTTCGCAATTTTGAGGCTATGAAAGACCAGCAGAATCATTGCTTGATTGTGGACTTCATTCAGGGGTTCAATCTGTGCTAAACGTTAAGAATAAACCAAGGGTTTGAGGAGTTTGAAGTTTAACAGTTGCATGTCAGAATATTAAAGAGTTTATAATTGCATATCAAAAGTTGTATGGACTGCTTCAGTGGCATAAACAGTAAACGCTACAGTATCTTGCATCTTAGTTGAGTCTACTAAAAGGTTCTTCAAGGGTTTTAATTGCTGTTCATTTCCCGATTAGTTGTTGCTATCATAGCATTGAGATATGGGCTCTTAGAAGGATGATTTTAGTATTGCTAGAGGCAACTTTGAGGAAGCCGATTCCTGTTTGGAAGGAGATAAAAATCAGACATCATTGGTAGCTGCGACACACTTATAAATAGTGCGATTTTGTCAAAGAAAGCCAAATAAAATCAATCAAGGCTTTGGAGGAGTTCGTTGGGCTCACATGAGGCTAGACACAGTATCTTGAAGGGCATAGACTTCATCATCTTGGAGGACCGAACAAGTTGTGTGGCTGCCATCATTATATCAGGTTCTTTATTTGTATTAGTTGGCAGTTGTCATAAGCAGTGGTTGGCATTGCACAAATTTAGTCATATATCTATTTTGCATTGCATTTGGTTGGGAGTTGTAGTTGTTGTCCAATGACAGTCATCTGACAATGTAATTTCAGTCAAGTTGATGTAAGGGGGAGTTTGCATTTTGCATATGAGTTGAGCCTTGTAATCACTGCAAAATATCAAATAGAAATATTGGAGGTTGGCTGCAAATTGTTTGATGAATTGTCAAGTGGTTACTTTCATATCAGCTTATATAGTTTGCATGCTAAGTGTTTGACTAAATGTCAAGTAACTGTAGTTATCATTCTCAGTCATATATATGCATTGGAAAAATGCAAAAAGACTTGTATATCATCTTGGTTACTTTGTTAGTCATCTTGCATTCATTCACAAGCTTCTAAACATCATTGGCATCACAAAAAAACAAGGACAAGTCAAACTGAAAACAATATCAGCATATATCGGCTAGCACACCAAGAGTTTAGCAAAATTCCTAAGGCAAAAATTGAAGTGTTTTGAGTATGATTAAGGCCCATTACAATCAACACATCGAACCAGATTCTATCACATCAAAGTGTTATTTATAGTCTTTTACAATTATGTCGTTTCTTCACATTCAAACCTTTCGAGATACAAAAGGAAAGACTTTTCACATTCTTCTATTTCCGGATTAGGTTTACAAGGCCAAATACATATAAAAGACAAAATCATACACCTCACACGTGTCCATCTCATATACTTCACGGTTTTACCAAGCTCCATTCTTTGTCCAACACTTTCCTAGACTTAAATATTTGTCTCGTCCCGAGACAAAGTCGCAAGCTAATCTGAACTGAGCTGAAAAGATAAGTCATAAACAAAAGTCATAGTTATCGCTTCAGGTGCCATTTACTGGTTTTCACCCTTTGTGCACTACTTAGCCGCTCTTTCGGGTTTTCAACTAAGTAGCATACTAGCCTACCGCCCTTTCAGGTTTTAAATAGACTAGCATAACCAAGTGGCCACCCTTTATGGGTTTTCAACTATTCTAGCCCCGCTCCTAATGTTTAGACTATCTTACAAAAATTGCAATATGTTGAAAGTTGCAAAATAAGAAGTGCGCAAACCTTACTGCTACAACTGAGGGAGTGTTTAAATGGGTGGCTGCAAAGGTTGTTGTGGTTGGGAAGTTGCTGACCTACTAGCTTCTGATGTATCCACTAACAAAAGTTGTTTTGAAAACTGCGTCTTTGTGTCTATCTTCCTCTCCTGTATGATTTGTCAAAGCTATTGCAAAGGAATGAACTGGGGCTTCTCTGTTATATGGGCAATAGCCAGATCGCCTTGAGCAAGATCTTGCTTGAGCATTTTCTAGTCAATGAGCATTTTGTGTACCATGGCAAGCAGAATGCACAATGGTACCTGGATCATCATCATGTTTTGCATTGTAAGCAATGCCTTGGCACTAGATTGTTTCTGCTGAATCTCAAAGATGAGCTCATCCAATCTATCTGTTGTCCTCTGGGGTTTGATGGCTGCAAAAGTGTTGCGCATTGTTTCATTATGCCATACTTGTAGCTTTTGTATAGCAACATCCCTAGAATCCATCAATGGTCTGAGTGCACCGCTCATTTTCTCCACAATTGTTGTTTCATCCTCCATTACAGCTTTAGCTTTGTTGGCAATGGCAAATTCAAGCTTCGCAATAGCCAATGATTGATTCAAATGTTGTCTCCAATTTAGCATATCTTGGGCTATCTTCTTGGCCTGCTTCGCAGTAGTGTTTAGGACCTGCTCATACTCATCAAGGAGTTGACATTTGACCTATACTTTTGTCTTGAGAGCTTGTCCTTGTGTGCGCAATGCCAAAACTTTATGTGTAGCTCCCCAACTCGTTGAGAGTTCTATCCATAGAGCAGTGAATTGTTTGTCTTCCAACATGACTTGATCACCTAGTACTTGCGTAACTAAGGTGGGACAAGCGTTATTGATCAATTGCCTCGCATTTGCTAGCTTCTTTTCTACTTCAGCCTTTTCATCCCGTAGCCTCAAGGCTTCCTGCTCCAAATCTGAGGCCTTCTGCGCAATGGATTACTGGAAGGCGACTGCTCTTTCAATCTATTTGGATAGTTGCAGTTGGGTCACGTCCAATGATGTTTCCATCATAGTGGTGGCAAGTGCCATGGATGTGGTCGCAAATGTCACAAGAACAAGTGTGAATTGAGCTAATAGAAGCAGGAAAGTAGTATGTCGCGTTGATGTAGTAGGGACATCCCATAGCCATTGACTAGAGATCTGCATTGCTTCTTCGGTGCCCTTAGTGTGAGTTGAGGTTGTTACCTCTACCCGTGCTTGTGCATCCTTGAGCTACTTGGACTGGGTTGTTGCTTCTGCATTGGCTCTGGTGTCGGCTTTAGCTTGCGCTTTAACTTCCTTTTCGGCGTTAGTTTGAGCATCAATTTGGGCTTTGGCTTTAGCATCTGCTTCAACCTTAGATTTGGCTTCAGCTTCAGCGTTAGCTTGAGCTTCTTGCTCCTATTTTTGCTACGCAGCTTGCGCCTCTTGTTGTTGTCATTGGGCTTCCTCTTCTTGTTTCTTCTTTGCCTCCGCTTCTTCATCCTGCTTGCACATGGAGTCTACTTCCTCAACTTTCTTCTTTATGGTTGCAGCTTCTTTAGCTTGCTTCCGTGCAGCCTCTCCCTCCTCATCTTTCTTTATAATAGCTTTTGTATCTACACAGCCTCTACTTCCTCAGCTTTCTTTTGTTGCTCAGCGTCGGTATCTTGTTGCTTTTGTTGTTGACTTTGCACAACTTGTTGTGTTGCTCGCGGTACTATTGTGTGTTCTTGTGTTTCCTTGATCCTTTGTTCCTCCACCTCCTCAGGTTCAAGTGCACCCTACACAGTTTGTTGTTCATCTACTTCCTCAGTCACGGTTGTATCCATGGGTTCCTCATTGCCTTCGATCTCAATGTCGGATTCGGTATGCTCAAGTGATTCCGCTTTGCCCAGTTGACCTTTGTATACCAAATTCTTTTTCCTGGATTTTGATGGAGGCCTAAGAGTTTGCTTTTGTTTATTCGCACCCTGGGGTTGAGGTTGTTGTGTTGTCTAAGACTATTGCGCACTACTTTGTTCTACACATTCGCCAAAAGAGACCATCATTTCCCACACCGTTTGTGATGGCTTGGGAGACAAATGTGTGTGTGGTTGCTGGAACGAGATTTGTGTAGGACTGCCTTCTGCAGATAAATCCACCACCTATGCAGCTGATGATCCTACAGCTGGTTTCATTGAAAATATTTTGGCCTCCAACTTGCATCGAGTTGCCTCTTGTCCGACAATATCAACAAAGATGGAAGAAATATCAATCCAAAGGTCTTGTCTTCCCTGATTTCGCACTTGGCAAGTGTGCACTGCTCTCCAAAAGAACTTCTCTACATCATACACCTCTGTTCCGATGTCTTCCAACATCGATTGGAGTACTTCGTTCTTCTACCCGCAACTCAGGTAGGTCGCACTCTGCAGCTACTCGTGGAACCATGGAATGCTCGAGCCATGACTTTGTTTGTTGAGTTCTTTTCTTTGGCAGAGGTGGTGAGACTCTACGCGTATGTGCTTTCCTCTTTCCTTTCTCTTGTTGCGTTGGAGCTTACGGCTATGATGGCTGTGTCAGTTGGGTAAGACAGCTATGTGAGTTGTTGTGAAGGTACTTGCTCTGCTTGTGGTTGTTGCGCCTACGGAGGGATGACTTGCAACGGAGGCACTAACCTTGTAGCTAGGGCCTTTTGGCAATAAACTTCAGCCTTCACTTCAACCATTGAGATGAAAAATGGCATCGGAACGACAATTGGGGTAGCCAACTCATGAACCTTGACTTGTATGCCATTGTGCAATTTAGTAACTGAAGCATTGTCCTAGATACTACATTACATCCTGTGGAATCCTAGATTGTGATCGGATCAAGGATAGGGCTTCCAGCCACCATGTGTTGAATCGGCCCAATTGCTCGTAATATTGGCTTGTTTTAGTCCATGCAATACTTGTGAAGGCATTACCGGGCAAAAATCCGGAGTTATATTAATTGGCCCTAGTGGCAACTTCCACTGTGTGAAACACAGTAAAAGAAGCAAAAACTAGTACTGAAATGTCTGTGTGCTTCCCGCAAGTACCTTCTCTATATTCGTGGTAAGCTCGACTGCGAAAAACTCAGGCCAGTTGAAATCCTCCCACAACTTTGTCATGCGATAGGCAATGTCAATGACGCCTCTTGTCGCTTCTTTTGCTTGGTTTGTGGTGTGCCAGAATCTTTTGGTGATACATTGCACCATGATGCGCAGTGAAAAATCATCAATCGAATCAATAGGAGTTCCTCGCCCTACCCTAGTGTATTTTTCACTGATATCTAAGTGGATTGGTGGTGCTGTAGACTTATAAGGAATGAGAGATTTGTCCTAATTAGGTAGACCAGTTGCTCGTGCCATGGTGTGTGTTGAAACCCAGATTGTAACATCTTGAGCTAAATGGATAGCTCTCTGATTATATCAACTCAGCAAAGACATAATAACCTCATCTAACTACCCAAATGTAGGCAACTTAAATAATCATTCAGTGTCGGAGCCTCACAGTGGATGTTGCAGTGTTAAGGCTCCTACTCATGTTGCTCCTTGAGCATCTTGGGCAAACAAAGTAGTTTTTGTTGCGTCTATGAAGTCGAATAGTTTCGAACCATTGTATTTAGTCTGTTGCTGACCTAGCCCAATTCCTATTTCCTATTTTTGTGTATCTGATAGTGGAATCAATAACTGACCTTTGTCCCCCATTAAAGGGTCAATGGTGAAAAGGAAAAGCAAGGAAAGGAAGGACAATTCTTCTTGACAGCCTCCTCCCCCAGGTTGGTTTAAACTTAATTTTGATGGTGTCTCTCGAGGCAATCTAGGGGCCTCGGAAGCGGGTTGCTGTAATGTCCCCTTTTTTGGCATAACTTGCTTATGGACCCTTAGCTTGGTTTTGTTCCCACAAGGCTAAAAAAAAGAAAGAGAAGGGAACTATGAGGGGGCTATTCAAAGAGTAAAAAGGTGAAAAGTACTTGAGTATTCTAATTTTCAGTTGAATTATGTAAAAAGTATTTTTTATCTAATTTTCACTTAAGTAGGGGACCTTTAAGGGCCATGAGACCCTAACCCCTCGAAAAGGAAATTTAAAAAAGTAAAATTGCTTATAATTCAAAAGACACATCCTCCCAACTTGGACGCCACCCTTGGAGATGATTATAAAAAGCAATTGAGGATTCATTTTGGAAGGTTATGCTAATTTGGAATATTTAGAACTACTTTTGAGGGACTTCCCATGAATCAAAAATTTTGATTCAAATTTAGTTTTAAAGCTACTATTTTGTAATCATTTTAAGCAAACATTTACATTGAAATTCCAAATATTTCAAAAGATATGAATTTTTTAAGTTTCAACTGATTAGGGCAAATAATAAATTATTGAGGGCTAAAAATAAGGTAATTTATTTTTCAAGGGAGACGATTTAATTTGGGGAACTTGGAGACATTGTTTAAGGGTTAAAACAAGGGTTTGAATTTTAGAGTTGTTCCTCCTAATTTTCTAAGTGTGACGACTTGTTTGGAGGGGCTAAATTGACTATTGGCAGCCCTAATTTGTTCTTTGGAGGCCCTAATAAATTGTAAGGATTTTCTGCATATTTATTGTGAGTTTGTGCAAAGGTTTCAACGCTGATTGGAAGGGAAAACACAGTTGTAACAAGATCTTATAAATTAGAATTATTACAAGGAAATTTCAACCATATCATCATTCCATCTTGCCACAAAAAGAGGTATTTTATTATAGTTGCATATTCAATAATTATTGGGGGATTTTTGGAGTGTTATTAATTGAAATTTGGACATCTATTGTTGCTAGGGTTTGTTGGGTTTTATGGCAGCATTCATATTATTTTCAATTTTGCATTAGGGTTTGTTGGAAAACCCCAATTTGTCTTAATTGTCCCATTTTGGGACATTACAGTGGTATCAGAGCCAATTTCTTGGCCAACTGTGGGATGGAAAGGTATTTGTCAAATAGTGACAGGGATAGGGCTAGATTGAAACGAATCACTCAATCCCAGGATCGGTTGGTGGGAACTATGGCTACACTCCAAATGATGAAAAATATGAAAGAGGATCAGCGCCTTGAAATATAGGACCAGCCTTTGGTTCGCTGGGCTCTAATGGAAGATTATGATGAATATTTGACACTTGCACCTCAGTACAGAAAGGGAAGGAGCTTCAAGGAATGACTAGCTTTGAGACAAGGCAAAGAACTCTGTAGGCACATAGCTACACATGACAACTTGGGGAAGATTGTTCCTCCTACCTTTGATGGAGATCCAGGTATTCAATTAGAGTGTGGGTAAACAAGGTTAATGACTACCTTGAATTGAGACCTAGAGGTGAGAAGCAAGCTCTAAAATTTGTCATACAACACTTGGAAGGAGTTGCCTATGATTGGTAGCATCTAGGATGGAAGTCACAAGGGCATGACCTCATAAAAACTCATGAGGAACTTGGTGAAAGGCTCATCAAACAATTTTTAAAGGTGGAATCTTTGGGGCAGCCAAAATAGGGTTTTCAATTATTGAAGGGGCAGCCAATGACTAAATCTTTTAAGCCACACAAATCAAAAATTCAAAGGCAGCCAAATGAATGTGTCCAAAAATTTGATAAACAACAACAAAGGTTGCAAGAAGAAGACAAAGAGGTGGTTGAACCAAGAGAAATAATCTCAAAGTACACCATGGAAGAAGGATCAAATGGGGTAACCACTTGTAATAAGAAACAAATCCTGCAAGAAGAAGGAAAAGAGAGTGGGACAAACCCACGAGGGATCACATGAAGGAAGCTATGAAAATTCAGAGGTAAAGAAGGTGTACCACTCATGAAGACATTCTCTGTGCCAAAGAAAAATGAGCAAAATACTCTTAACCAAGGGCAAGAAAGTTGTGCCCTCATTCCAAGAACCCAAGGAGGGTGTGATGATGTAATGTCCCCCTCTTTGAGCTAATCCTTGGATGAGACCCTTAGCTTGAGTGTTCCCTAGGTCTAAGGATTTAAAGGTAAAAAGAGGAACATTAGTAAGCTTCAAGGTTATATTGATAAAGCACTTTATTATCTAATTTTGGAGGCCTTTTTAAGGGCCATTCTAAAAGTGTTTTTATAAAGAAGCTTGTTATATATCTTTTTATTAAAAAGAAAAGTAACCCTTCCTCTCTATTTTGGGCGCCACAATTGAAGAATATAAAAAGGAAGAGAGGCTCTTTTAAAAGAGCATGATGAATATTGATTTGGATAATTGAATCAAGTATATTGAGCTTGGTTTCCACCTTTGAGGACAAAAACCTTCAAGAAGTGCCATAGGTTTGGAGACGAAAACCACATTCCTTCTACTTGGGCAACTCTATTCAAGGGTTGTAAGTGAGCTTCAAATTGCATTTGTTCATGCAAGTGGATCATACAAAGGTGTTTTTAGACACCACCTTCATTGAAGAAATATTAAAACTTCTATCAAAACCAGGTTTTTGGTAATTTCACAGTTTTGAAGAGGACCAAAACATTTTGAGAGATTGTTCGTGTTGTGAAGGACCTTCCCAAGGGTGGCGACTTGCCTAGGGAGCTAGGTGAACCACTTCGAGGGGTCACTAGAGGCCAAAGAGGGTTGTACATGCTTTCATGGGATTTTCCAGCTAAGGCGACTTGTTTGGAGAGTGGATTTCGAGGGTTTGAGGCTGATTGAGAGTGCTTTGCGGTGTATAATATATTGCTAACATTTTATACTACTTTTCTAACTTGGGTGACTTGCCCTTGGAGGATGTTTGGAGGAATTTTGGGTGAGTAAAATATTCTGATTTTATTCCTTAATTTTCTAAGGTAGGGCAAACCAATTGGGGAAAATAATTCAGCACCTCAGAGGGTTTTTAGACTCCGATTGGCAAGGTACAACTTGTTCTTCTATATTCTGATTTTGTGGCAAATTATCAAAGGGTTTGAAAGGAATTGGAAGGAAAAGGCTAGGGCTTCAATCTAAAAATTATGCCAATATTTTATAAGTGTGGCGATTCACTTGTGGAGCATTTTATGAGGTTTATAAAGTGCTTTTAAGCCCTAAAAGGTGGGAAAATAATATTATAATTATTTGTGTATTTTTGGCGTGTATTTCGAGGTCTTTTTACATCATTTTGTGAGTGAATCTAGGAGAAAATTCTGATTAATTCACACAGTAAATTTCTACACATAGGCGACTTGCCTTGAAGGGTTTGTGGAAGCTTTGAAGGACTAATATTGACAGTATTTCATTCTGAAATATTTCTATATTGTTTTATTATTTTTGGTGAGTTTTGCAAGGGTTGAGGGCTGAATTATCAAGGGAAAACTCAGCTATATTTTCAGGGAAAAAATCAGAATATTGCAAGGGTATTTTCCCAAGGTACATCCACCTTCTCTCACACATAAACCGGTATTTATTACAGTAGCAAATTCAGGGTTTATCCATGACATGTTTGTGGATTTATGATGAAAATTTAATGGATATATGCTTCATATGCTTTGAAATTAATTGCGCAACATTGGCACCTAGGGTTGGTTCTACTTGTGTTTTGAGCATCTATATTTCAGCTAGGGTTTGCTCATTTTAATTTTCAAAATTCCGTTTGTTTGGAGTTGATTACAGGTTTTGTTGGAAAACCCTCTTTTATCATCATTGTCCCAATTTGGGGCCATTACAGATGAGTAGACAAGAAGGGCAAAGGAGGCAAAGATGATAGCCTTCCAAGCTAGGCAACACCGTAACAATCCGACTTGACTGTTGGCCTTTCGCTCACCGTACTTGTCTTGTTGCCACCTTCCTGGACTTAATTACAATGCTCGATCGGCCAGCGATTTCCGATGAGTTGTCTCTGGAATGTGATCGCATCCTGCGATGATAATTGGTTCCTAGTGGTTGCGCAGCAACAAACACGCTATACAAACATTCTAACCTAAGAAAACAAAACAAACAACATTAAATGAAATCCTAACTACATGGTGCTACTCAGCACCCACTCAATTATTTTTTTTTAGCAGAACGATAAAAATTAAAGACGATATGGCTTAAGCCTACAGCTATTTATACATCGTAGTAATATTATTACCTACAAATCTTTCAGCACTATGGTACCCTGTGGTGATACTTCATGAATGATGTAGGGTCCATCCATCTTATGCATAGCTTTCTAGGGAATGCTTTAAATCTACTCTCGTAAAGCAATAATGTTTGGTCCACATAAATTGCTTAGATCGCAAGTTGCAATCATGCCATGCTTTTTTACTTTGTTGATTTGTTATGTCCACTGTGCTCTTAATCTATTTTCTTCCATCCTGGTGAAATCCATTAGTCGTGCCTTTAATGAATCTTGATCTCCTAGTTTCATGATCATCGCAATGCACAGACTAGACAATATATTCCATAGGCATTACTACCTCAAGGCCATATACCAATTGGAATGGAGTGAATCCGGTAGCTCTCTTGTAATGTGTTCAATAAGCCCACAAAATTGCAGGAATTCGATCCTCCCAATCATCTCTCTGAACATTGCAAATTTTTATTAACATCTTGCCCAAAACTTTATTGGATGCTTTTGCATATCCATTGGCCTAAGGGTGGTAAGCCGTGGTTTTATGGTGTGATATCATGAACTCTTCAGTGAGAGTCTCGATAGTACTATTGAGAAAGCATGTGCCTCTATCCCTTACCAACTTAACTGGACATCCAAACCTCATGATAATGTTTTCATATAAAAACTTGGCAGCATCCTTCGCACCACAGCTTGGAGTGGCAGCATCTTCCACCTATTTCGTGAATTAGTCAATCGCAGTGATAATGTATCTAGCATTACTGCGCTTACTTGGGGGAGTTATAGGTCCACCAAAATCAATTCCCCATTGCCCAAAAGGTTGTTCCGCAAGCATAGGTACCAAAGGCATTCTGTCTCGCTGGTTGGGCTTGCCCATTCTTCAATAGACATTGCAGTGTTTAGTTACTCTATGCGCATCCTGAAATAGAGTAGACCGCCATAGACCACACTGAAGTATTTTCCTTGCAGTGGCTTCTCCTACGAAGTGACTTGCAATCCCTTGATGAGCCTCTTAAAGAAGTTGTGGTCGCTCATAATCCAGAGCTACCCTGTGCAATACATCATCTTTGCCAAGTTTATACAAGAATCCATTAATGAGGCTATACAATATGGCTCGGGGAACCATTTGTTTCTTATCCCTCTGTCTAATATGTAAGAAAAGTTCCTTGTTTCAAGAAATTTGCAATGTCCTCCATGTTATCAGGAATTGCAAAAATTCTAAATAAATGTGCATGAGAGGATTCATCTTCGAGTTCCTCCCCATTGCGAAGTCGGTTGAGATGATCTGGGCCCACATTCTCCCGTCCTGGCTTAACATTAATCCAGAATTGAAATTCCTGAAAGAGCATCAACCACCTTGATATGCGTCCTAGCATTAGTTTATTAACCAAGGATCGCAATGTTTGGTGATCCATGAAGAAGTCAAAAGGAGCAGCCAATAAGTAATGCCTGAACTTTTGCAATGCAAACACCATGGCTAGTGCTTCTCTCTCTGGAATCGTGTAATTCTTTTCCATAGCTGATAATTTCCTGTTAGCAAAATGTATCGGGTGGTCCAACCCACCTTCCCCTGGCTGCGCTAAGATAGCTCCTACTGCAGTGCCAAAAGCATCCACATGTACGTGGAATGGTTTCTTCCAATCAGGAAATACTAAGATGGGTGTTGTTACCAACCTCTGCTTTAACTCAATGAATGTTGTTTGACATTTTGTTGTCCATTCAAATTTGGTATCCTTGCACAATAGCTTCTCCATGGACATAGATATAATTGCATACCCTTTTATAAACTTCCTATAATATCTGGTATAACCAAGAAAGGTGCGCACTTCAGTTGAGTTGGTGCGAGGTGGCATTCCTACTATAATAGCAATTTTAGTTGGGTTGAACAAAATTCCATCGTTACACAAAACATCGCCCAGCGAGACACCAAAAGGTGTAAAGAATACACTTTAAATTTAAAGCAATGCGCAAAGTCCGACATCGCTCCAACATCAATCTTAGTTTTAACAAGTGTTCTTTAAACAAAGAGAAGACAGACCAATCATTAAGATAGACTTCCACAAAATCATGAATGAAGTCTTTGAATGCATTTACCACAGCTCTAGAAAATATAGCAAGTGCATTCTTTAAACCAAATCGCATTACCTTGTATGTAAACGATCCCCATTCAATAGTGACGGTGGTCTTGACCTGCTCCTCCTTAGCAATCAGAATCTGATGATATCCACTGAAGCCATCCGTAAAAGAATATACCTCGTGCCCAACAACATATTCCAGTACTTCATCTGTAAAAAGAATAGGAAATGGATCATTAACACAAGCATCATTGAGTGTGTGGTAATCTGTCCACACCCGAATTTCCCCTATTTTCTTAGGTTGAACAACCATGGGACTCTCCCACTCTGCCTTTTCAACTGGCTAAATAATTCCAATTTCTTGCATTCGATCAAGTTCGTCCTTTACTTTGGTCTTCATATTAGGATTGAGCCTGTAGGGTCGTTTTTTGATAGGACACGCACATTCTGTTAATTCTATATGTATTTCTCCCAAAGATGGCTCTACGTCTTTTACCTTCGAGAATTTGCTTGGAATCACATCTTGATAATCTCTTAACAACTGCAAGGCCTCAAAGATATGCTCTTGTCCCCAATAATCTCCCACTGTTGCAAGCTTAGGGGTTGATTATGTCCCAATATTTCCTTCGATTTTTTGCAACGGTTCCAGATATATTTTGTCTAATCAACTAGGTAAAGTATCTTGCAGAATGCATTTGCCTTCACGTCGTGGAATGTCAATATTGTGCAGTTTCTCCTCTTCCATTTGTTTTGCATTTTGCACTGGTTTGGGCTCATCTTCACACTGTGGCTCAAAAAATCCTTCGAGATCGAGATCTCCATCACTGTTGTCACTAGATTTTGTCAGATCATTGTTTATTCTATTACACGGCTGAACCAGGAGTTGTTCTTTTTGGTTAGCTTTATAATTGCGTAGTGCAGGATCCAAGTCCTACACAGCTTCTTGATGAAAGGATATTCATCAACATTTGTTAAATCTTTTGCACATCCATTACATTGAAAAATTTTAATTCTCTGTAAGGCATTGTGTATTAGTGGGTTATCATCTTCAAACACAAAAGTTTGAATGAAATCCTATTGAAGTTGCACCCAATGTTTAGTTTCCCTTCTACACTCTTGATGCATTTATCAATTTGTTGAAGGGGGTGCTAGGGTATGATTGAATATGTGCGCCCAATATCGTCATGCTACTCCTTGTGTGGTCCTATATCTACGCACTAATGGATGTGTAATTTTGGACACTGACCCTCTTGAAAGGTCATTCTGATTTAACACTTGCTGGTAGTTGAAACCTTGCATGCAAGATTTCACAAGCATCCTCCCAAAGTATTTTTGAGTTTTTGTGTATGGCCCACCATGTCGCAGCAATTCCTTTCAGCGCATAACTGAGTGCATTGAATCGTTGTTCCACCTCTGGTACCTGGTGTTCAAGCCTCAATATGAATGGATTGAGATCCTCTATCGTAAAATATTGAGGTATTTGGCGTTTTGCAGCGAACACCATGCCCATAGGTCGCAACTTATGATCCCTACAAGACCAATTCAAGATGTACGCATCCGAGTCACCACTTATGGAAGATGCAGAATCCCAAGGTAGAATATCTTCTAGGGTTGGTTAAGTATAATCCATCATAGTTGCTCTATTATTATACAAAAAATCTACCTTAGGTCTTGTCGATAAACGCACTGAATGAGAAACACAATCTTCGATGTAAACCTGCCTAATCGGCGACTTTGTTATAACAGGTTTCAATACCAGTTGTTCTTGCTGCGTAGTACTTGGTTTCCACATTTGGCATTCTACAAACCACACACCATTTTCTCTTTCGTTTGCCCCCACTTTAAACCAACTATTGTCCCCATAAGCATTAGGAGACTCTAGCTCTTTAGGAATGATATACGGCTTTTGTTTAGATTTATTTAAAGGTATGACCACTATTTTATCTTTTCGATGCACTTCTAACTAATTAAGCATAGTGCTAATAGTCATTTGGCCATCATAGGCCCATGTCTTACCAATTAAGGCAGGGAAATGGGTCTTTGTTGTTTTCATGTCGATGACCTCAAAATCCCCTCGTAAGCTAAGCTCAGCCACTTTAATTTCAACATCTTCTAACCGGACAATGCATTTGAATCTGCCATAATCCGCTAAGCTCAATATTACTGGACTGTAGCTCAAAGTTGGTGGACCAATGGCTTCTCATGTTGAGCGGCGAATCATATTAACCATACTTCCAAAGTCAAATATTGCATTTGGAATTTCATATCCAACCAACTCAATATCCATTCACAAATCGACATGCCAAGGCTTCTGGGTCTTGCAATACCAAACTACTTTATCGGCCCTTGTTTGTCCTCGTTCCGCACACTCCAAGAGATTATGTAGGACATTAGTGATATTCTAGGATATATCATCATTGCGTAGTGTACTGAGTAGATTCATTAGATCCGTTAAAGCAGTCACAAGGCCCTCTTGCCGCATTATCCTAACAATTTGTCCATACATTTGAGCATCAATAGTTGTGTTAACATCATCGGAGACCAGTTTCTGTTGTATTTCCTGTAATACCTGCACAGCATGATACATTAAATTCTTCTTTGTTGCAAGATCAAGATACTTATCCCATTGAACTTTTCTAATACCATGATCCTAAGGCATTTCTAAAGGAGGTAAGCCTTGTTCAGCTCTTTGTTGCCTTGTGACGGCTTGCACAAATGCATTTTCCTTTGGCTATGCATTGATCAAGTTTACATTGCGCATTGGCTTCTCCTTTCTTTGTTTCTCCAAAACAGGGCAATCTTTTATTTGATGTTGACTTTCGACCCTGTAGTATACACAATAAACTTGTCTCTAAGAATTGGTGGGACAGTTCCTTGCATAATGATTATATGCTCCGCATAGGTAACATTGTATAGGGAGTCGAGTTGGCAGATTATCATTGTTGCGACCTCCTTGATATCCGCCATAATATCCTCCCCTATATCCCCCTCTATAGGCCAACTCTATTTTGTTGATATCCCCACCCTGGGGATTGTTGTCCAATATATCCTCCTTGTTGATTCATCTTCACATCATATCCCCCATACTGATGTTGAGGGGAACTTGGAGTCCATTTTGCCTATTACTGAAGATTTGTATTGTTCTAGGGTTGCGCATGCTGACCAGAATATTGGTACGAAGGAGACGACATATCATTCCAACTTGCTAGACCCTGTGGCTGGTATTGCGTTAATGAAGGCATCTGGTGTTGCGACGACGAAGGCACCCATGCCGGACTACCTTGAGTCGCATTTGTCATCTCCACGTCCGGTCTTGGAATTGCTTGCTTCGTAGTGGGTATTTGCATGGTCCGCAACTGAAATGTCCCAAAATACAATGATTTGTCAAATATTAGAATCATTTGAAACCCTACCTCAGAAAGGAAAACTCTAATTATTGTAACAGCAAACCCTAGCTGTCAAAACACCTTCAAATACAGCTAAAAAATATATCAAACCCTAAGCAATCTTCAACTGATCCAACAAGAAGTTATGGCCCCTCAAAAGTGAATTTATTTCGCAAAACCCTAGGTGCCTTTGATTGAAATAATAAACTGAAAATTATAGTTGATTTATCATACAACAAACCTCATAAAACCCTCGATAATTTGCACAAATATTACTAAAATGAAAGGCAAAAGTTTTATAGAGCTTTCTGAATGTATTGGTGGTTAAAAAACCCAAAAAGCCAATCACTCGAGCTGGAATATTATAGGAAATTTACAAAATTAAATTCAAGACAAATTGACCATCACATGAGGTCCAAACCTCTTCCAAAGCAAGTCGCCACTATGGCGAAAAATAAGATAAATTCCAGAATTGTCTTTAAGGCACAAAAACATGAGAATTCACTCACAAACCAAATCACGACTCCCCAAAAGCAAGTCGCCTAACCTAAAAATGACAAAATGGTGTCTAAAACACCCTTGTAGGAATAGATGACTCCAATGGCAACCTCTGAATGGAGCTAACTCAATGAAGAAAGAGGGTTTTCACCCCCTAACTCCGTTGCTTGAAGGGTTTCATCTTTAAAACAAATGGCTTAACATTTTCATGCTAATGGACCAAAATTCAATACCAAAACATAACATAACATAACCTCTCCAAATGATTCCTCTCTTTACTTTTATAGCCCTCCAAGTGTGGTGCCCAAAAGAGGAAGAAAGGGTAGCTTAAATAATTTAAAAGACTTTTTCTTATAATCTTTTCTTAAAATCACTTAAGCCTTCATGACCCTTAAAGGTCCCATCTTTAAATGAAATAAGAAACATAAAGTAACTTCCAAAAAGGTACTCTTTTACAAATATTCAATTAAAACACCCAATACTCTTTTCCTTTTATGCTTGTCCCTTAGCCCCCAGGAATAAGTTAAGGCTAAGGGTCTTCCATGATGTCCCTATCAAAAAAAGGACATGACAATCCTCCGAAATTGCTTGTCCTCAACCAATAGAATTAACCAAAATGCTATCTCCACCATGGGTTTTGTGCAAAACTTGAACCTAGGCCCTTGCCAACGAAAAGACCCCTCTTGATGAGGCCTTCTACAGTTGTAGATGAAGTTCCCTTGTTGCTTAAGCAAGCTAAAAATAAAAAAATGACAACACCTCATCTTTTTACTTCTTCCTTGAGCCCATGTGTTCCGAAAATGCCTATAAGATGCTGAAAACAAAAAAATCTTCAAAGTTGGCATCACAAAGGTGGCTGGAAAATTGTATTCCAACTAGGTAGTCTTCAAGTATTAGGGCCTTGATTGCCCTTGTATCAACATTTACACATGAAGCAAATACATTAATCGAAAAAATTATTTTCCCCAACACCTTTGTATATTTGGCAATGCTTTCTTTATGGAGTATGACTGCAAACTCTTCGTTGCTAGGCACGGTGTAGCCCCTAGCATCCTCCTTATCCACCCAAAAAATGATTTTTCTTTTTAATACCTTGCTACCCCAAGCATATTCCATCTTATGCAACTCATAAAAGCTGCATATACTCTTGATTACACCCTTCTAACTCTTAAATTTGAATCTCCCAAGCGCTGAAAACTCATATGTAGAAGTGGTAACTTCACCCTTGGCCCATAAATTCACTTGTCTTCTTGTCTTGGAGCGAACCAACTCTTTTATAAACCTGAACCATTTGTTATGTGGGCTATTTTGACTTTCAACAACCCTGCAGATCTTTATTGGAGCCAACCCATCCATCACTAATGTGGTTTCCAACAACTCCATGTTTATGCCACATGAAAGAGACAATATGGACATAAGCAAGCAAAAGAAATTAGAATTGGAAAATGTTAAAGAGTTACCCTCTATATATACCTTGAAGATCTTGAAAGCACATGTTAAGTCCCACAAACATGGAAGTCGCATACTTGGAAGAGTGATGCATCAATTGGACCTTTGTCCCCAAATAAAAACTTACACTTTTTTGAAAATTCAGGCTTTATAAGGTGTTGTTCATTGTTCTTTTTTATCTTGTTCCATGTGCATATGTTCAGCTCAAGTTGTTCATCTACCCCTTCATTACTACCAACACCAAGCGTCCTTTTGGTTTCAACCCTTGGGGTGTATTTAACACGCTGAGTTGACACTTTGTTCGCCACATTCCCAGAATGTATACTAGGCTGAAATCACATGAAAAACTCAGAATTTTTTGAGTGCATTTGCAAAAAAATTCCCATGCAATTTTCAGAATTCCTTATTCTCTTCATATATGGAATTTTACTCCACAACCCCAATTTTAAGCACGTATTTTCAAAAAATTTAAGGCTTAGAGAAAATAGGATTAAATAATTATTTTCATACCTTGGTAACAAACTAGCATTGACTCCCTTCAACAAACCTTGTTCACTCTATCATGCCTTCGAAACCATGTTTTAGCATACCTTAGAAACCAGCTCATGCAAAGAACAATTTGAAAGTTCATTTCATACCTTAGAGGTTGTCGTATGCCCCCATCATTGAATTTTTTGTATGGTTAACCTTTTCCCACATTTTCTTCACCCAACATGACATGTATGTGACTCATTTCCTTCATGAGAGTTGCTTGTTCCAACTCAGAAAAATTTCTTTGTATTGTTGCCCCTACCTGAATTCCTCCAGGCATTATGCTCTCCATCCTCTTGGACAATGCCCCCTTAGGTGCCCTATCATGCAAACCATGTAGAATCACTTATTTCCCATTGGCATCAAATTTGAGCTCCATTGTTTGGTAATTTTGGGTGTACTCTCCAAGAGAGTGCAACCATTGTATACCAAGTACTAGGTTGGTTTCCCCAATACCAACCAAATAAAAATCATCTTCAACAAGATGTGTTCCCATCATTATGTTTGGCTTGGGGAACTTAGTGGTACGAGGGATAGTGAAACCATCTGCCACAGTCACACAAAAATCACTAAATTCAATAAATTGTAATTCACATAAAACCACTAATTTCTTATGAATGAAATTATGAGTAGCTCCACTATCAATAAGAATAGTGACATCCTTACCTTTCAAACTACCCTTCACACGAAAGAGATAGTATTTAGGGGTCCCCAATAAGAAAGCAAAGGTGCCCTCCAAGTCTTCTCCACTAAAAATTTCCAAATGTTCCTCATCATAGGTGGCTGCCCCTTCTTCATCCTCATCTTCCTCATCCGAATGCACTTCAATGTAGTGCACTTGACCTTTCCTATGGCAATGGTGACCCGGTGTCCAAGGGTCTTTGCAATCAAAACACAACTTCTTCCTTAATTTGTTTCTTGTCTCAAAATTCCCTCTTGGTAGCTCTCTTTGTTGCCCCAAACCATGTTGGTTTGGCCTTCCAAACTGCCCTACACCATGCTGATTGGGCTTATCAAATTGCCTCAAAGGTGCTGATCTAGGTAGCCCAAAAGTGTTGCCCCTTGGTTGCCCCCATTTGTTGTCCTTTGGCTGTCCATAGGGCTTGAAAGAATTAACTTTCTGCAAACTAAAGAGCAGAATTTTACCTTGTGGTGCCTTGGACTCAAGATCAAGGGCATTTTGAATGGCTCCTTGGAGAGTAGAAGGGTCAAAAGCCTTGATCAAACCCCTAATAAAATCAGTCAAGCCCTCCATGAAAAGTACCACTAACCTTCTCTCTGAAACATTTGTCACCATGACTGAAGTTTCAAAAATTCAACCACATAATCTTCTACAGTGTCTTTTTGTTTTAATTGTGCCAACTCTCTAAAATGCAATTGTAGATCAGCGCTATCAAATCTTTCAATAATCCTCTCACTGAATTCCTCATAAGATGAAATGAGTTGGTAACCTTAAATAACCAAACCATGATACCACCATTTATGGGCAGCGCCTTCCAAGTGCAAGGTAGCAAACTAAATGGCCTCTTTTTCTAACATAGCCCTTAAAGAAAAATATGTATCCACCTTTTGGATCCAAGCCCTAGCTGAACTTTTGAGAGAACCATCAAATTTTGAAAGTGAAAACTTACCCAAAGCGTGGAGTCTTCCTTGGCTTCCCTTGTGCTTTTGACCAACCCTATTGCCTCCCATTTGGCCATGCTTCCATGAAGTGAAAGCTGAAAAATCTATTTGCTCCCTAAAAGAAGTTGGCTATGTCATGTATTCATCATAATCTCTCAACAAAGTGTCCTTCAATGTGGGTTGTGCTTCTCCATCTGGAATGACCACCTCATCTTGCAAAAATGTAGGTTGGTTAGGCCTATGTGAAGCTCCTCCAACACCCTTAGAAGGTCGATCCGTGAAGTTGTGTGAAATGTCCTCAAATGGGATGAATTGGAAAACAAAAGAGATTTTTCCAAATTCCTCTAAATATATCTGAAAATTAGTAAACCCTAGATTGAGAATTAAATTATTAAAGCCCTTATTTAATGCAAAAAACCCTAGACGCCAAAAGTGAGGGTTTTGTAAGGAATTTATGCCAATGAAATACCTTGAAATAATCTGAAAATAAATAGTAAATTTCAGATTTAAATCCTCTTAAATAAATACATTTTTCTCTCCCTTTTTTGCCACGAAATGATGAAGGAAAAACCAGATTTAATCACCAATTTTCTGTTGCTTTTTGGAGAATAAAATATCTTCAAAACCCTTGCCAAAATCGCTACCAACCTCAAAAAAAAATAGGAAAAATACAAGCGGTTTATTTTGGCATAAAAATTGTCAATTTGACCCTCCTAGGTCAATCGCACCACTCTTAAGGACCCAAGAAAAATAGCAGAAAAATAGGACTATTCCAGCGTTCCACAAGCAAGAAAATATGCGAAAACTTATTAGAAAAATTAATAATAATTCTGAAAATTATTTATTAATTTTTCGTCTTCAATATCCTTTGCAAATCATCCAAAATGGCCACAATAATGATCAAAAAAATAAGAAATAATTGCAAATAAATATTTGTGAATATTTTGACCGAAAAAGGCCTTCAAATCCAAACAATAAATATTTGTGAATGTTTTGACTGAAAAAGGCCTTCAAACCCTGGCGCCCACCTCTCCAAGTGGTTCACTCCACTTGCAAAATTAATAGAATAATTTAGCAAGCCAAAAATGCAAGAAACATATGACCAAACCCTCAAAAACAAGCACCAAAACCATCTCAGGTAGTTCGCTCCACCTCTAGGGCACAAAACAAGCTTTCATTTGCAAAAGATGGTGTCAATAGACACCTTTGTAAGATTGATCAATCACCAAGCACCGAATTTTTATTGGGCATGCATCCCAATAGCCTTCTTCACACAGGAAGAATAAGATAACAATTTCAACATATCTTCCATTGTAACCTTCGCCATGTATTTATAACTTTCCAAAAGGCTTGAACCCCTTTGGGAAGATAAAACACCTTTCTTTATCTTCACTTTAGCTCCCATGCCGAAATCTATTTTTTGAATAATATATTAAATATTGGCCTTAATTAAAATTGTAATTAATTCACTTAAGCACTTTAATGGTGAAAACCATTTTTAAAATATTTTATTAATTAATTAATAATTGCCTTGTGATAAAAGTCACTATTTCGACAATTAATAACCAATAAAATAGCATTCCCCAAAAAATGGCTCATTTAGTCTATGGGGAGATAAACTAAAGGTCTTTATACTTGTTTATTTATGAGGGGGAAATGGGGACATTACATTGTGACTTTTTGAAGCACTACCATCCCCATTGGATGGTTTGACACCCTTCATCTTCTTCATAGTACGAACAAATTATAACATCATAGCAGTCATTTGTTCCTGGCCCTGTGTACCTATCAAGCCTTTGTTCTTCTCTGTTTTCCGTCTCATCCCTTGGCTGATCCAAGTGAGACATATTTTCTGTTTGTAGAATTTTTCCCACTTTCTTGCTCCTCAAGTAATATTTTATCTCTGTGACCCTCTTGCATGTGTCACTTTGAAATTGCACAAGTAGCCAAGATTCGGCTCTGATACCACTGAAATGTCCCAAAATAGGATGATTTGCTAAATATTAGAATTATTTGAAAACTCTACCTCAAAAAGGAAAATTTTGATTATTGTAGCAACAAACCCTAACCATCCAAACACCTTCAAATATAGTTCAAAAATAGATAAAAAATATGTCAAACATAAGCAATCTTCAGTTAATCCAAACAAAAAGTTATGGCCCCTCAAAAGTGAATTTATTTCTCAAAACCCTACGTGCCTTTGACTGAAATAGACGGACTGATTTTATACAAAAACATAATTTATTTGACACCAAAATCCAAGCTTAAGACTCAAATCTTGCGGGCTGTTCATGACGCACCTATGGCAGGGCATCAAGTGTATTTTAAGACTTACAAAGAGGTAAGAGGAAGATTCTATTGGAAGGGTCTAAGGAGAAGTGCTTCAATATGTTAATAAATGTGTTGTTTGTCAACATAACAAAGGGGAGCACACATTTTCATTTGGTCTTATTCAACCTCTACCCATCCCTCAACAAAAATGGGAGAGCATATCTATGGACTTCATCGGAAGTCTGCCATGACTCAAAGAATTCCATAATGGTTGTGGTGGATAGACACCAAATTTGCTCATTTTTTTGCATTGCCAGCCAATTGTAATGCTCCTATGGTGACTAATTTGTTCTTCAAGGAGGTGTTCAAGCTTCATGGATTACCCAAAAACATTGTTAGTGACAAGGACAGCCAGTTTATGAGCCTCTTTTGGCAAGAGCTCTTCCGTTTGGTTGGCACCGAATTGACTCCAAGTACTAGCTACCACCCTCAAACAGATGGGCAATCCAAAATTGTGAATAAATGGGTGGAGGGATATCTTCACAGTTATGTTTCGGGGCAGCAAAAGGTATGGAATAAGTGGTTATACATGACTGAATTTTGTTACAATACTACATACCATATGTCAATAGGTATGTCTCCTTTCAAGGCGTTGTATAATTATGAAGCCTTTTCTTTCCTTGATCAAATTTGGAGTCAGAGTAGAGTGCCCGGAGCTGTTGATTTGGTTCAAAAAAGCACAGAAATTTTAAATCAACTAAAAAAGAACCTACAACAAGCTCAAAACCAACAAAAAATCTATTTGAATAATCAATGAAAAGAAAGGTGTTTTGAGATAGGTGACATGGTTTTCCTAGGATTGCAATCTTATAGGCAATCTTCTATCAAATAAAGTGGGGTGGAAAAGCTAAAACCTCAGTTTTATGGTCCCTACAAAATTCTAAGGAAGGTGGGTGAAGTGGCTTATGAATTAAAGCTACTAGAAAATAGCAAAATTCACAATATTTTTCATGTTTCTTGCTTGAAGAAAGCACTTGAGCAGCACATTACTCTGTCCATTGATCTACCACCCCTTGATGAAGAGGGTAAGCTTGTTCTAATTCCTGATTTTATTGTAGAGATGAGGGAGAGAAAGCTTAGAAACACAGTCATTACTGAATACTTGATTCGTTGGAAAGATTTACCTTTTGAAGATGCTACTTGGGAAGGGGCAGCCATCCTTCAACATCCTAACTTGCAATTGTTTGAGGACAAGCAATGTTGGGAAGGGAGGATTGTCATGTCCCCCTTTTCAAGTTGAGCCATGAAGCCCTTTAGCTTAAAAATTGTTACTCAATAAGCTAAGGGGCGAATGGAGAGAAGGGAAAACAAGGGTCTTAATTGCACTTTTTTAAAAGACACTTTATGTTTCTTATTTCACTTAAAATGAGACCTTTAAGGGTCATGGTTGTTTAAGTGATTTTTAAAAAGATCAGAAGGGTCATGAAACTTACCGTGAGTGACCATAGCATATAGTGGTAACCTCTCTTGAATGTGTCCCAATACCTTTGGCATGCTATCCCTCCTTGACTTCCTTTTATCATCTCTCTCATGCATAGAAAGAACTTTAGATTGGTCTAATAGAAGCCTCAACCAACCCACAATATAGGATTGTGTTCCCCATGCTCTATCAAGCCAAAAGCATGCTTCAACATGAACATTTTCAGAATACACTATTGGCTGGATTTTACCAAAAAAATCAGACTTTGACCTTTTATATATTGTTTTACTTGCCTTTTAAATTCATTATTTTCTAATGTGGTAGATTTCAGTATGTACCTTGGTATGTGTCTTCTCCATTATGGGCTGTAGACTGCCCTCAAAGTGCCAAATTTGTATTCTTTTATGGGGGTTGGACTTGCTTTGTTGACTCGAAAAATTTTAAACCAATAAATTCAGATTTCAAACATATTTGCCCAGCTCTTTCCCTTGACTAATATATGCAAAATAAATTGCTTGTGATGCCTAAAAGAATCCATAGCTAAGCCCAGCTATGTTTATCATTCCTTTGTGAGTAGAAGGACCTCCTTTTCTTGCCATTTGAACCTTGTAAACAGTTGCATGCAATTTGAATTCCTTCCAAATTCAAAAGGGGTCATATTTTCCTCATAACACCACTATTTCCACTTTGGCAAAAAGGAATAAGGTGTTGCCCAAGCACATTTTGGGTTGCCCTTGGCAATCAATTCTCATATTATCCCTCTCAATATAAGTATGACCAAAATCAGAATTTGCTACACTTACCAATTGTTTTGTGGAGGGTTCCCATTCAAAATGAAGTGGTTGCATTTTATGTCTAAGGGCAGCTTTCACTTCCATCTTCCTCATGCTCATCAACATGCTATTTGCCTTAGAAGGAGGGGCCTCTCTACCACTCAAACCATGCAAAACAATCTCATTACCTGCTACCTTGAATTTAAGCTCCATGGTTTGGTAGTTTTGAGTGTACTCACCAACTGAGTGCAACCACTGAAAACCAAGGACCATATTGGTCTCCCTCATGTCAAACACATAAAAATCATCCTCCACAACATGTCCTTGTTTGGAAATTACCATATTCATTGTATTGTTTTTAGCCTTGGTAAGTGATCTCACTAATGGACCCTCACATGAAGCAAACATGTTACAAAAAACATTAGTGTTTAACAACACTTTTACAATTACGTCATTATGCTTTATCTTAACTTGGCAGGAGTGTGCCCTTTCTCTCTCCCAATCTCTCCTTGTGGTGGGAAAACCACTACTATATGTGTGGACCATCCCCATAGCCCTAGAAAGTGACAAGCTCACCTTCTTAGTGCCCATAGTTACCAAGGTGATTGATATCTTCAAGGAATACAAACTGAAAATATCAAGAACAGCAGCTACTTTGATCCATGTTTCATGATTTTCCTTGTCTACCTCCTTCCTCATGTTGGCCCTATACATGATGGCAACATTATGTTGATAGAGCTCACCTGGAAGACATATCCAAGATGGGTATTTGTCATGTCTCTTCCTTGAACTTACTTGGAAGACTTCATCTTTTACTCGAGTGTCCCTTACCCTCACCTCAATGATAGCACAAGCTTTGCAACCAAGGTAATGAGAGAACCAATCATGAAGAGAAAACATTAAATGCTTACCAAGTTGACAACTCAATTGTTTGCCTATCATGAAATCTGATTCTTCTTCCTTTATATGCAGGGTGCATCCTTCTTCTTCCCTTCTTGGCATCACTCCTTCAATGAACCTCTTTGCTATGTCCCTTTTTGTTGGGACATGTGCTTCCTTATCAAGACATAATAACAAGTGTTTCCTCCAAACTTCTTCTTACAATCTGAAATTAGACAAAAAAAATGATGCATGAAAAGGAACAATACAAAAAACTTCCTTTCTTGGCATAACTTTCTATTATGATGTGAACCGTTTACAACCCCATTGGTTGCTCCATAGTTTGTTGAAACTCTTTACTTGGCTGCCAATTATGAAAAGCTTGTTCCATCCCTTTTGAGGTCACCAACACGGGCATTCCATTGCTTAGACAATGGACAACAATTTCCTTGCTGGCTGCCATAAATTTCAGTTCGGATTTTTGCAAATTATGAGTGTATTCGCCAATGGATTGAAATCATCGAGCTCCAAGCACAACATCTATCTCCCCATGGTCTATCACACTAAACTCTCCTTCAAAGGTATATTCACCTATGGTTAGTTTTAACTCCAAAGTGTTGGAAATGCATGAGATGGAGGAGCTATCCCCCACAGTTACCTTAAATCCACCATTTTCCTTAGTGGGCAGCCTATGTCTTGCAACCATTTTAGTATTTATAAAATTGTGAGTGGCTCCATTGTCCATTAACACAATTACTTTTTTGCCTCTAACGGTTCCTTTTTGTAATGTCTCCAAATGGGACGATTTCACAAAAAAAGGGTTTTCCCCTAAATCCACAAATTCTGAAATTCTAAAATAAAAATCAACAAACCCTAATTTGCAATAAATGCTTCAAAACCCTTACCAAACACCTAGAAACCCTAGGCACCACAATGCAAGGTGTGTGAAGACAATTTTCAGCCATTATTTTATACGAAACTTATCTGAATGCTTGCCAAAATAATCAAATAATTAAATATAAGAAAGTATTTTTTTGTCAAATTATTGAAGATCAAATGCCATAAAATGATGGCTGCAAAAATATGATTTTTCCTTCAAACACAGTTGTTGTTCCTTGCTAATTTCTGCTTCAAACCCTCGCCAAAATTATGCCACATGTGCCCAAAAATCAAAAAAAAAATCCAGTGAACCCCTAGGGCATAAAAGATGGCCAAAAAAGGTCCTCCAAGCCAATCGCCCAAGTCACCAAGGTGCAGAAAATTAATAGAGCAAGATTCCGCCTTTTACAAGTGAAATTGATCATGAAAACCTGTCAATAATTAAACAATAATCTGAAAATTATTATTTAATATTCTATTAAATTTAAGCTTCAAATCTTCCATAATTCTTCTCCAAAACCCCACGTCAATATACAAAAAAATTAATAATAAACTTCAGAATATTAATTTGCATAAATAGACCCTAAAAAGAATCTCCAAACCCTCAATCAAGCTTCCAAAATAAATTGCTCCCCTTGCAAAATTAGCGCAAATATTAATCAGAAAAAGCAACAAATGAGCTTCAAATACTTCACCAAAACCTCACAATAGCTCCTCAAAGCAAACCGCCCCACTCTAGGGCAAGTAACAAGATCTCATTAGCAAAAGTGGCGCCAAAAGGCACATTTTGTAAAATGATCAACAACAAAACAACAAACACCTATTGGGCATGCATCCAAATAGCTTCTTCAAACATGAAGAAACAATTATCAAATTCAACATATATTCAATTGTGATCTTCATTTTGGATTTGTACCTTCCAAAGGGGGGCGAACCACCTTGGGAAGGTTAAATACCTCATAAGTCTTACTTGCCCTTTTTAGAATATCTTTTCATTTCCTTATTTTAGCTCTCAAGCTAACATTTTCTTTTTCGAATATAATATTAATTAGTTGCCTTAATAAAATAGTAATTAAAATTGCTTTAAAGCAAATAAATTAGTAATTAATTCAATTAAATACTTAAAACCACTTTTATCAAATATTCTATTAATTAAGTAATAATTGTCTTAAGAGAAAAATGATAAAAATCGTTATTTTGGCAATTAATAATTAACCAATAAAATAGAACCCCCAAAAGGATTCATTTAGTATATGAGGAAGTAGACAAAAGGTCTTCAATACCTGCTTAAACTTGATGTGAAAATGGGGACATCATAGTCCTCCCTTCCCACCATTGCTTGCCCTCAAGCAATTGCAAGCTTAGATGCTCTAAAATTGCTTCATTTTCTCAAGTGGCATCTTCAAGTGGCAAGTCCTTCCATCTAATCAAATATGCATTGATGCTACGATTCCTTAGCTTCTTTTCACAGACCTCAATGATAGATTTTGGAATCAAGATCAATTTGCCTTCTTCATCCAATGAGGGCAACTCCAAAAAAGCAGTAGCATGCTGTCCAAGAACTCTTTTGAGACAAGAAACATGGAACGCATTATGAATCTTATCATTTTCTGGAAGCTCTAGTTCATATCCTACTTCTCCTACCTTGTTTCTCACCTTATATGGCCCATAAAATTGTACTTTCAACTTTTTCAAACCACTTTGTTTGAGGTAAGATTGCTTATAGGGTTGCAATCTTAAAAAGACCTAATCCCCTACCTCAAATGACCCCTCCACTTTATGCTGATCTGCATATAATTTCTGTTGATTTTGCGCATGTTGTAAGTTCTCTTTTAGTGCTCTCATGATGTCATAACTTTGTTGTACCAAGTCCTTTGCCCCAGGCACTCTACTATCTGTCATCACCAAATCAATGAAGGAAAAAGCATCATAACCATAAAGTGCCTTGAAAAGAGTCATACCTCTAGACATGTGGAAGGTTGTGTTGTAACAATGCTTGACCATATATAACCATTTTATCCATATTGATTGCTACCCCAAAACATAGTTCCTCAAACATCCTTCCAACAATTTATTCACAATTTCTGTTTGCCCATCGGTTTGTGGATGATAACTGGTGTTAGTAGTGAGCTTAGTACTTGTCAATTTAAAGAGTTCTTGCCAAAATATACTCATGAATCTGTTGTCCCTGTCACTCAATGTTTCTAGGCAGCCCAAGCAACTTGAATACTTATTGAAAAAACACATCAGCAATCATAAGAGCATTGTATTTGGCTGAAAGTAGATTAAAAATGAACAAATTTTGTAAGTCTATCAACCACAACATATAAACAATTTTTACCTTAAACCATAGGCAATCCAGTAATGAAATCCATAGAGATGCTCTCCCATTTTTGTGAAGAAATGGGAAGGGGCTGCAAGAGACCTGCTAGAAATTCATGCTCATTTTTTATTCTTTTGGCATACAAAACATTCCTGGATGTACGTGAGAACCTCCTTCTTTAAGCCCTTCCAATAGAACCTCTCCCTCACAAGTTTGTAGCTCTTAGAGTACCCTTGTTGGCCAACCAAAGGAGTGTCATGGGCAGCCCTTAAAATCATGTGCTTCACCTTGGATTCGGATACCAAATAAACCCTCTCTTTATAACATATAAGGCCATCCAAAATTTTGAATTTATGATCAACAATCACCTCCTCAGGCAAATTGTTAGTAAACTGATTTTAAGCATATTCCAAGATAATTAACTCTTTCCAATCTGTTGTTATAAAAGACAAAACATATTTTTCCATTTTCTTGTAAAGCCTTATTGAACATAGAAGCAATTTGAGATGACCCTTTGACCATACCTTGAAGTGTTACCTCTTTATCGAATTTGAACATCAAGCTTTGATAATTGAGGGTAAATTCCCCCAATGAATGCAACCATTGAACCCCAAGAACAAGATCCATATCTCGAATGTCAATCATAGAAATCATCACATACCTCATGCTCCCCTAAAGCAATGGAAAGTTTGGTGACTCTTTTGGTGCAAGGAAGAGAAAATCCATTCGCTATTGTTACCTTGAAACCATCGATGTCTTCTACAATCAAATGAAGCTTAGCAACCAAATTTTTGCCAATGAAGTTGTAAGTAGCCCCACTATCGATCAAGATGGTTACCTTGTGCTCCTTTGAAGTCCCTCCTACCCGAAAAGGATAGTACTTTGGTGCCCCTGAAAGAGTAGCAAGAGGGTTGCCCATCTATTGTGTGTCATTTTCATGCACTTGCTCATCAACTGCATTGTCATCATACTCATCATTAGTATCAACAATATCAAAATCTGAATCATTATCGATTACCTCAATGTAGTATACATGTCCTTTGCCCATGCAACGGTGGCCTTTGGTCCATGGATTCTTGCAAGTAAAACATAAACCTTGCCTTTTTAATTCATCTCTACCATCCTTCATATTGTTGCTATAGCGTATCGATCTATGAGGTGGCACATATGGTCTATAAGGCTTCTTTTGTTGCTAATTGGGTGGTGCCCTAGGCTTCCCACCTTATGCTCTTTATTGTCCACTAAAATCAGACCTTCATTGCCCTATATTTGCCCCTTTGGGTAGCGAATAGGTGGCTACCATTTTTGCTCTTCATAACGCCTGTGTGCTGAACAATTTAAATCCAAAGCCTTAGTGATAGCATCTTGTCAAGAAAGAGGGTTAAAAGCCTTAACCAAACCTTCAAAGGCTCCATCAAACCCTCAACAAACAAAACAACCAACCTTTTTTCACTAATATCAGATACCATAACTGAAATATTTTGAAAATCAGCAAAATACCTTTCATCATCATGATCTTGCTTGAGTTGAGCCAACTCACAAAATTGTATTTCTAGATTTTTTCTATCAAACTTCATGATCTTTTTGCTAAACTCCTTCATGGTAATAATAGATCCGTGGCCTTGTGTGATTAAGCCATGAAACCACCACTCATGAGCAATACCCTCCGAGTATAGGATGACGAATTTTAGAGCCTCATCCTCAAACATGGGGTTAAGTAATAAATGTCTCCAACTTTTGCAACCATGATCTCACAAGAAGTTTATCAGTACCATCAAAAATAGGAAGAAAAATCTTATCCAACCTTTGTTGCAAATCTCTACAGGGCTCCATATTAGGAACCTTTGGCTTGGATCCTTCATCTCACAATATCCCAAAAAGACAATAGAGTTTGTGTGGGAAAGCTTAGAGCTGCATACTCTTTTTGATGAATCTCCAAAACATCCTCCCTTGCCATCCTCATCTCTACTACTAGTTCTCTCTGCATAAAAATGGCCTTGAAGAATTTATGAGGGGAGTTAATAGAAACCCTTGCATTATCACTCGAATTCCCTTCTCCATTGAAGGGGTGGTCTCTGTTGGGAGATGTAGTATCCTTCAATATGGCTGCAATTTGTATACCCAAAGTATGTTGAAGATCTTTTTGGCTTTCTTTGATCAAGTTTTGTAAAAGCTTAACCTGCTCTGAAGAAAACCCATTATGCTCTTGATCCCCCATAGTTTTTTTCCTTTTTTGATAATACAAGATCTTTTTACCTGCTCACATCCAACAACCAACTCACAGGTAGACAAGACCGATGCTCTGATACCACTGTAATGTTCATAAATGGGACTATTTCACAAAAAAAAGGTTTTTCCCTAAATCCTCAAATTTTGAAATTCTGAAATATAAATCAGCGAACCCTAGTTTGCAATAAATGCTTCAAAACCCTTACCAAACCCCTAGAAACCCTAGGCACCACAATGCAAGGTGTGTGAAGACAATTTTCAGCCACTATTTTATCCCAAATTCATTTGAATGCTTGCCAAAATAATCAAAAAATTAAGTATAGGAAAGTACTTTTTTGTCAAATTATTGAAGATTAAATGCCACTATATGATGGCTGCAAAAATATGATTTTTTCTTTAAACACAGTTGTTCCTTGCTAATTTCTACTTCAAACCCTCGCCAAAATTATGCCACATGTGCCCAAAAATCAAGAAAAATTTCAGCAAACCACTAGGGTATCAAAAATGGCCAAAAAAGACCCTTCAAGCGAATCACCTAAGTCGCCAAGATGCAAGAAAAATAACAAAAAATTAATGAAGCAAGATCCCACATTTCATAAGTGGAATTGAGTACGAAAACCTATCAAAATAATTAAATAATAATGTGAAAATTATTATTTAATATTCTATTAAATTTGAGCCTCACATTTTCCACAATTCTTCTCCAAAACCCCACGCCAATATGCAATAAATTTAATAATAAATTTCAAAATATTAATTCGCATAAATAGACCCCAAAAAGGATCTCCAAACCCTCAATCAAGCTTCGAAAATAAGTCGCTCCCCTTGCAAAATTAGTGCAAATATTAATTAAAAATAATATACAACAAATGAGCCTCAAATACTTTACTAAAACCTCACAGCTCGTCAAGGCAAATAGCCCCTCTAGAGCAAGTAACAAGATCTCCTTAGCAAAGGTAGCGCCAAAAGACACCTTTTTGTAGAATGATCAACACCAAAACAACAAACACTTATTGTGCATGCATCCCAATAGTTTCATCAAGCATGAAGAAACAATTATCAAAAACATAGCTTCTATTGTGATCTTCCCCTTGTATTTGTACCTTCTAAAAGGGGGCGAACCACCTTGGGGAGGTAAAATACCTCATAAGCCTTGCTTGCCTTTTTTAGAATATCTTTTCATTTCCTTGCTTTAGCTTCCAAGCTGACATTCTCTTTTTTGAATATAATATTAATTAGTTGCCTTAATAAAATAGTAATTTAAATTATTTTAAGGTAAAGAAATTAATAATTAATTCAATTAAATACTTTAGTGGTAAAAATCATTTTTATCAAATATTCTATTAATTAAGTAATAATTGTCTTAAGAAAAATAATAAAAATCACTATTTTGACAATTAAAAATTAACTACTAAAATATAACCCCCAAAAAGATTCTTTTAATCTATGGGGAAGTAGACTAAAAGTCTTCAATACATGCTTAAACTTGATGTGGAAATGGGGACATCACACTTTCACACAAAAGCATGGCATCTAGTGGCACTAGATAGGGTAGCAATCATCTATTTCTTTGTCGCTTGCTGTCCTCTTTTTCTTGATGTATTTGCCCTTCAATTTCAGTTTGGTTTACCTTCACATGTTCATTTCTTTGCTCGCAATTTTCTGATTGTTTTTCGTTTGATGGCTGCCCTTCTATTCCCATTTTACGTCTTTAATTCCTCTGAATTTTCTGACTTCAATCTCAGCTGATTTCCATCACCGTGGGTCCACAGTTGACTAATTTTTTATGCCCAAACCTCAAGGGTTCTTCAATTGCTGGAGGACTTTTAAATTCATCCTTACATGCTATTGATTTCCTTGAATTTTCTAAGTTATTTTCCAGATGCTCACCCCTCACAAAGGGCCTATGTTTGACTGAATTTTGGTCATTGACAAACTTGTGGAGTGGCTGCCCCTTGTACAATGGAAAATTAAGTTATATTATTTGTTTTAAGCGTTGCCTTTCATCTAATTGGGATTCTTTGCTATGTGCCCTTATTGATTTTGGTGTAAGTGGCTCCATCTTCTTACCAAACTTATCAACTATCTTTTCCAACAATTCTTTGTCCCAATAGTGCAATGTCCTTGTGTCTCCCATCCATGATGGCACCATTCATGGGCAGCCCCATCCAAATGTTGGATGATAAAAATTAATGCTTCCTTTCTACCTCTAGGTCTCAAATTGAGGTACTCACTTACCTTGTCAACCCAAGCTCTTACCGGAATACTTGGATCACTATCAAAAGCTAGAAGAACTATCTTTCCAAGTCATCATGCGTAGTTATGCGCTCATGATGCCCTTTTCCATATCTCAAACTTAGCCAATACTTGAAGCTCCTTCCCTTTATGTACTGTGGTGCAAATGTCAAGTATTCATCATAATCTTTCACCAAATCCCGACGAACCAAAGGCTGGTCCTCCATCATGAAGAGTTAATTCCCATGATTCTAGGCATGTGTAATACCTTCTATCCTCCCTTATCCATGTTATTGTTTGATATAAACCCTGAATCCCACATATCGCCAAGATATGGCTCTAATACCATTGTAATATCCCCAAATGGGCCAATTAAGCCTAATTGGGGTTTACTCAACAAACCCTTGAATTAAATTGCCAAACTGAAATTTATGCTTCAAAAACCAGCTAGCCCTAGCTGGATAATTTATAGAATACCCAAGCAAAACACGCCAAAATCACTCCACAAATAGCTGAAAAAAATTTAGAAAACAATGTACCTTTTTTGGACCAAAACAAATTGACGAAGTGATTGAAAATACCCCTACTAATAATCTGATTTTTATATGAAGATACCACTGCGTTTTTCAAGCACTAAACACCACAAAACATCCCCAAGTGGGTCGCCACACCTTAGAAAAAAATAGGTGAATAAATCTGAATATTATTTCTTGGAATTTGCACCTTAAAACATCTCTCGAAACTCTCCAATCAACTCGCCCAAGTTGCCAAAAATATATAATAAATTCCTAAATATTTTTAGAGCATAAATTGACCTTCCACACATGCAAATTGACCCAAAACAATTCGTCAATAACTGTAATAAATTACCTTGACCCTAAAAGAGGGTTCCAAAGGCATTTACCTTCTTGAGTGGGGTCACCACCCTCCCAAAGCAAGTCACCACCTTTGGTATGGCCTCCAAACTCGATCAAGCTCCTCCATCGAGATCGCCCTCCTATTTGCCCTGCAATTTATGTATTTCCAGCTCTTCGAAGGGTTGTAATAATTTCTTGTTAAAGGTGGTGTCCAAAGACACTTTTGTAGATCCACTTGCATACAACTATGTAAAATTGAGGCGCAATTACAGCTATTAAATAGAGCTACCCTAATAGAAGAATAGAGATTTTCATTCCCAAACTCCTTGGTGTACTTGAAGGTTTTTGTCATCAATATCAAATATGCATACTTGCACAAGAATTTCAATATCAAATATGCATAGCATTTTCAAATGGACCTTCCCTTTCTTTTTGTTGATGTTTCTAGCAGCAGGAGATATTTTTCTCCATAAAATTTAAATAATATTAATGTTAAAATATCTCTGACCGACTTGCTATTTTATTATTAAAAGTCGTATCCTTTGGTGAAGAGAGGCGACCCTTCATGAAGAGACATCTCAATGTGTATATATACAAGGCGTTTTCACCTCATTTGGTAATCTGATTGAAGCAAGAAGAATTTGCACTTCAAGGAGGAGATTGATCACCTACAGTAGATTGACATTTTGCATCAAGTAAATTATTATCAAGGAGAAACCATATGATTTGTATATTCGTGCCTAGGAAAGGCACTATCTTTCATTACTGTGAATCAGTGTTGTGTTTGGGCTATATTGTAAAGCAAATTTCTGCTCTTATTCCTAAAATATATAAAAGATATATTTTGTTGTGTTTTTCTCCATAGAGGGTTTTCCCAGGGTATCTGTTGTGTTCATTGCTCTGTGTTGTAATTCTGCTTAATTCATTTTTTATCCTAAAACTAACATGGTATCGAAGCGGGTTTAAGCAAGATCGTGATCAGATTTGAGTAAGCAGCGAAGTTATTTACTCATCTTCTCATTCCAAGGGGGTCTATCTAAGCCTTGAAAATGGCGAACGGTCTCAAGGTTGAAAATAGACTTGACGGTGCATCAAACTTCACCTCTTGGAAATTCAAAGTCCTTAGTGCACTAGAGGAAAATGATCTTCTAGAATTCGTGGAGAATGATGTGCCCGAACCAACCAATGATGCTGAAAAGACTCAATGGAGGACGAATGGCAGTAAGGCAAGAAAGATCTTGATAGATTCCGTGAAGAACCACCTTGTGCCTATCATATCTAAGTTGAAGACGGCCAAATCCATGTTCGAGACTCTACAAGGCATGTACGAGATTAATAACACCAGCAGAGCTCTTGCATTGAGGCAATAGCTTCATCACATCAAAATGGCTAAAGGAGAATCTATCATCTCCTTCTTCATGAAGATCACTGAGTTGAAGGATCAACTATGTGCCATTGGAGATATGATCGAAAATCAAGATCTGGTTATGTTGGCTTTGAATGGCCTTCCTCAATCTTGGGAGCCCTTCATTCAAAGTATAAGTGGAAGATCCAAATTGCCCAAGTTTGATCACCTTCGTGCGGATTGTATTCAAGAGGAATCTAGGCAAGCGGCAAGAGGAAATGGGCGAAATTCTATCAATGAAGAGAATCAAGTTCTTGTTGCTCAAACCTCAAAGAGGAAAGGAAGAGAAGGGAGAAAAAGAAATTTCAAGAAAAATAGAAACAAGAAATCAGATGTTGCTCCTGAATCAAAGAAGGATCTCTCCCATATACAATGCTTCAGATGTGACAAGTATGGTCACTATGCAAGAGATTGTGCAACAAGACCAAAGCAACAAGCTGCTACTGCAGATGTGGATAATGTCTCTTCTCAGAGGGAATCAAGAGATAATTCAATTGGATTTCTATTTATCTCAAACCTATCAAGCAATGTCCCAACCGATAGCAGCACATGGTTGATTGATAGTGGCGCTTCTCATCACATTACAGGATATAGAGAGCATCTTTCAGAATCGGTGGAGAGAGAAACCAACCTTCAAGTAATAATCAGAGATTGATGCTTGCTACTCAGTGAAAGGTGTTGGAGCCTCTTCTCTTCACTTAGATTCCGGCATCTCTCTTCATTTGAGTGATGTCTTGTTCGTTCCAGGTATCAAGAGGAATCTTGTATCAATTTCAGCCTTGGAGGACAAAGGATATCAAGTTGCATTTTCTAAAGGAAAAGTTCTTATTTGGCGAAAGAACTCTAGCATCAAGACAGCCCGAGTGATTCGTGTTCGGCAAGAGAGTCTTCATAGACTTTCCATTCATCAAGTTCAAGCATTAATGCATGATTCCTCCAGTTCGTGTGAGCTATGGCATAGGAGACTTGCTCATCTTCACTTCAGAGCTCCTCCATCCAGGGAGAAGATGGTCATTGGCCTTCCGAAGCTCAATCAGGAGCATGAAGATACTTGTAAAGGATGTGCATTTGGTAAGAATACTAAGGGTCATTTTCATAGTAGTGAAAGAAGATCAAAATGTATTCTAGATCTTATTCATTCTGATTTGTGTGGCCCAATGTCTGTGGCATCCTTGAGTGGTTTTTGGTATTATGTAATTTTCATTGATGACTACTCTAAAAAGACTTGGATTTATTTTTTGAAGTCTAAGGAATCTGAAGAAGTGCTTGAAAAATTCAAAGAATTTAAGGCTCAAGTAGAAAATTTGTCCGGGAAATGAATCAAGGTTCTGAGATCTGATAATGGAGGAGAATACACTTCTGAAGACTTCCATCACTTTTGTATTGAGGCAGGGATTAAGAGGGATTTTTGTGTTCCTTACAATCCACAACAATTGGAGTTGCAGAAAGGAAGAATAGATCTATAGTTGAGGCAGCCAAAGCTATGATCCGTGATCAAGACTGGAAAATCTTCCTTTGGGCAGAAGCATCCAGAACTGCAGTGTATGTTCAGAATCAGAGCCCTCATCGTATTTTGGAGAATATGACTCTTGAAGAAGCCTTCACAGGTGTGAATCTTGAGGTTAGTCATTTGAGAATCTTTGGTTGTCCTGTTTATATTAATGTACCTAAAGATAAGAGAACTAAGTTAGAACCATCTGGCAAGAAAGGAATATTTGTGGGTTACAATGAATCATCAAAAGCCTACAGGATCTACATTTTAGGACAGAAACAGATAGAGATCAGCAGGGATGTCTCTTTTTAAAGAAGATGTTGCATTCAAAAGATCTAAAGGTTCATTCATGGAGATAGATAATGAAGACCAAGAGACTCCTCAGGGCATGGATGTTGATCATACTCCTGAGATTCAGAGGGAGTTTACTAAACCAGAAGATGCCATTGATCCAGTTGAGCCTTTGGAACCTACTAATGGGCCAAGAGATATTGTCATAGGTCGAAAGAGACCTCTATGGGCTAAGAAAATAATGCAGGAGGCGGAAAAGTTTGCAACTCTTAGAGGCACATTCAGAGAAAGCAAAAGACCACCGAAGTTTCCAAGCTATGTAGCATTAATGAGTCATATCATTGAGTCTAAACCTTCCAATGTTGAGGAAGCATCCAATCAGCATGTATGGAGAGATGCTATGGCTGAAGAATATCAATCTATCATCAAGAATGTTGTTTGGGACATTGTACCAAGCCCTAAAGGAAAATCAGTTGTATTTTCTAAATGGCTTTTTAAGATCAAGCATGCCGCTGATGGAAGTATTGAAAAGTACAAAGCTAGATTTGTGGCCAGAGGATTCTCTCAGAAAGTGGGAATAGATTATGAAGAAACTTTTGCTCCAGTTGTTTGTTATACATCCATCAAAACTATTATTGCTATTGCAATAGCTAAGGGATGGAAGCTACATCAGATGGAAGTGAAAACAACATTCCTTAATGGTGCAATTAAAGAAGTATACATTGAACAACCTGATGGTTTTTTTATTCATGGAAACAAGTCTCATGTTTGTAAATTGAAGAAGGCCTTGTATGGTCTTAAGCAGGTTCCTCGTGCTTGGTATGAGAGAATTGATCGATACTTGATAAGTTTGGGTTTCTCCAAGAATGATGTTGATTCGAATCTTTACTTCAAGATAGTTGATGGTGAGGCCTTAATCTTGGTTCTTTATGTTGATGATCTATTTCTTATTGGAGCAGAATATCTCATTATCAAATGCAAGAAGTTAGCTTCTGAATTTGAGATGAAGGATCTAGGTATGCATTACTTTCTAGGATTGGAAGTGTGGCAAAGACCCAATGAGATTATTCTGAGTCAAGGAAAATACACCATAGACATCTTGAAGAGATTTGGGATGATGGAATGTAAATCCATGTCTACTCCAATGGAAACTAATTTGAAGAAGTTAAGTGAGTCTGCAGCTAGTTCAGGTCTGGTAGATCCTTCTATGCATAGGCAATTGATTGGATCGTTGATGTATCTAGTCAATACTAGACTAGATATTTGCTATGCAGTGAGTGCTCTCACTCAATTCATATGTGAACCTAGGCAGATTCATCTAATTGCAGCTAAGCATATCTTGAGATACTTGCGTGGCACAGTTGGATATGGCTTGAGATATACTTCCAGTACAAAGCTAAATTTGCAAGGTTATTTTGATTCTGATTAGGTAGGGAGTGTAGCTGATCAGAAAAGCACCTCTGGATGTTGCTTTAGCTTGGGGTCTGCAATGATTTCTTGGTGTGGCAGGAAGCAATCTTCAGTGGCACTAAGCACTGCAGAGACAAAATATATTGCAGCTCGAGAAGCAGTGTGGCTTCGGAAGCTCCTTGCAGGATTGTTTGGAAAATCATTGGAGCCAACCATTATTCATTGTGACAATCAAAGTTGTGTGAAACTATCTGTCAATCCAGTGTTTCATGACAGAATAAAACATGTTGAGATCAAATATCATTACATCAGAGATATGGTACTAAGAAAAGCTATTCAGTTGAGATACATTTGCACTGATGAGCAAACCACTGATATTCTCACCAAACCTCTCTCCAGAGTGAAGTTTGTGCATTTTCGAGACAAGCTTGGAGTTGTGGAGAATGAAGCCCTTGCTGAGAGGAAGACTCAACATTAGTAATCTCTTGTAACTTAAGATAATGCATCTTTCTCGGTAATGGAGAAATTTGAGGTGAAAGCCCTTGTTAATGCATCTTTCTCTATGACAGAGAAATTTGAGGTGAAAGCCCTTGTTCCACCCTCTAGGAGTAGCCATGGTGGATGTCATGTTGACTGACTCAATGACAACATCACGTTGAGAGACTCTGTGATGATTTCCTTGTACTTGTGTTTATCCCTCCTCTGGGAGCAGCCATGGTGGACGTCATGATGAGATGACAACATCATGTTGAGTGACTCTGTGATGGGCACTTGTGCACATGTTCTTTCCATACATGGGAGTAGCCATGATGGATGATATCAAGTTGTGAACTCTTGTACATCTCTGAGACGAGGATTACTGGAAAAATTACCTCCCTAGCTAAGAGGGAGTGTTGATGTTTATAGCAGTGGGAGATATTTTTCTCCATAAAATTCAAATAATATTAATGTTAAAATATCTCTAGCCGACTTGTTATTTTATTATTAAAAGTCGTATCCTTTGGTGAAGAGAGGCGACCCTTCATGAAGAGACATCTCAATGTATATATAACAAGGCGTTTTCACCTCATTTTGGTAATCTGATTGAAGCAAAAATAATTTGCACTTCAAGGAGGAGATCGATCACCTACAGCAAATTGACATTTTGCATCAAGTAAATTATTAAGGAGAAACCATATTATTTGTATTTTCGTGCCTAGGAAAGGCACTACCTTTCATTATTGTGAATCAGTCTTGTGCTTGGGCAATATTGTAAAGCAGATTTCTACTCTTATTCCTAAAATATATAAGAGATATATTTTGTTGGGTTTTTCTCCCTAGAGGAGGGTTTTTCTCCCTAGAGGAGGGTTTTCCCAGGGTATCTGTTGTGTTCATTGCTTTGTGTTGTAATTCTGCTTAATTCATTTATGATCCTAAAACTAACACTTTTTATATTCCTCCAAATGTGGCGTCCAAAATAGAGAGTGAGAGTTTAGCTTTTTCTTTTTAAAAAAAGATATATTACAAGTTTCCTTATAAAAGCACTTTTAGAACTTAAGTGCCCATTACCCTCAAAAGGTCCCAACTTAAGTGAAAATTAGATAAAAATCACTTTTTGCATAATTCAACTAAAAATTAGAATATTCAAGTACTTTTCACATTTTTGCTCTTTAAATAGCCCCCACATAGTTCATTTCTCTTTCTTTCCCTTAGTCTTGTGAGAACAAAACCAAGCTAAGGGTCTATAAGCAAGTTATGCTAAAAAGGGGGACATTACACTAAGCTTGATGCTTGAAGATTCATTTCTATCATCTTTGATTACTTCTAGACTGAACTAAAATATATCCTCATCCTTCTAGCCTAAAACATCTTGACTCAATTAGAGAATTAGATTCCCTAATGGAGAAGCATTTGTGTAGTCAAGCAATCTTGCACAACCTAAAACATATCTTCGGTGTTTGAGCCTTGAGAGCTTCTAATAGTCAAAGACAACCTACATGGACTTGGTCACACTTTAGCAAGGTCCTAGAAGGAAGGAGCGGTTTCAAGTCATGAGACAGAGTGTTCTCTGTTCCATGACGAAACCACATGCTTTAACCGATGGTTACATAACTATCACTTTGCAAGAAGCAGCATTTTTACCCACAGCACATACACCTTGTAACGGCCCAAGAACGCTCAAGTGTCCATTTGCAACATTTTCTAGAATGAAGGGGATCCCAAGAGTCACTCCACGAGGCACAAAATATAAGGGAAGGCATGGAAGTAAGCAAAATGAAGTTGGAGGAGACCTTCCAAGTGAGGATAGGAGCTTGACGAGGATGCTTAGAGGAATAGAGAGTAGTGTTCGATCTAGGAAGGGGGTTGTGTAGCATTCTTCCTTTGTGTTGTAGCCATAGGAAGAGTGAGTGAGTGCGTATGTGTGAGTAATCTTTGTATTTCCTCAAATAATATACATAAAAGTTTGTTTTAGTTTCCAGTCTCATATTTTGTGTGTGCCTATAGTGAAAAGTTGCAAGGACAAGGTTATCTTTCATTGGACCCACTATCCTTGACTGCATCAATTGGTATCAGAGCAAGGTAACAACTCTGGGACAAGGGAAGGTTAAGTGTTCTCCATTTTCTAAATGTTGATAGAAAACAAAGTTTTGAAAGAGTGGTCTAGAAGAATGTGTGGCCTATGTATGTTTGCAAATAGGATTTTGCAGCAGCCGCTCCAGTTTGAGAGAGAGTCCAAATGCCTCCAAAAAAAGTGGGAAAAGCTAGAACAATGGCTGCCAATATGGCAAGAAGGTTAGATGAGATTGTGGAGATGCTAAGAGTTACGTAGACAAGATTATCTGTTGTTGAAGAGGATCAAGGATCGGGATTTGTCCCACGGGATGATGTGAGTGATATAGAAAATGAACAATTGGGGTGGAAGATGTGGGAGTAGCACCAAGCAAGGATAATATAGGCTTTTTTAAGCCATTTCAAATATTGGGAGCAAAGCCAATATGAAAGTTCCTAACTTTTCAAGAACTTTAAACATCGAGGAGTTGATTGATTGGCTCAATAAGATAGATGAGTATTTCAAATTTGATGAAGTGCATGACCAAAGGAAGGTAAAGGTGGCATAGACCAAGTTGAAACGTCATACTAACCTGTGGTGAAAGAAGGTATAAATAGAGAGGAATAAAAGGGGTAAGGACAAGATTACCCATTTGGAAAGGATGGTTGCAAAGTTGAAAGGCAAATTTCTTCTTATGGATTATCGACTGGATTTATTGATGGGGCTCCAAAAATTGAGACAAAACGAGATAAGTGTGCAGGAGTACACATGAATTCTACAAGATTACAATCTAGAATGGTCATAGTGAGATGGACTAAGAGAAGGTAGCAAGATACATCAATAGGCTACAACTGAACATTCAAGATGAACTCAGCTTAGTGAGGATGCATACTATGGAAGAAGCGTACCAATATGCTTTAAGGGCGGAAGAGAAGTTGTCTAGAAGGCAACAAAGTGCAACAAGAGGAAGAGGAAGGTTCAGCACTAGTAGAGGCCAGCCATCCCATGAAGGAAATTAGCAACGGAATGAAGAAGGAGCAAGCACTTCTCAAGTGCCAAATCAGCAAGTAAAAGGAGGAGCTATCTCTACAAGAGGAAGGGGTAGCTATGGACGAAGAAGAGGAAGAACGTTCAATGGAAAGTGCTATAGGTGCAGAGACTTTAGGCACCATGCTTTTTAGTATCCCATGCTCAATGTGATGGTGAGAGAAGGAATGAAAGTAGTTTGCAAGTTGTGCAAGCAAAGGCAGAATGTATCACCCTAACTTACACAAGAACTGGAACATGGCGAGCTTTTCCTAGCAAGGAGGAGCATCTTAAAGGTTGGGAAGAAGGAAGGAGAATGACAAAGGAGCCCTATTCTCAAAACTAAGTGCAAGACAAAAGGTAAGTGTTGCAATGTTGTGGTTGATGGTGGAAGTTGCAGTAATTTTAGCATCCACTAAGATGGTTTGCAAGCTGATTTTCATGTGTACACCACACCCAAGGTCGTATAGAGTGTCTTGGTTATTAAAGGGTCATAGTGATGTTGTGAAGTGGAAGTGAAAGTGCAAATTGGTAGTTATCGAGACAAGATTGTGTGATGCTCTACCCATGGATGTGTGCCATGTTTCGTTGGGAAGACCATGGCAATTTGATAAAGAGATGAACGATGGAAGAGCTAACACTATTAAGTGTTAAAAAGAATGGGCAGAGGTACACCCTAAGTCCCTTAAAGGGAAGGCGGGACGAGGAACAGCACAAGAATCATCTTGGAAGTTGTGTTGATAAGCATGTATTGATGAGGGAAGGAATAGATGGTTCACCAGGGATAAGGAAGGATGAAGCATTGTCTACAACAATTAGGAAAAAGATGGAGCAGCCAATATTGTCATCAATTCATATGTGTACAACAGAAAAGGGAAAGAAGGTGTTGAGATTTGACATGGGAGGCCATCCCAATGTTAGGGATGTTGGGAGGATATAGTATGGAACGTGTTTGGTGGAGGATAGTTTGTAGTCTAACAAAGCAGTTGGAAAATATGGCGCTACATCACATTGTGGAGGAGTGTTGTGACTAGCAGTTCTACCATCTAGCCAAAATTTGTGAGCACTATGCTAACCAACTCTTACCTCAGGGATCTGATGTGGGAGCTTCTGGGTAGTCAAGCAATCTTGCATCACCCAAAAGACATATTTTGTGTTAGAGAGCTTCAGACAGTCGAAGACAACCTACATGGACTCAATCACACTTTAAAAGGCTTCTGGAAGGAGGGAGTGGTTTTAGGTCATAAGACAGAGTGTTCTCTGTTCCATGATGACATCGTCGATTAATGTAGGTCTGAGTTAACTGGCAATCACAAACCCGTCGCTCTGCAGGGAGCGATGGTTCGCCCATGGTACTTGTATGCACCCGTTGTGGAGGAATTGTAATGTCACCATTTTCTGAGTAATGGAAGATATTAATATTTAGCTTATTTTATTCTCATAAGCTAAATAATGGAGTTATAAGGGAATAATATTAAATTAATTACTTATAAAGTTATATAAATAAATTAAATTATAAAGGTAATTTTATTTTGATTAATTTAATTAAAATGACTTAAATAAAAGAATAAAATGTTATAAAGTCACTTTAAAATATTTAATAAAGTGACTTAAGTGAAAAATAAAATAATATTATAAAGTCACTTTAGGAAATATTAAAATATTCTTCTAGAAGCTTTATGGAGGTTATTTTGGATCTTTCTAAAAGATCAAGAGTTTCTTTAAAATGAGATGAGAGTTGATCATTTGAATATATTGTGGATTTGAAAATTTGATTTCTCTTTATCTTCAGCTGAGTATTCAGTTGCAGCCAACTCTGAGGACGAAAACCCTTGGAGATTTGTAGGTTGGATGAAAACCCAACTCTATTTGAGAGGTGGATTCATATTGAGCATATTTGCAAGTTTTGCTACCTGTTTGGAGCTTCAACCAGCGAAGGTTTGAAGATTTATTTGCAGATTGAAGATTGAAGTTGCAGATTTGAGCTTATTGAATCATATTTTTCATGAGATTTGAGACGGCTAGGGCTTGTACATGCTGGAGCAAAATTTTATCACGCTGGCCGCTAGGGTTTGAGATCCATTTTGGAGGTGTTTTGAATATTTTGGGGTTTTAAAGAATTTTCGTGCATTTTTCAACTTGAATGACCTGATCTAGGGACTTTTTGGCATCATTTGAAGATGGTTTTAAAAATTTTGGAGTTGTCTCTGATTTTATATGAATTTTCTTCTATTTTGGGCGACTAGGGTTTGGAGGAAATTGCAGATTTCAATTTCAGATTTTAGTATTATTATTTTAAACTACAGGAGCTAGGGTTTGGAGACTATATTTGGCATCTCCTAAACCTACGCTTCAACCTAGGGTTTCTAGGGTTTCATATTTGCCCTAGCCGATTTGCATTGGAGAGGGTTTGGACATTGTCAAGGGCATTTTTTTGAGCTTCATTTTCCGGATTTGCATTGGAGAAGTTGCTGATCTGAAAATACTCAAAAAATCAGTCTATATCCAGGCATTGTCTTCTTCACATCATTGCTCTTATTGTCCAATATTACTTCTTTGTAACCGGGTACGTTTGCTTTCTCAATAAACTCTCATTTGGTGTGAAAATCAGACTTGAATATCTTGTTGTTCTCAGATCAGAGCTTTGTTAAGTCTGATATACTTTGCTTTCAAGGAGAAATAAGAAGATTTTTATGATCTCTCTTGTTGTGTTTCAATATATGTTTGTATGGTGTTATTTTATGTCATTGCTCATCAAAACGTAAAGCATAAATTACAAATAGACATCCAAAAGCATCAGCGTATTCGAAAAATCAAATTGCATGCAAAGTGTTTGACAAAAAGTCAAACAACACAAACTTAAAAATTAAGAAGCAGATTGACAAGGGGTTCTTACAGTCTTTATAACATTTTATTCTTTTATTTAAGTCACTTTAATTAAATTAGTCAAAATAAAGTTACCTTTATGATTTAATTTATTTAGATAACTTCATAAATAATTAATTTAATATTATTCCCTTATAACTCCATTATCTAGCTTATGAAAATAAAATAAGCTAAATATCAATATCTTTCATTACTCAGAAAATGGGGACATTACAATCCTCCCTTCCCAAAAATTGCTTGCCCTCAAGCAATCCGCACCTGCACGCCAAAATTGAATACCAAGATCCCATATCAATCTCTGAAATATTGCTTTGCCCATCCGCTATGCTACTCTGATATAACTATCATCAATTACCCTGTCATGTTCCAGCAACCTGTGAAGCATTCCATCCATTAAACATATCCCTGGATTCCAAACCAATCTATCAAACCTATGGTATGAGATGAAGTGGAAATCTCCCACCAAATCCTTATGAATCATCCATCCAAGAAGGTAGACCAACAAAACGATGTGAAAAGCAACTCTCACATGTCCAAAAATCAACATACCAGGCCACCCCATATTGTTGTTGTAACTTTGACCAGCAATAAAAATGATGTCATATGTGTCAACATACTCGTGCAAAAGAAGGAAATCCATCTCACACGCAATGTCCGCCAAGTAGACATGTCTCCACACACTCCCAAACAACTCAATAGCTGATGTAAACCATGTCAAATCTGAATGTGCAATGGAAACCCAAGTAGGACAGCTATCAACCAATGAAGAATCTAAGAGGATTAAATCACCAACCAACAAGTCAATAGCTGCCATATCATATGAAATGGGTAGCAAATCCAAAGATGGATTGTGGATGCCTTCATTACCAACCAAGGACAACTCTTGAGTGGCTGGTCCACTATGAGTGTCATCACAAAAATCATCATCATCCTCAGAAAAATGATCAACGTCAACAAAAATCTCAGAATTAGACAAACTTTGCTTATCATTTTCTAGGGAGTGATGAATGTCATGAATGTGTTGAAGATGGAGCTTGGCTTGTTGAGCCATCAACTTGGCTTGCTTTGCCCTTTCTAGCCAACCTTCATTCAGCTTTTGGGACTGCTCTATATCAGCTGCTCCAAAGTGTCTACAACCTGTCCTGAAATGAGATGCAACATCAAAATTACCATGTCCTCTACTTGCAACCAATGTAGCACTTATGTCACTCCTTTCCCCATGATTAAAGGCTGCCATATCATGAGAAGGAGAAGATATACCACTGCTGTCCATGCACAGAAAATAGGGACTGATTTCAACCTTTTTGTCCTTGCCTTTGAAATCTTCCTTGGAATGATGGACAAATGCATGACCTTTGTGGCTTGAATCCATATCATATTCCTCATGTTTATCAACCACAACTTGAGTGCTATCATAGGAAGATTCCATAATACCATCAACCTCATGTAACAAGGTTGTTACCTCATGTTGATGAAAAGAAGTATGACTGTTGTCATAAAAATCAAAATAGTTGTGATATATTTGAGTCATGTCTTCCACATTTACAAGTGCATCTTCATTGAAAATTTCATGCCTATCACTTGCACTTTGAGTACCCACACTTGTAGACTCTTCTTCATTCATTTCTCCATGTGTAAGGGCTGCAATCTCATGAGAATGAGAAAGTTAATTATCACTGTCCCAAATCAAACGTTTGGGATCCTCTTCTATGCTTTCTTTGGAGTCATCAAACACCACCAATTCTTGATTTATCTCATGTTCTTCCCAAGTGATTAGAGGTGGAAGTGGCTTAAAGAAGCCTTCATCAATAGATGTCACAAAGCTGCAAGGTATGTCCTTGTGAGGCTCTTCAATCCTTTCTTCAACTTGTTCAACTCCTACACATTTGCCTTGTCATCTTGTACCATAGGAGTAACTGCTATAAAGGACTGATTTTCTGAATTATGTAAGGAATGATTAGACATACTCAAAAGAAGACAAAGATCAACAATCTCCTTGTCTTTATCTTTCACCAACTTGACAGCCATATCTCTATCTCTAAACAATTGCAAGTAGTCATTTTTCATCAACTTCAATGCTTCCTTGAAAAAGTGCAAATGTGAATGAGAGATACCATGTCCCATTCATTTTGTCTTTCCTCTCTTTGGACTGTCCAAACGAGGTATTCAATGTGCTTATGAATAATATCCATCCTTGTTAATGCTTAAGTTATTTTATCTTCCTTCACCACCAAATGATTTTGCAAGTCTTCACAAACCAAAGGCTTTTGTTCCAAATATCCTTGGTTGCCATAGTCTGATTTTTCATCATGTGTAGGTGATGTGACATTATTGGAATCAACTATCACATTAGAAGATGCATTGAGATCGCACAAAGAATCCATACTATTGCTATCCATATCACTAGCATGCTCTATGCTAGCCTCTAATGTAGAAACCTCTTGTGAAACGTCTTGCAAAGATGATGTAGACAAATCATTACCCAAGGCTGTCCCCATGTTCTCTTGATTCAAATCAGCATGCCTAACAAATTCTTCATGTAGATTTTTGCAAACCTCACTTGTATTTTTCTATCATCTTGTGCAAGTAGATCAAGAGCTATCATATGGTATTGTTTCTTTGTCAAATCAGTCTTGTAATGTTGCCTTGGATGCAAGTATAGTAAGATATATTGAAACACAACAAGAGAGATCATAAAAAGCTTCTTATTTCTCCTTGAAAGCAAAATATATCAGACTTAACAAAGTTCTGATCTGCGTACAACAGCAAGATATTCAAGTCTGATTTTCACACCAAAAGAGAGTTTATTGACAAGGCAAACATACATGGTTACAAAAAAGTAATATTGGACAATAAGAGCAATGATGTGAAGAAGCCGATGGTTGGACATGGACTGATTTTCTAAGTATTTTCAGACCAGCAACTCCTTCAATGCAAATCTGAAAAATGAAGCTCAAAAGAATGCCCTTGACAATGACCAAACCCTCTCCAATGCAAATCGGGTAGGACAAATATGAAACCCTAGAAAACCTAGGTTGAAGCATAAGTCCAGTAGATGCCAAATGTAGCCTCCAAACCCTAACTTCTGTAGTCTTTAATAATAAAACTGAAATCTGAAACTAAAATTTGCAATTTTCTCCAAACCCTAGTCGCCCAAAATAGAAGAAAATTCATATAAAATCAAGGACAGCTCCAAAAATTCTGAACCACCTTCAAATGATACCAAAAAGTCCCTAGATCAAGTTGCCTAAGTTAAAAAATGCATGAAAATTCTTTAAAACCCCAAAATCTGCAAAACACCTCCAAAATGGATCTCAAACCCTAACGGCCAGCTTGATAAAATTTTGCTCCAGCATGTACAAACCCTAGTCATCCCAAATCTTATTTAAAATATGATTCAATAAGCTCAAATCTGCAACTTCAATCTTCAACCAACAAATAAATCTTCAAACCCTAGCTAGTTAAAGCTCCAAATAAGTAGTAAAATCTACAAATATGCCCAATGATGAATCCTAAATGAATCCGCCTCTCAAGTAGAGTTGGGTTTTCATCCAACCTACAAATCTCCAAGGGTTTTCGTCCTCAAAGTTGGCTACAACTGAATACTCAACTGAAGATAGAGAGAAATCAAGTTTTCAAATCCACAATATATCCAAATGACCAACTCTCATCTCCTTTTAAAGAAACCCTTGATCTTCTAGAAAGATCCAAGATAACCTCCATAAGCCTCTAGAAAAATATTTTAATATTTCCTAAAGTGACTTTATAATATTATTTTATTTTTCACTTAAGTCACTTTGAAAATATTTAATAAAGTGCCTGTATAACATTTTATTCTTTTATTTAAGTCACTTTAATTAAATTAATCAAAATAAAGTTACATTTATGATTTAATTTATTTAGATAACTTTATAAATAATTAATTTAATATCATTCTCTTATAACTCCATTATTTAGCATATGAGAATAAAATAAGCTAAATATCAATATCTTTCATTACTCAGAAAATGGGGACATTACAGGAGTGTACATCAATGTAGCGCTGAGTTAATTGGCAAACACGAAACCGTTGCTCTACAAGAAGTGGTGGTTTCGCTCGTGGTAGTTGTATACATCACATTGTGGAGGAGTGTTGTGACTTGGTGGTTCTACCATCTAGCCAAAATTTGTGAGCATTGTGCTAAAAAACTCTTACCTCAGGTGTCTGATGTGAGAGCATCTAGGTAGTCAAGCAATCTCGCATCACCCAAAAGATATTTTTGTGTTAAAGAGCTTCAAGCAGTCGAAGACAACCTACATGGACTTTGTCACACTTTCACAAGCTTCTGAAAGGAAGGAGTGGTTTTAGGCCATGAGACAAAGTGTTCTCTGTCCCATGATGAAATCGTCGATTAATGCAAGTCTGAGTTAACTGGGAGTCACGAAATCATCTCTCTACAGGTCGCAGTGGTTTCACCCATGGTAGTTGTATGCACCCAGTAACAACACAAATGTTCAAGCGTCCATTTGGAGTGTTTTCCAAATTGAAGGGGATCATCCCAACAATCACTCCACGAGGCACAAAAAACAAGGGAAGGCTTGGAAGCAGGCAAACTAAAGTTGGAGGAGACCTTCCAAGTGAGGGTAGGAACTTGAAGAGGAAGCTTAGAGGAACAACGAGTAGGGTTCATTTCAAGAAGGGGGTTGTGTGGTACTCTTCCTTTGTGTTAGTCAGAGGAAGAGTGTGAGTGTGTATGTGTAACCTCTGTCTTTCCTCAAAGAATATCAATAAAAATGTTTGTTTCATATTTTGTGTATGCATATCGTGAAACACTACAAGGACAAGGTTGTCCTTCATTGGACCCCTATCCTTGACTGCATCATTCCTTTTCACAATAATCATGTACATGCAAGCCATAAATAATTGATTCTTTTTTTGATTCAAAAGCCTTGTCGTATAAGAAATATAACAAAACTACATAAGTGCAATAGAAAACAACCAATATTAACAACAAAAAATAGAAAAAAGCAAATACTACAATAGAAAATTGCATTCATTCATATCATCAAACAAGTAATGTACAATTATCCAATATGTACAACAAAACAAATACTAGAATATCAGAGAGCATAATATCAGGAATTGCATTTTAAACACACTCAGCTCAGCTCCCATGTCGATTTAACTCACCAAACAACACGCCACTTGAACCTAAAGAAAATGTAATGTCCCATTTTCATATAATTTTAGTAATTAATAAAATTGCCCGAATAGTGATTTTAATCATTCGAAAATACAAGGCAATTTAATTAATTATTAAAATAGAACTATCTTGGATAATTATTTGAATTACCAGAAAAATGGTTTTAACCATTTGAAAAATTAAGGTAATTTTAATGATTATTCTAAGGGGTTTTATAATTAATAAATTGCTTGAAAAGTGATTTTTATCACTTCAATTATTAGAGCAATTTAATTAATTATTAAAGCAAGGACCTAATATAAAATAATTATTTAATTTGCCAAAAATTAATTTTAATTACTAATTTATTAAGGCAAGTTATTTAATTAAATCTAAAGGATCTAAAATGAAATTAAAAGGAATGCCGGCTTGGGAGTTAAAGCAAAGAAAAGGAAAAGATATCCTAAAAGTTGGAAAGAAGGTTATGAGGTACTTTACCTCCCCAAGGTGGTTCGCCCCTCTTTGAAAAGTACAAATACAAAGTGAAGATTACAATTGAAGACATGTTAAATTTGATATTGTTTCTTCATGCTTGAAGAAGATATTGAGATGCATACCCAATAGGTGTTCACAGATTTGGAGCTAATTATTATACAAAAGGTGTCTTTTGACACCACCTACTTCCAAAGGTGGATTTGTTACTTGCCTTAGAGGGGTGATTTGCTTTGAGAGATTATTGAGAGGGTTTGGTGGACTATTTGAATCCATTTGAGCATAATAATTCTAATTATTATTTGTTTTAATTTTGCAAGTGGAGTGACTTGGTTTGGAGGAGTGTGGAAGTGTTTAGAGATTTTTTTTGAGGTCTATCTGAGCAATTTAATATTTTGAAATTTATTAATAATTTTTCAGAATATTGATGTAAGGTTTGGTGAAAATTTGATGAAGTTTCGAGGCTCTAATTTGCTAGAACAATGAATAATAATTTTCAGATTATTATTTAATTTATTGATAGGGCTTTCTTGATCAAATTCACTTGTGAAAGGTGAGATTTTGCCTAATAAATATTCAACTATTTATTTTGCACCTTGGCAATTTGGGCGACTAGCTTGGAAGGACTTTCAGGGCATTTTGGATGCCCTAGAGGATAATTTTTTCCCTGATTTTTGGCACATGTGGCATATTTTTTGCGAGGGTTTGAAGCAAAAAATAAGCAAGGAACAGCAATTGTATTTGAGATAAAATTCATATTTTTCCAGCTATCATAAAATAGCATTTGATCCACAAAACATGGTAAAAATGTTTTTTTTGCGAGGGTTTGAAGCAAAAATAAGCAAGGAACAGCAGTTGTATTTGAAATAAAATTCATATTTTTCCAGCTATCATAAAATAGCATTTGATCCACAAAAAATGGTAAAAATGTTTTTTTTGCGAGGGTTTGAAGCAAAAAATAAGTAAGGAACAGTAGTTGTATTTGAGATAAAATTCATATTTTTCCAGCTATCATAAAATAGCATTTAATCCACAAAAAATGGTAAAAATGTAAATTTTTTCCATTTTCAATTTATTGCTCATATTTGCAAGTATTTAGGTGGGGTGGATTTTGGGTAAATTAGTGGCTGAAAATTATCTACACATCTCTTGCATATTGGCACCTAGGGTTTTTTGGGTTTTGGTAAGGGTTGTGGATCATTTCTTACATGCTAGGATTTGCTTATTTTCAATTTCAGAATTCAGAAAATTTGTGGATTTTAGGGAAACCCTTTTTTGTTTAAATCATCCCATTTGGGGACATTACAGAAATACATGGTCAAACCTATAGGTTTTTCAACACTTTGTTATGCAATTCAAACACTTGCATTTAAAATGCATTTGGTCAAAAAGTCGCGATTAGAAGGGGAAAAGGCTTTTTTATCATTTTTCAATCAAGAAGTCAGCAATTCGTAGTAGCTAACACACAGGTTTTTCAGTCATTCAATGAATTTGCAAGACATATATAGTCTCCAACAAGTCAACTCAAATTCAACACGCCATCCTCCACTATGGTAGGCTATTTTTCCAAGTATAGCAAGGCCCAAGTAATTAAAAAAATATTTCTCATTTAGGCTTTTCTTTTCTTTTTTATTTAAAGTTTGGAGCTTAAAGTTTAAATCATAGTAGGGTTTATGTACAGGGAAAAAAAGGAAATCCTAACCCTAATGTATTTTTAATTTTACATAGACCATATAGGCCTAGATTTTGAATCTATATTTTAGCTAACCCTAGGACCTAGTTTTTAAACTTTTAATGTTTAAACCCTAGCTAGGATTTCTGTAGAAAATGAAGGGGCAGGCCTAAAATAGGAGATTGTGGAGCACAACCTATTATTTTAGCCCTGACTCTTTTTTTATAACCCTAAATAAACTATTTTTTACTAACCCTAGGGCATAACACTTTAAGTTTAATCTAACAAAACCACAAGACAAGGACTTGCATGGATCTATTGCCTTCTCATAATCAATTCAAATAAGAAAAAATGCAACTCTTTGGGGAATAGTAAACTGGAGACATTAATAGGTTCAAATAGAACTTGACAAACATGCTTGGGCATGATATTAGACCTTGTACAAAGAAATCCCCCATGGAAGTAACCCCACCAAGCACTAGTTTCTCTTGAGGCCCTTTGAGAGAGTAAAAACAAGAATGCTTGGACTGTTGATATCATCGTCCCACTCCGACAGAAAATCATATTCTACAATGGTTCCTGTAGAAGAGGAAGAGGATGAGTTGTAGGTCTATTGGTATCCTATGCCACAAATGCCTCTACCTCAAGATACACCTACTCCCAATATTTGTGGGGCAATGGCAATACCTTTTTTGCACCCCATATTTCACCTTAAGCTCAGTCTACCTTGGAGAGTACTAGCTGGAAAAAATATGTCCATCTGCTGGCTAGAATGGTGATAAAAAATATTTGGTATTATTCGAGCATTACATTCGATGTTGTGAGGTCTCTCTATAGGCAGGCTATGGTCGATGCTATTGCCATTGCGATTCCCAGATTTGAAGCGCCTTCATATTAATCCCCATAGTTGATACGTTAAAAAAGCAGTGAAAAATGTAGGTGAAAATTGAAATTGTAATTGATCACTGCAAAGAATGGGCAAAAGTAGATTGTACTATTATGTCTAGTGGGTGGACTAATTGGAGGAACCGAACCTTCATTAACTTCCTTGTGGCTTCTTTAAAAGGTATGGTCTTCTTGAAGTCCGTTCTACCTTCGACCAAGTTGAATCAGCTCAAACACACTTTGCACATTTTGAGGAAGTTGTGAACAAGGTTGGATTGCAAAACGTTGTGCACTTTATTACAGACAATGCAGCAAATTGAGTGTTATTTAACAAGATTCTCATGTGAATGTTTTTATACCTTATTTTGGAGCCCATGTGATGCACACTACGTCAATTTAATCTTTAGAATGTAATGAAAAACTTTTGTGGGTTAAACTTGTTGTAGACAAGGGCAAGAACATCACAAAATATAATTACAATCACATCAGGGTCCCCAATAAGCAGTCAGCAAATAACTTGGTCACTTGTGTGTCACTACATTTGTCAACCATTTTATCTCTTTGCACAACATTTCTTCACAAAATATGAACCTCAAAAGAAATGGAAGGGGTTATGGTAATTTCAGAGCCAGAAGAGGGCATAGAAGGAAGTGACGAGTGCGAGTCTGTTCAAGGATTTGAACAGTCCTTTTCTTCCTCAACTAGCAAGCGTATTAAAGGCATGATCAATTACCTCCAACTCTTTGCCCTTCTATCTTTTTTCTCTCTATGATTAGAAAAGAAAAGAAAGAAACTAAGTTTCAGATCAGAGTGGAAAATATGAATGTTGGTAGAAGAAAATAGAGATGTTTGTTTTCAAACCTACATTGTTGTGATCTTCCATTCCTCTGATGATGGATAACATGAATATTTATATATGTCTGTATTCATATATTTCGAAAGGACGAACGTATAAGGATAGACATACATAAGCGTATGTGGTTTTAATGGAGCTAGAGGCTGATTTGTGGACCTGTTGGAAATGATTACTTTACTTGAGAATAGTTTTCTAGGCACATATGTATGTTGGTTTGAGAACTGCATAAGACTTGGCATAGGGTTATGCACCTTCATATTTATGTGAGAGAATGGGTATATGCATCCAAATGCATGCTTATGCACATTAAGATAAGAAGAAAAGAAATCACTTATTGTCTGGATTGTATCTGATTGTGTACAAAACTGTGACTGTGACAAAAGGAAATTCTTGTTTTTATTGACTGCTATGAAGATAGAGGATAAAGAAGAAGAGTTGTTAACTGTTGTTTTCTTTATCATGGGAAATGAAGAACAAATGAGTTAATGGTCAGAATGAAAAGAAATTATGAGTTTTCTAGGACTGTGTTAGATTCATGATAAAAGTTAGTTCTGTTCTTGATTGTTTGCTATTATCATGAGCCATGACTAATGGTAAATAGAGAATGCTTAAGGAAGAATATGCTAGAAACTGTAACTCTATTTCTGCTAAAAGAACACCAAGAACTAGACTAGTTATGTCTATGTTGTTTTTGTATTCAACTCAGAATTCTATGCCAAGAAGAAACCAGGATTTTATTGTGCTTTGTCTTTTTGGAATTGTATTGCCCAGATTTGGGACTTTGAACCTTGTCTGGTTTTCTTGTTTGATCTAGATCCAAGGACTATCTACTATCTATAGTTGATCTCGGAAATGTTCATGATAGTTTCCTTGTACTTCTTGTCATGTTGACAAACCAAGAAATGGTCTCTTGGCTGAACAAGTTATTTGTGGCCCTTCTTCTGACTTTCAGATTTATAAAAACCTGATCCATTCAATTGATTTGTGGTTATGCTTGAAGAGACTTATTTAGTTTTGATGAGTTCTTATTGATTAATGACTGTTGTTGTCTTGATAATGAATCTTTGTTGTGCAAGGCTAATATGCGGTTAGAGTAGTTTCTAAGAACAGTAAATGGAAAAGGTTTACTTGACGTTTCAATAAACTGTTTGAGCTTGTTAAACATCCTTCAGATCTGCTAGATCAAACTTGGAAATGGCTTACGAAATCTTGTATACTTCCACTTTAAGTTTTGCATGGATGGCTTTGCAGAAGTATGAGCTCAAATAAGAGATCCTATAACTCGTAGGCTTTGAGACTTGTGACCAAGTTGAGCTGTATTATGTATCATTGAAAGATTGTGCATAACGCACTTGATTGCGGAAATGTAAACTTTCATAGAACTACATTGGGCCCTAATCCCACATTAGTGGGTATGTATGGCAGCTCCATTGTGATTGTGGGCAAAGGTGTGTGTCGACGCAAGATCCTATCGACCATAGGTTGTATAGGTGCTTGACCGTATGACATGTCTTGATGATTGTCGGTATGACTTGCCTGTTGGTATGATTGCTTGACTATTGCAATGTCATGTTATATTGTTATTGTATAAACTTGAGTTTTCAAAAACTTGGATCTTCTTCTATTATGCAAGTGTTGGAACCATAGATCACATAACCGTAACCGGCAAGTACTTGCCAAGGGTAAATTTTGAATAACCAGAGAGTATTCAATAGAGTTGGTCGAATAACCAGGAATAACTGACAAAGGCCAAAAATACTTAAAATTTATCAAAAAACATAGTTTTTTAGAAATTGTAGAAGCAAAATAGATCAAATGAGTCTGTAAAATGTTGGAAAAATGTTTTCTATTAGATTTGAACTATGTTACTGAATATGTCCCTACACCCCCTGGGTACGAGTACGCTACATCTGGGTATGGGTATGGCAAGGGATACATATAGGCAATGGACAGGGTGCATCCATGCCCCTATGGGTACACTCGAAAAGTCAAATATGGACCTCAAAAACACATTTGAAAGTGCATTTGCAACCCTGAAAGCAACAATCACACTCATTTTATCAAAAGATAACAACACATTTACCGTTCATTGCATTTTTACTTGCCATTGCATATTTGTTCACTCTTGCTCATTTTTTCCGTTGCATAAGCTTAAAACTCCTTCCTTGTGCTAAATCTACGCCATTACCTCTACCTATTTGGCACCAAAGAGCTTGAGGAGCTTGCAACAAGGAGGATTCTTCATTCAAGGTACTTTTTTTCAGTTTTGTAGGGTTTTTTTTTCCTTCAAGTTTTTAAATGTATGTTTGTAATTAGTTTTGATTTTTTTTTGTTTTTTTTAAAAAAATTAAAGATTCTTTCAACAAATGCTAAATATGACAATATTAATTATTGTTATAATTTTATTTGGTGTGATTTGCCAAAATGTCTGCCAATGCAAGTGTTAGTTCAGTGGGCCAAGGGTTACCCTCTAGAGCCAGTGTTCGAGCCCCTCTTTGGAAGTATGTGACGTTGCCTGAACAACTACCGGGTGGAGGGTGTTTCCTTTGGCAATATTCAGGGTGTGGCTATTAATACAAGAGCTCATATAAACAGGTGAGGGCCCATTTGTGCAATTCCAGTCAAAGAAATCAAAATTTGTGGTGGACCAAGCATAAATGGAAGAAGCAAATGCCCTTTTTGATAAAAGACAGAACCATCCTTTGAGCAAGAAAGGATCGATCCCTATGGCTATTGATCAATCTCGTCCTAGTATGGGTGCCCCATCACACCCATTTCTTACTACACCTGACATTGGGGCAAGGGAAGAGGATTCACCTCTTGCTCGCAAGAGAAGAAAAGATGCGGCCCCATTAGAAAGGTCATTCCAAAATGAGTAGGGACATAGCAAAGTAAAGTATTGCACATTTTCTCTATGCATGTGGACTGTCATTTAATGTTGTTAGATCACCATACTGGTAGGATATGATGAGAATTATCAATGTTGCCTCTAAAGGGTTCACTGGCCCAAGATATGAAAAGGTGCGAACCACCTTGTTGACAAAAGAGAAAAATTTGAAAATGCATTGAAGCCCATTAGGGATTCGTGGATCGAGACAGGGGGTTCATCGTTTTTTATGGATGGAAAGATACAGCAAATAGACTGTTTATTAATGTGGTCGCAATGAGCCTTAAAGGGGCAATGTTTTTTAGGGCCATTGATTGTGGGGGGCAAGTGACGGATGCACGATTCATTACCGACACCCTGATAGAGTCCACTGAGGCGGTAGGGCCTCAAAATGTTGTCTAGATTGTAACGGACAATGCTAAAAATTGTAAAGTTGTGGGCATGTTGGTTGAGGTGAGGGATTGGCACATATTTTGGACAACTTGTCCCATTCATTCCCTCAACCTTATGTTGCAAAAATTGGGCACAGAATTTGATTGGATCAAACAAGTCTATGAGGAGGCAAGCGAGATCCAATTGTTCATATCCAACCATCATTTGTCCCACAACATTTTCAAAACCTTCTCGAAGTTGCAGTTGTTGAAGGTAACATTTTATTTAAACTTTTAAATTGCATTCATGAATCATGTATATTTTTATTTTTAATTTAATTTTTTATTTTTTAAGTTTGTAATTTGAACACTTTTTTTATTTTTATTTTAATTTGTTTTGATTTGGTGGTAAGTTGTTAAGACTTGGTTTGCCTCACATACCATCGTCTTGAGACGACTTGTTAAGGTGCGTGAGGCATTGAGTAGCATGATCATCAACAACCTTTGGAGCATATGGAAGCAAGCAAACACTAAGAGGACCACGAAAGTGAAAGCATGGATTCTTGATGATGCGTGGTGGAAATGTGTGGAGTATTTGTTGAGTTTTACTGTGACCATCAATATGTTGAGATATATAGACATGGATCATCTATGTTTGTGTGAGCTTTATGATAGAATTGACTCAATGATTGAGAACATTAGATCCATCATAAATGCTAAAGAGCAAGATCCCACAAAGAGATTCTTCAAAGAAGTGCATTTGCATCTCATTGAAAGGGAGAACAAAATGACCACCCCATTGCATCTGCTTGTTTTTGTCTTAACGCCCAAATACTACAGCACAGAGATACTTTATTTGCCTAGAAGGATCGCACCATATAAGGATGTTGAGGCTAGTGAGGGATACAAGGCGGAATTTTCTAGACTCTTCCCTGATCCAAAAATAAAAGACCAAGTTAGCAAAGAGTTTGTGCAATTCATATCCTTTGTGGGTCACTCCCTTAGTGCAATGTGACAAGTACAAAAAGGAAGATCAATTTTGGTGGTACCTCCATGGGCAAGCATACACCAACCTCTAACCACTTGCTATTAAAATTCTATTACAAGTAAGATTTGTTTTTTTTAAAGCTCTCTACCCTTCTAGTTCTTTTCTATGTTTTGTTTTAACTTTTTTATTTTTATAAATTCTAATTTAAATTGTCTTTGTGGCTTGCCTCAATAGGTTGCAAGTTCCTCCTCTGCTGAGCGAAACTGGGGCACCTACAACTTTATCTACTCAGTGAACCACAACAAGTTGGCAATGAAAAAAGTGGAGGATTTGATATGTGCAATCCAACTTGCATATTCTCTCACACAACCAACCTAACTACAAGGGGCAACAAAGTGTTGGGATGTGGACCTAAAAACTACTTACTTGGATGCCTTTGTTGCCTACCTTTCATTGCTTGATACAGATTTGGAAGGTGCTTCATAGGACCTGCGTAGTGGAGATAGTGGGTGTGGCATTGTTGCTGCTTGTGGTTCTAATGAACCATTTAATGATGAAGACATTACAACCGAAGATGAAATTAATATAGACTATAGTGACTATTGAGTTGTCTTTATTGTTTTTCATACATTGTAATTTGTAACGTTTGCATTATGTACCTATTATAAATTTATAAAACTAATCAAAGTTTGATTGTTTAATATTATGATATTTGCCTTTGGCATTGAAATTATGAGTATCTTTTGTGGTTTTTTAACTTATTTTATTTCCTCTATGCATAATGTGGTTAATTTTGCTTATATGTCTATATTTTTATATTTTTTTATTTTTTATATATATTTTTTGTACAGCCATACCTAGCCTTACCCAAACCCCACAAAAAAAATTCATGTATCCACATACCCAATACTTGTACCCATACTTGTTCCCATACCAGTATCAACAGCTTAGGATTTGAATACAAATAAAGTACAAAATTACATAATCATGTGAATACAACTGTGACACTGTCAAGTTGTCAATAACAAACTAATAGAGTGATACTTAGTCTTATACAAGAACCTACAAATACAAATTACAAGAATCTATGATTTTCTCTTCCCTACTCTCTGGAAAAGTAAGGGAGACTGAGAAACTCTAGTCCTCCTACTAGGTTGCCCCGCCTCGCTCTGTCTAAAAGGTTGCACCTGTGTCTGTGGCTCCACCTCTGCCTCTACCTTTGCCTCATCTTCAAGGATGTCCTCCAATGCAATCTTTCCTTATGTTGCAGTTACACCCTCCATAGCTTGCCTCTCAAAATCAGCAATCTCGTCATCTGTGAACATAGGGGCCTCATTATGTGCAATCCAATCACTGTAGAGATCAATCTCATTTACATCGATAGGCTCCTTTGATACATTCTTCAACTTCTTTGCGCGAAGTTGAAGGTTGTATTGCACAAAAACCAGGTCATTGAGGCATTGTTGGTTCAACTTGTGCTTCTTCGTGTGAATGACATCAAACAAACTCCAATTGCATTCGCATTCAGAAGTGCTACAAGATTGAGATAAAATGTGGAGGGCTAGACTTTGAAGATGTGGAGTATTCCTACCTCAATCTTCCCACCACGACCTTTTCCCTGCAACTATCAATGTTGTCACCAAATATTCTCTGCAACTGTCAATGCTATCATAAAATATGGAGGGTTGGCCTTTGGAGAGAGTGTTTTTTGTTGAAGTACAAAAAATTACACATGTTTTATCTATTTTCGCATGCGCCTCCTTGTTCCATCATGTACCTTGTAATGAAAGTTGTGCCCCAAATGTGTTTTTAAGCACAAAAAAAAGTGTACCTGACTCAAACTAGATGAAGAGGTGTCATGACGCTTGCATGGACCACGAGCAGAGCTTACAATTTCTGTCATAATTGCCTCTTCTTCCTCTATCGAAGTGGGAGCAATGGCCGTTGTTAGGACTACTAGCATCTTTGCCCTCTCTAATTTATTTTCAACCAACAATACAAGCTCTGCAATCATCTCTCGTTTCGCCTCTTTCGTGACACTAGGACAAGGAGTGATATGATATGAAGGAATGCATAAAAGGTAGTATTTGAGGGCAATTGATGCCTCCTTACATCCTCTTCGAACAAAACGAATAAATTAAAACCGTCTAGAACGTTTCAACCCGCACGACATACTTCCAAGCAGTAATGTGAGCATTAGAAGGGCCACTTTTCCCACCACTTATTGAATCTGACTCTAATGCACTAACGGATGCCATTGTTTGCTAACATATAACCTGCAAACATATTCAAAACAGCATTAAAAAATTTTAAAATAAAAAATATTTAACACAAATTAAAATATAATAAATAAGTTATAATGATAAATAAAAACTAAAATACATTTAACAAATTGAAAACTTTGAGAATGATTCTCTACAATAAATAAATTATAATGATAAACGAAAACTATTACAGTTAAAAAACATTTTTAATCAAAACTTATAAAAAATTGTGCATAAATTGTAAATACTAAATACTAAAATTTGACGGAATGCATGAAATTTGAACTGAGTTGAATAGAATGCATGAAATTTGAATATTAAAATTTAAAATATTTATCAAACATGTTTATAATTAAATTACAATTTCTTTACATGCTTAGAATTTTTTTTATTTTTTTTAAATGTACTAACCTAGAAATCGCTTTGTTGAATTCTCCTTCCAATTCGCTTTTGAATGCTCCAAATCTTGTATGAATGCAATGAGGGGGTGTGTTTCAATTTATAAGACAAATCTCCACGTTTTTGCAACATTTTCTTAGCATTTAGCATCCATTTCCACAGTTTAGCAGCGTTTTAATAGTGTTTTCTACGTTTTTGCATCATACAGAGCCTTTGACGAGTACTCGTCAGTTACTCGACGAGTGTAAAAAACTGGGAATATTTTTTTCTTACAAATTTGAGTGGCAGTTAACCCCCTGTGAGTTTGAGCGGCGGTTAACCCCCTGTGAGTTTGAGTGGCGAGTAACTGAGTAACCAGCGGTTACTCACCGGTTATGTAATTCATGGTTGGAACATCATTGCTAAATGTTCTTATGCTAAATCTTGAGGACTAAACTGGCTGTTTGAGTTGGTCTCGTACATAAACGATTTTTGGAAAATGTAATGCATTTGATTTAACATCTTTTGATATAATGTACCATTAACTTGATCCAAGATTTATGAAGAAAGAAATAATGATATTTGGATTGTACTCTTATTGAACTGAAAGGTTGATATCATTGTATTTTAGTCTAGTGATTTTGTCCCTGTTGATAAAGGAATCATTAGTTGATGAAGGCAGTGGAGTAAATTTTAAATGTGTGAATCATGGACTTAGATTATATGGACCGAAATGTAAACCAATCATAGTGACCTATGATTAGAAGGAAACAGAAAATGTTGTGTTCATTCATTCGTGTAATGAAAAAAATAGTGTTTCAATGATGAAACTCTTGTTGTTGTACCCATAGCTGAGTTCCCTTATTTTCATGCCTCAATAGGATAAAAGGTGCTACTTGCAAGAAATCTATAGTTGGTTCTGTTTAGTATTAATGGGTTCTTATTTTGTAGTAAATATCAGGTCATTGGAACAAGTACTTTGTGAGATAATGTGTCTATGAGTGACTTGAACCCATGAGTATCTCAATTCCTAAGTTGATTATGAATGTTAGTGCATGAATAGAGAGATGTGGGTTTAATATAAATGGTATGAAATAGTACTTTATATAAAAGGTCATTGTTCTCATATTGAATTTAGGACTCTAACCCCCTCTTGTATTATCAAAGAATGTAATAAGCAAAAGAAATAAGTGGTGAGTCTGAATTTTACCTTGGAAACATCGAATAAGAGACGATTAATGATATCCATCCCTTACTTGTGAGATAGCCTAGAGCTACTATTGGATGAATAATCTTAGGAATTGAATGAAGATCTTCAATTAGATAATTCAGCTTTAATATATTTTTGATTAATAGGTTATGATTTGTAAATGAATGGAATATAAGGAACTGAGGGAAAAAGGTTAATTTGCAAGGTAAGCATGAAGTCACTCCATAGAGAATTGGGTTGGGTTAATGTTTACGATTGAAAAAAAAATCCAATAAGTCAAGTCAAGAAATTGAGAATAAGCTTGAGATCTTAATAGGATGTTGAGGTCTTGCATAACATGTCTACTTAAGACAGAAAAATAGATGGTTCTTTTATCAAAGGTAACACATTAAGAAATACTTGTTAAGCACAAAATAGGGTGATCTTGGATCCAACCTCTTGACATATACGAAATGTTATTCTGAATCAAACTTGTTAAAAGGGAACCTCTAATTGAGAACTTAATAGGATGTTAAGGTCTTGCATAACATGTCTACTTAAGACAGAAAAAAAGATGGTTCTCTTATCAAAGGTAACACATTAAGAAATACTTGTTAAGCACAAAATAGGGTGATCTTGTATCCAACCTCTTGACTCATACGAAATGTTATTCTGAATCAAACTTGTTAAAAGGGAACCTCTAATTGACTTGTTGGATAAATGTACTAACAAGTTAATGTGAACAAATAAGACCACGGTTGGTCAACGAAAGAAATAAGTTGTCTATGAGACAAACTTGTAAAGAACAAATGGAGATTAGGAATAGTCTAATCTAGACTAAAAAAAGTCTGTTAGGTTTAGATCATCTAAATAATCGTTATTTCGTTTGGCAAATAGATGAAAGCATGGTTAAACCCATATGATAAAAGGGCATTCAAGCATGAAGCTTGCAAGAGAAGTCTACTTGTCATAGGGAACTACTTAAGAAAATTGGATAATTTGTGAAAAAGATGTTATTGAAACTAAGTAAATGAATAAGAGAGTCCTCCTAAAAGCATAAGGAAATCAGACATTAATGACTTCATATAAGACATGATCTATTTGTATTAAGTGTGTACAATCATTTGACTACAGGTTTAGTCATGATTGATTATACCTGGACCCCATTTTAAAAGATCATGATCTGCCTAAATGAGTAAAGTGAACAAGCGTCGCAAAAGCAATGTACTCTCTTGTGAAACTCAATTAATAGATAGGCCACGGGGTCATACACACTTAAAAGCGAAGTTGTTATGATTTGTGAATATCATGAACTTGATGTGATCTCTAAGACAATCACGTTGCTGAATTCAGTTGACAATGCAAACTTAGATAAACAGAATTGGATGCAGCGAGTTGTTAACTTGTGTAATTCCACATTAATTGCATGTTTAGGGATAAGAACAAAGAATAATTGGATCCCTATTTTTGGGAGTTTTTAAACATTCATGCCTTGTTTTTTTATGAGAGCTTTTGGAAGAATGGAAGGGATTATGGCAATTTTAGAGCCACTAGTTAAGGTTTTTAGGATGGTTGATGGAGAAAAAGCCCCCATAGGTCATCTTTATGAGGCAATGGATAGGAAAAAAAAAAATGAAATGAAATCCACGTATAGGCGTGACTAGGGATAATACATGCTAGTGTGGGATACCATAGACGAGAGGGACAAAAGGTTGCGTTGTCACTTGCACATTGTTGGATATTATTTAACCTTAGCATTGTATTATGATGAATCATTCAAGGCTCATTTAGAAGTGTAATGAGGTTCATTTGCATTCATTGAGAGGTTCTGCCCTAATCCTCAGTTGTGATGTAAAGTTATTTAGCAGTTGCATTTTATCAAGGCAAAGGAATTATTTGTCTATCCAAGAGCCATTATGACAAGAAAAAATGTATGGCACGTACTAATTCCAGTAATTTTTTCACTTATTCTTTGAATTTTAAATTTAGTTAAAAAAAATAATCCTTGTTAAATTATGTAATGTCCATAATTTAAACACACAATTAGGTCGAAACAAGAAAAAAAATGTTTTAACAAGTTACAAGGTGATAGGTCTCAAACACAAGGGTCACGAATAAAGAGAAATGCAACAAGTATCACGCAACGATCTCAAACCATCAGTGATCAAGCTCAACCAGATCACAAGGTCAATACCACAAAAGGTTTTGCAAGGTCTACACTCTCTTGAAGTCACAAGAACACATATTTGTGTAATGTCCCCAAATGGGACAAATAAGCAAAATAGGGGTTTTCCAACAAACCCTTATGTAAGACTGAAAACAATCTGAAATCTGAACCCAAAAAAGAGCAAACCCTAGCTCGAAAGAATGACAAAATTCCAAGCAACACATACTCCAATATAACCCTAAAATTGCTGAATATAAAACTGAAATAAAATACCTCTTTTGGCAAGGTGAAAATGGTGATAAAGCTGAAAATTGCCCCTGCTATAATTTTGATTTTCAAATGCCGGTACAACTGCGTTTTCTTCTTCAAATCTACCTTGAAACCCTTGCAAAAACTCCAAAATAATTATGCAAAAATAAAGCAAAATATTAGGACCTCCAATAAACACATTAGGGCTGCAAATTTTCAAACTAACCCTTCCAATGAAATCGCCACACTTAGAAAAATCTATAGAATTAAATATGAATATTAAATCCTTCAACTTGCCCTTCAACAAGCCCTCCAAGTCTCCCAAATCAAGTCACCAATATTGCAAAATTAATATAATAATTTGCAGAATATCTTAGAGCATTGAATGACCCTCAAACCCTGCAAGTTATCTCACAAACAATTTGCCAAAATTCATCTTAGGTGAATCACTCCATTAGAAAAAATAATATTAATAATTTTGAATTATTTTCCTTGTATCCAGCCCTCAAATAACCCAAATTTAGCATGCAAAATTATTTAAAAAATATAATAATAATAATAATATTAGAAATATTATTATCAACTTTTGCTCAGTTTTCCACCACCGAAGCAAGCTCAAGCATGTCCTAAGGCACTCGCCCAGCCCTCAAAGGAAGTCGCCAAGCCTAGGGAACCTCTTTATTGCCGTAGGGTGTTCACCCACCTTCCTTGACCTGCAATTTGTAATTTTCAGCTTTTTTAAGAGTTCGCTCAATCCTTGAATGAAGGTGGTGTTCGAAAACACCTTTGTAAGACCAATTGTATGCAACCATGCAAATCTGAAACATAATTAAAGCCCTTGAATAGAGTTGTCCACAATAAAGGAATGGAGGTTTTCATCTCCAAACCCTGGTACACTTGAAGGTTTTTGTCCTCAAGTCACGGTGAACAAGTTTGACATACTTGATCAATAATTCAATATTCAAAACATGCATAACCTTCAAATGAACCTTCAATTCCCTTTTATATTCATATCTCAAGGTAGTGCCCAAATTGAAGGGAGGTGACTTTTCGAATCATAAGGAAATTTACTTTTTGAATTACCTTCTTGAGGGGTTGGGCTCCCATGATCCTTAAAGGTCCCCCACTTAAGTGAAAATAGACAAAAAGCACTTTTGCACAATTCAACTAAAAATTAGAACACTTAAAATACCTTTTCACCTTTTTAATCTTTGAATGGCCCCCTCAACGTTCCCCTTTCTTTCTTTCCCTTAGCCTTGTTGGAACAAAACCAAGCTAAAAGTCTACAAGCGAGCTATGCCAAAAGGGGGGACATTACTGTCCTCCCTACCCATAATGTCTGTCTTCAAACAATTGCCAAAGCCATGGGGCTGTCCCCACATTCTTCATAATACAATCACCACCTGAAATTGCTTCCCACTGAAAAGAAGCTCTAATTTGAATTCCCATCTTGCTATACCTGTATTTTGGAGGCTGCCCCCACAAGTTAAAGGTGACATGACCACCTTTCAAAGACTCCCCATGTTCCCAAAGAAATAACATATGCCATCCTGGTTTGCCTTTGATGAAACCCCTCATGTTTGTGCCTCCACTGGGTATCAATGTGTCCTTAAAAAGTGTTTCGAAAGCTTGAAAAGAAATAACAAGAAGAAGCTCACCTTGAAACATGTTTTGAGCGAAAGTAACATGGAGATGCAATCTCCCTTCGGTGTGACTCAATACATGTGGCACGCAACCTCCCCTTGACTTCCCTATATCCAACCCTTTGTGCATAAGAGGAACATCATAGGAATCAAATAAAAGCCTTGATCCACATACAAGATAGTGTTGTACTTTCACAAAAATCACAAAAAAAATCAGACTTCTTACCTTCACAAAGTTGTTGTACCTGCCACTCTAAATTAGAATTTTTTGAGTGATCAAATTCAGAATTTACCGCAGCATATACCTTCCTATTATGACCTGTAGCGTGCCCTAAAAGTGCAATTTTGTGACCATAATTGGTGGCTGAAATTGCCTTGTTGTCCCAAAAAATTCTGAGCAATAAAATTCAGACTTCAAACCCCATTTTCTAGCTCTTCCCCTTGGCTGCCATATGTAAATTAAGTTGCCTTTGATGCCGGAAAAGGTCCACAAATATGCCAAGCTAATTCTAAGATTTTCCGGAAAGTAAGAGGACCATCCTTTCTTGAAATTTAGACCTTGTGAACAGTTGCTTGCAACTTTAGCCCTCTCCAAAATCAAGAGAGGTCTCATGCCCTTCATAACACCCTCATTGTTATCCTTGCAAAATGGAATAGGGTGTCGCCCAAGGTAATTTTGGGACTGCCCTTCGAAATCAAGTGTCTTTTCAACCCTTCCACAACATGTATGACAAAAATCAGAATTTGTCATGCTTAACAATTGCCTTGTAGAGTGTTTTATCTTGGAATTAAGGGGCTGTATTTGATGTCTTGTGGCAGCTTTATCTTCAATCTTCCTTTTCTCTTGCCTCATGCTCATGAACCATCTTCCTATCATGCTATTTGATGAAGATGAAGGGGGCTCTTTATCACTCAAACCATGCAAAATGATCTCATTACCAGCCACTTTGAATTTCAACTCCATGGTTTGATAGTTTTGAGTGTACTCACCAAAAGAGTGCAACCATTAAATACCGAGGACCATATTGATCTCCCCAATGCCAACCACATAACAATCATCCTCTACCACATGCCTCTCCAAAGTGAGACTAAGCTTTGGAACCTTGGTAGTACAAGGGATAGTGAACCCATCCACTACTGACTCTAAACCCTTTGAACTCTACAGGTTGTAGGCCACATAATGCCACAAGCCCTCCATCAATGAAGTTGTGGGTTGCCCCACTATCAATAAGTATAGTAACCGGTATACTCTTCAATGATCACTTCACTCTAAAGGGATAGTACCTAGGAGCTGCCGATAGTGATGCCAAAGTACCACTCGACTCCTCTCCTTCTATCTCCAATGTTCCCTCCTCATAGGTGGTTGTCCCAAATTCTTCCACCTCATTCTCCTCTTTGGGAAGTACCTCAATGTAGTGTACTTTCCCCTTACCATGGAAATTGTGGCCCTTTTCCCAAGGATCCTTACACGCGAAACAAAGACCCTCCTCAATTCATTTCTCACCTCATAGCTTCTATGTGGTAGCTCCTTTTGCCCCAAACCCGGTTGGTTTGGTCTAATCAATGGTCCCTCATGAGTGGCCTTTGGAGGCCCTATGTAGTTGCCCCTTGGCTATCCCAAAACACCAACTCTATGCTGCCCTGTAGGTGGGAAAAAGGTACGCTTTGACTGCCCCAAAGGTGGGAATTTGCCTCTTGAAGTAGAAGACTCCAAATCATAGGCCTTTTGGATGGCCTCTCTTAAAGAAGGTGGGTCAAATGCCTTGACTAGTCCCGGCGAGGAATCAATGAACAACACCACCAATCTCCTATCCAATATGTCAGTCACCATGACTGAAAGTCTCTGAAACTCTGAAACATAATCATCCACTTAAGCCTTTTGCCTCAATTGAGCTAAATCACGAAAATGAAGTTATGGATCTACCCTATCAAATCTCTCTATCAATCTCCTACTGAACTCTGCATAGGAGTGTATGTGATGATGTCCCTGTGTGATCAAACCATGGTACCACCAATCATGGGATGCTCCCTCTAAATGCAATGTGGCAAACTGAATGGCCTCCTCTGCCATAGGTCGAAGTGAAAAGGTGTCCGCCTTCTAAATCCAAGCCCCCATCGAGCTCCTTTGTGACCCATTGAAAGTGGAAAGGGATACCTTCCCCAACACATGTTGGAGATCTCCCTAGCTACCCCTATGCCTCTAACTGATCCTGGGCCCACTATGACCCCGTCTCCAAGCTAAAAACTCGAAAAAACTCATAGCCCCTCTCATTGTAGCGGATAAAGTAGCATACTCATCCATCTCCCTCTCCAACTCCTCGCGTGGGTTAGGTAACCCCTCCCTCACTAGCACGGGCTCCTCCCTCTAAACAAATGTAGGCTAGATGGGCCTACGTGTCGATGCTTCACTCTCCAAAGGGGGTATATGTGTATCTGGCCTTCTCCCTGAAGCACCACTATCTCCATCGAGTGACTTTAAGCCACTCATATCACTGAGGGTACGAAGAAACCCCTCCATCACGGTTGTCATCCGTTCATGAGACTAAGAATATCTCTCAAACCTCTCCTCAACGATCCTATCCCTCTCCCTCTCTGCCTCTTAGTGATCCATGTCACCCATTACCTGTTCCTGCTCTGATGGCCCAACTGGTGGAAGTCCTACCCCCTCTTTACTACCATTCATGTATCAACAACCCTCACACTCACAGTATAACCAAGATATGGCTCTGATACCACTGTAATATCCCCAAATGGGACAAATAAGAAAAATAAGAGTTTTCTAACAAACCCTTATGTAAAACTGAAAATAATCTGAAATCTAAACCTAAAAACTAGCAAACCCTAACTGAAAAGAATGACCAAATTCCAAGCAACACACTCCAATATAACCCCAAAATTGTTGAATATGAGACTGAAATAAAATATCTCTTTTAGCAAAGTGGAATTGGTGATAAGGCTGAAAATTACCCCTACAATAATTTTGATTTTTAAATACCATTACAACTGCATTTTCTCTTTCAAATCTGCCTTGAAACCCTTGCAACAACTCTAAAATAATTATGCAAAATATTATGAGCTCCTATGAACACATTAGGTCTGTAAATTGTTAAACTAACCCTTCCAATGAAGTCGCCACACTTGAAAAAATATATAGAACTAAATTTGAATATTAAATCCTTCAAATTGTCGTTCAACAAGCCGTCCAAGTCTCCCAAATCAAGTCACCAATATTGGAAAATTAATATAATAAGTTTCAAAATATCTTAGCACATTGAATGACCCTCAAATGTTGTAAGTTATCTCACAAACAATTCGCCAAGCTTCTAAATTTTCAAGCAATATAAAAATCAGAAAATATATATTTATTCCTTCCAAGTTTAGAGCCCAAAACCACCCTAAAAACTCTTCTAAGTGAATCACTCCACTAGAAAAAATAATATTAATAATTCTAAATTAATTCCCTGGTATCCAGCCCCCAAATAACCCAAATTCAGTATGCAAAATTATTAGAAAAATATAATAATAATATTAGATAAATTATTAACTTTTGACCTATTTTCCACCACCGAAGCAAGCTCAAGCATGCCCTAAGGCACTCGCCCAACCCTCAAGGGAAGTTGCCAAGCCTCGGGAGCCTCCTCGCTGCCCTAGCGCATTTGCTCACCTTCCTTGACTTGCAATTTATGTTTTTTCAGCTCTCTAAGGAGTTCGCTCAACCCCTGAAAGAAGGCAGTGTTCCAAAACAAATTTGTAAGACCAACTACATGCAACCATGCAAATCTGAAACACAATTATAGTCGTTAAATAGAGCTGCCCACAATGAAAGAATGGAGGTTTTCATCTCAAAACCCTAGTACACTTGAAGGTTTTTGTCATCAAGTCATGGTGAACAAGCTTAACATATTTGATCAACAATTCAATATTCAAAACATGCATAACCTTCAAATGAACCTTCAATTCCCTCTTATATCCATCCCCCAAGGTAGTGCCCAAATTGAAGGGAGGTGATTTTTTGAATTACCTTTTTGAGGGGTTGGGCTCCCATGACCCTTAAAGCTCCCCCACTTAAGTGAAAATAGACCAAAAGCACTTTTGCACAACTCAACTGAAAATTCAAACACTTAAAGTACCTTTTCACCTTTTCACTCTTTGAATGGCCCCCTCAACATTCCCCTTTCTTTCTTTCCCTTAGCCTTGTGGGAACAAAACCAAGCTAAGGGTCTACAAGCAAGCTATGCCAAAAAAAGGGACATTACAATTTGTCAGCTCAATAGGTCAAACAAGTCCAGTCCAAATATCAAGGTTCACACATCTAACACAAGGTCACAAAGGGTTCCATTTGTAAGGTCTAAAAACATCCACCCAGACACTTTTAAGATTACAAATTCACTTTATAATACCATATTCACTTTAGTTAAAAACCATGATATAAAGTTCACTTGAGGTATAATACCTAAAATCATCACCTAGGGGAGTCACTTAAAAATGACCGACTTAGCACTAAGTTAGAATGTACAATTTAAACCACAATTAAGACATAATAAAGTAAAAATCACTTAAGATTCAAAAGGCACACTCCATCCAAAAGATGAACTCAATCTCAACCTTTGGATTGCTCTACTCTTCATTCTTATCAAACCCTAAAACTCTTTGGAGGTATACAAAAGACCCTCCAAGCAGATGGACCTCTATTTGCAATATTGCATGAGAGGGAGAGAGAAGGGACGAGATGGAGACCGACTTAACACTAAGTTAGAATGTACAATTTATACCACAATTAAGACATAATAAAGTAAAAATCACTTAAGATTCAAAAGGCACATTCCATCCAAAAGATGAACTCAATCTCCACCTTTGGATTGCTCTAATCTTCGTTCTTACCAAACCCTAAAATCTCTTTGGAGGTCTACAAAAGACCCTCCAAGCAGATGGGCCTCTATTTGCAATATTGCATGAGAGGGAGAGAGAAGGGACGAGATGGAGGCTCCTCCATAGCCTCCACTGTCTTTCTCCAAGATTCTTGATGGCCTCCATGAGAATATTCAAGCAAGCTTGCCATGCTTGCATGGCTTAGGGTAATAGCTAAGACTAATAATAGTGTTTCATTTAAGCTTTAGACTAGTTTTTCTTTTTGTTTTTTATAGAGGGGTAAAAAACTCTTAAAGCTTATCCCCTAGTAATGGGGTTTCCATGATTTCCTTGTTTAAGACATATTTGTTGTAGGTTTACAAACTTCAATAAAATCATGGGGTTAATATGTCCCTTCTCTTAATTTGTTTTCGGGGAAGATCAAGATTGGGTTTACATCCCAACCTATATCAAAAAATTACCTAAGATTTGACCCGAGATGTTCTTTGACTTTGGAAGAGGTCGCCCGACCGGCCCCCTTGTCTTTTTTGGTTTACAACATTTTGGGGCTGAGGCATGGCCCTGCTGGCCTCGACACATTGTTGCACACTGTTAGGCCTTCAAGCCAAATGACCTCACACAACACGGCCTTCGACCCTCCAAGTGGCATAGGCCAGCCCAACCCTCAAGGCTGGCCCAGCCGAAGGCCCCCTTATTCTTTTAATTACATTTTCTACTGATTATTTTTTTAATAATTTCACATGCCCCGTATTTTTTAAAAAATTACAATAAAATAATAAAATTCATCTAGAATATCCTCTAATTTTCTTTTAGGAAAAATATCTACAATTTGGCAAAGTAAAATTCCTAGAATAAAACGGGTTTAATATTAGATATAAACATATTTCCCCCTTTTTCAATAAAACCAATTCAAGTACTCATAAAATCAGACCAAAAATTCCCACAGGTCAATAAATTAATCTGGTCATTGCGGAATTTAATGTAATGCAAAAGAGCTACAATTGAGTCCTGAATAATTCCTGGGATCATAGATTTGGTGTATGTACACAAATATCAATCCATTGCACAATTAATTTAATGAAACCAGATTACCAAATGACTCCCTAATCAACCCAACAACTATATTCATAACCATCCACAAACCCTCATCCATTTGTTTGAATCGACTCCAGTATAGAGGTTGCCACAATAGGGTGTCGCCATAGTTAGCGACATCTCCAACCTTTCATTAAAATGAATATAACTGAAGGAATAGTGATTTCAAATACAGAACTAGGAGTCCATCCCCATCAGCATAACAATAATCTATATAATTAATCCCACTCACATTTCAATGATTCACCCAAACTTTCCAAGTCATCACAGCATTTACATAATGAATCAAATACACATTTCAGTGATTCAAATGAAAGAATCCACCTCACACAAGTCAACATCAGCAATTAAAGTACAACAGGGTACCATCCACATAACAATATGCAGCTGGTAAAGGGCCATGTCAACACAATACAAATGATACAACTCCACATAGGCTATTAGCACAATATATATCCAAAAACCAAATTTACCCACATTTATTCATCTCCGCCAAGTTTGGAGCACGACAAAAAAAAGATCCACTCAAGGAATGCAACACATAAGACCCATAGTCCTAGTCAACCTCCAAACCAAGGGGTTCAGCCAGCCACAAACTGCCACATCACTTGATCAAGGAACACAATTGGATCAAATTTAGGGAAAGACACACTAAACATAGGCACTGCTAGATTTAGAATAGTAAGCTTTGATTAGATAGAGAACTTCCATGAGCCACATATTATACAAACAATAAAATCTATGATAACCCCTTAGGGTTACCTAATGTGGGGAGGGGATTGCTCAAGTGCCAAGCTCCTATTAGTGCCACCAATATCATATCACAAAGTATCCATATGCCTTGATTACACACCAAGGGTAAGAAAATACCTCGATTGCCCACCAAGGGTAAGAGAATGGATGGGGGAATTCGCTGTGGCTTGCCCATACAAGCTTCAAATTCCAACCCATTAGCTTGTCTAACAAGCTCAAAAACTAATGAGGATTCACATCCTACAACCCCCAATACAAACTCACAAAGCTAGCCAAATTTCAGCACGGTAACAATACACATTTTTCAACAATAAAAACAACTAAAACACTGTCAAAATGGCTTCCCAAGCCAAATAAAAGTGCAAGAAACAAGACTTACCAAGCCATAAACAACCCATCAAAATAATGCTTAGAGAAGCCTCATCATAATAAATGAAATCAAGAAAGAAACCCCATTTTAAATCCCAAAACAAAACACAATGTAGTATACAAAATTCGACAGATCAGACACAAGAGCCTACCTTTAGTCCTCCACTTGTTTTAGCTTGCACCTCTAGCTCCTAAGCTTCCATTCCCAAAATGGCAAAAGACCCTCCACTAGAAAAATTTAACCTTTTTACAAAAAGGCCCGCAAACCCTCACCAACCAGAAATGGCCATGTGTCCATTTGGCTTTCATTTTCTATCATAAACCTCTAGGAGCTTCTAACCCCTTTGTAGAGAGCTCTAATCAAGCTAGGGGCTTAACAAGACTTCCGAAACGCACCCATACATGACCTATTGGGTCCCACACCCAAATCACATGCCAATGGTGCATAACTTGCCCTCCATATTTTGCATATTTAGCCTTATCCTCGAAATTCGAATTTACCAAAATAAAAAAGCATTTGGGGTCCACAATACCATTCACTTGCAATGGCCAAACACTTTTGTCTTCTAGTGAAAGGAGTCACATGCGAACATTTTCCTAAGCCTGTAAGATGTTTTAGCAAGGTGTATAAACTAATAGTTTAGGTGGGGTTGCAAATGTACTCTAGCTCTATCATCTCCAAGGAACATGGATAGAACTGAGGATCAAGTAAACTGAAGAGTTAACATGTGGCGGCATTGTAGTTTATTGTAACTCCTCATATCCTTTGAATTCACATGGTCATCCCAATATCTTGCACACTTATTGCACCCATCATATATCCAAAACTCATGTACATGTTAAGTAAATGTACAGGATAATATTGCACTCAAGCACGCCATACCATAGTCACAAAACACATTCATCTTTCCACATCATACTATTTGAAGGTGGTCAACCAACCCACAATGCCATGTCACTGATACAATCAATATTGTTAATCAGGAGTAATCATGATAAGCCAATCACATAGTACAAAAATTCAAACATCATATCTCAGCATGATAATAACCATTTGCAATCTCACAATAATCCAATCCTCAAAAGATCATATGTGATAAGTCAGGATTCAGAACCATAAGCATAATGTTATTTGCATCTCATCACAATCATCATAATCAATAAATAAAACATGTCTGCATATATGAATACAATAACCAGCATCAACAACACATTGCAAACAGATGATAAAGGGTCAAGCAAGTAGAGTATCAAAATGAGAAATGGCCACAAGATTAAAAATTGGGCCTCACAAATAAATTATAATGCATTTTCTATATGTATGTGTAAGTGTGTGCACACATGTGCATGTGTGTGCATGTGTGCGTGCGTGGGTGCACCTGTGCAAGTGTGCATGGGTGCACATGTGTGTGTGGGTGCGCATGTGCATGCATGTGTGTGTGTTAGGCCAATGGTGGGATTTCTTTACAATAATTCTCCCGGTTCAAAGGGAGGTTGTACAAATTTTGAATCAAGCCTTTAGCGATTTTGCTTGTCAGCGTTCTTGGAGTATGTAATATACACTCCACGAAATGCAACCAATTGTGTTAGAAGCTAGACTAGAACTTAGATACAAGTTTTAATGACTAATTCTTTTGAAGTTTGAGCATTCTAAGTTTGTCTTATTCTACTTAAACCCTATTATATCAGGTAACATTGATGATGAGTAGGGAATGCCCTTTATGAGTTTCATCTTATATCAGAATGGATCACTACACATAGGGATGAGCCCATGTTTTCATATGAGGATTTAGCCATCTTGGATGAGGCATAGCCTAGCAGCTTAATATTTTATCGTGCACTTCATAGTCACTGATCATTATTTTGGCACTCAAGCTTCTAGACAGTGCAAATACTTGATTATGACACTGAAATTTGAAAATTGAGACAATATTTATAAAGTTTTGGGATTGGTGTTTGATGGTATTGATATAATTTTAACTTCCTTGTACCATTTACTATTGTTTTCATCATCGGCATTTATCATTTTCATATTGAATACATGTTCTATGTTCAAGGTTGTTTTTGCAGTGTTGCATGTTTGATAAAGTTCTGGAATCTGCTATGTAAAAAAATTTCCAATACCAACATTTCAAGCACACTACTAGATTCATCATCAAGGAATGTAGCCTATACTTGGGAGGAATAAACAAAACTATTTATCTTGAATATTTCATAGATTGAACATGGGCAAGTTGGCTATTGATAAAGATTCACATTCTGATAATCTATGTCATGTCCCCTTCTAGTTGACATCTCTCAGCGCTGATGATTAGCCTATTATGCGACCCTTGTAGGCTGATAGGATGGATAGAGGGTCTTGATGGAGCTTGGCTTGGCTTCGACTATCAGAATTTTCCCAGTTGGTTTTCGTTCGGGTCTTTCGAACACCGTTTGCCTAAGTTGCTATTTTTTTTAGGGATTTTTGGTACTCAGCGGAGCACCCCTGCTATGGTCTGGTCATGTGCGGAATCACTCCCTTGTTCGCCACCTTCAGACGGTTCGAGAATCAGATACTTTTTGAGGGAGATATTAATATTTAATTGATTTAATTAAATATTAATTATTTGGAGTAATATTATGACTTAGGCGTTTTGACTCAAGGGGGCGCTCATTATGAAAGGGGTCGTTTTTAATTATACTTTATAATTAAAAATGTGATTTTTGAACTATGGAAAAATTAAAAGAAAATTCAAATTTTTAATTATGAAACCCTAATTAGGGAAATCGCACTTTTTCAAAAATATAAGGGTTTTTCATTGGGAATCGTGCCATTCATGATTGAAGCCAATTTTTGCTAAGTATTTTCTTTGAAGACAGAGCCAAGGGTTCCAGTATTCGATTTGCATTGGAGAACGTGCAATCTTCAGTGTGTGCAATTCAGAAGTTGTGAAATATCAGCGGATCTATTGCCGGCAGAGAGATAATTTCATACAGAGGTTATCACAGAGCTTCACAGAGATTTATTTCATCAAGGTTTTGATCCAAAAATCGTCCAAGAAGAAATTTTCATATTGGCGCTAATTTTATCCAGATCTGGCAATCAAAATCCACAGGCCGTACCATTTTTTTGCTGCTGTACGGAATCCGTACACCCCCTGTACCAGGCCGTACCTCAGAAAAAGGGGCGTATTTTTCTTTGGAGCGAATCGCTTTCTTTACGACTGCTGTACCAGCAGCCTTGGCGTCACTCTAGGGACCTGTCGTACACTTCAGAATCATCATTTTCGGCATCCTCAGCCTGTTGTATCTTGTTTGTAGTGAATCGCTGTTGTACCTGGACATATCGCTGTTGTGCATGCTGGATTGACCTCAACAACAGCTGTCCTCATCCACAGTGAGCGCTGCCCATTTGGGAAAACAGCTGTGCATTTATCGGGAGATCGCCAACCTGGACATCCATACAAGCTGCCGTACCAGTAAGAGCATAAATCGTGGGCGTGTTTCAAATTGCAAATATTCTGCTGATTGGTCATTGATATACTGCTGAATACATTCATAGATTCATAATATTGTTGTATGTGTTCATGCTTTCAGTTGTGTAGATCTGGTATTTGTTTTGCTATCATAAATATTCTAGTTGATTTCAGTATTGCATAAATCGAGAAAATCACATAAATTCCAGAATTCAGGGGAAACAAGGGTTTTTACAATCTAACATAGTTAATTACTTTAATTCCTTAATTAGTTGATTAAGTGATTACATGTTAAATCTTTATTTAAGAATCCTTCATGTAAATAATTCTGGTGGATTAACAACTATCAATACGAAAACTAATCAATAGGTTAATTAGGTTAATTAGTTCGTTAGCTATTTGATGAAAGGATTGGCAAAGACGTGAGGAAAGGGGGACAAGAGAGTAGAGGGTGGGAAGAGAAAGCTTAGGGTATGATTAATCTACGTAGCAAGGGCTTCCATGTTTGGAATGTCTGATTATCACCCCTATTCAAATTGTTAGGATGCTTTTCAATTTAAACCTCTTGAATATTTCTATCAATGAACCAGCTCACCATGGCTAGCATTTTGGTGTGATTTATGCACACAGTATTTCATACAGTTTTCATGTTCGTCCAAGGCTGACCTTGATCCTACCACGTAAATCTGCACAATGTTCCTTAATTCCAGCATAGAGTGAGTGTCTAGTTACACCAATATTCTATGTTTGTTTTGATGTCTAGGAACTATATTTGGCATGAAATAATAAAATCAGTTTTTTTATATTTTGATGAATATCATCTTATTTTTTAAGTTGTCATGTTTTTTTCTCATTTTAAATCTGTTTAATTGAAAAACACTTCTCCTCTGGCAAAGCTGTGTTGTTGTTGTGTGTCATGCTACTATGCTAAAGTCAGCTCCCAAAAGCTATCTGAAATTCATCTTCATGGTTGTTGATGCATGAACATATATGTTCGTTGGATAACAATATGGCAATTGAGAACATACATCAACCATAACTAATAATAAAATTTAAGGCTCATTCAATCAACCACAACAGATGTTGGTTGGGCAACAGTATGACAATCGAATCCTGCCAAACACACATACCAACCATAACTAATAACAAAATTTAATGAAGCACCTATGCATTACATATCACAATATGCCAATGCTTTATTAAACACATTGCCAAAACATTAAATAGCAAAGTCTGTTTTTTATTATATTCAAATCTAATATCTACATTCCTTTCATGATACAATGATGTTGGAAAATGCTTGCTTTTCAGGATTGGTTAGGGTGAAGTAATGCTTTATAAAGCCTTTTACTTTGTAACTGATTCTATTTTATGCAATGTAAGACTTCGTTTTTTGATAAATAGAAATAAAAAGATGTTCACAACATCTTTTTTTTCAGCAAAAAAATATGTTCTTTTGGAAAAGATTTCCTTTGAATATACTCCTCTCACACGACTGAATATTATCATAAACAAGAATTTTCACCAGCTAATTAATGACTGAATGTACAGACTTACAACTGACTAGGAAAACAGTAGAAACTTACATCAAAAGAGCCTTCAAGAATGTGTCGAATTATGTACATAGTTAATTCTTTTATTTGGACAAGTGACTGCAAAAGCATAAACACAAATATATGAGACGTAGCTATATTGGAAGTCAAAATCAATAAATAAGTGCTCTAAAGTGTAATCATGAATATACCTATATCTGTATCTACATTCTGACTATAATATAGTGTTGAAAGAAACCATCCATCCTTATATAAACGATGCAAAAAAAGACATATATTAAAGGGAGCCACAGTGTCTAAAGTCCAAATCAGTAAGCTAAGCGATCAAAATGCCCAAAGATACCTTTTCATTGCCTAAATTAATAACTACATCATTAGCTGTACTATTTCTATGTCCACGTGCTGTTTACACAGATTCTCACAATTCGATTGTGTTTTGATGCCATATGTAACATCCCCAGATTGTAATACGAAATAGGGATGCTACACCTTGCACTGTCAAAAGGTAATCCTCCAAGTTAAAGGGAACAAGGGATGAAAGCTTGAAAAATGACATTAATGAAAGAGATACTAATGTTTGGAAGAGCATTACTATGGTCAAAGTTCCAAATTTTACTTCAAAATAGAAATGATTTTTGGATAACAAAATTATCTGCCCCCTGCCTGCCCTCCCCGCCAGCATGGCTGTTTCTTCCCCATCTCCCACTCCTTTTGGACAAAAACAGTCTCCTTTTTAAGGAAATTTTCATATATGTGTGCTAAAACATAACCTACACTTGAAAGGGATGTTCTCATAGACCGCCACACTCCCAAATTTGTTTACAATTCCAACTTAATTATGTTAAGTAGTCCCTTGTCCAAGTCTAGGAGTACACAAATTATAGGTTACTTGATGTAGAAACAGGAGACATTTGATTCATTTACTTTAACCTTCGTGTGATGGAATTGTAATTATAGGAGCACAACAAATAACAAAAAAATCAAGGATCATTGCAAATTGCAGCAGCATTGATTCCTCAATGTACATAATACTATATATATGATACGCCAAATGAAGACAACCACCTCAAGCTCCCAAGTACATAATCAGGGTGATTTGAACTTAAAACAATGACATCAAACATAAATCATGAGATACTGTAATCTAGGCTAGGCATATAATATCAATGTAAATAATCATCTACCTAGATAGAGGTGGTAGGACTTGGGTAACACATGGAAAAGTCAGATTTTTAAATTTTGTGGGATTTGACCTATCTGTGTTTAAGTCATCTCAATATGTAATGTCCCCAAATTGGGACAAATGACCAAAATAAGGGTTTTCCACAAATCCAAATAATTAATTCTGAAAATGCATAATATTCAGCCCAAAAAGAAATCTGAAAATCGATGCCATAATTCTGGAAATGAATGCCAAAAATTATGTTTGCTGCCCTAACGCTAGCGCCTAGGGTTTTTCATCATAAAATGACTTTGATCCACCCAAAATGCATGAAACCAGTTTCAGATTTTTGCAAATAATTCTCCCAATCAGATTTCATAAAAGAAATGATATTCAGAATTCAAAATAATTAGTTTTTCCAAAATTTGCTGAATATGAAGAAAATCAATACCTCTTTCAAAACGGAAGATCTCCAACTGGATAATAGCTCAAATCGAAGCTAAAAATATAAGCTTTCAAATAACACACAAATCATAATTTTATGTTGGGTGAAAGTCACCCGAAACCTAGTCCAAACCCTGAAAGTATGTAGTCAATGCCCTAGATAAAAATCTGGAAATGCTCACTTCAAAATTAAATGTACCACAACTGGCATCAAAATGACCTCAAATCAATGTGATAAATATTAGAAAAATATAATAATAATTTCAGAATTATTATTATCAAATTAGAGCATACTTTGCCCACTCAAAAGGCCTTACAATCCTTCCAAACCCAATCGCCCAACTTGGAATAAATCAACAATAAATCAGAATTAATAACCAAACCCTAGGAGAGGGTTGCCTTGTAGAGCAGCCCTCAAAGAGAAGGATATTCTATCATTGTAGCCACAGCTAATGCTACCCAGGTTTTCCTAGCCATTGCAGGGGAGATCTTGTTTACTTGGAAATAGGAGAAGGATCCCTAACCAAGGTCAAACATTTGGAGATTGAGCATGATGTATCTTGCCTTGATATAAATCCTTTTGGTGACAATCCAATGCATGGTGAGTTGGCAGTCATTGGACTATGGAAAGAAGATAGTATCAAGAGTTTCTCTCTTCCTAATCTAAACCTAATTACAAGTAGAAACCTAGGGAAAGATGTACCACCTCGATTTGAAAATCTGGATGAGACAGAATCACACTTCATGCATCTATTGGATTATCAAAATTTTGAAGTTATCAATAATTTAAAATTCTTATTTTTCGAGTTACAATATCAAGAGTCTCAACAGTCTACACTTGGCTTTTCTTCTAAAATTTGTTAAAACTTCGTTAGTGTATAGGGAAGAGGACATTCTTCATGGAAAGTTTGTATCCAAAACATGGGACCCAAACTTGATATCAGAGAGTTTAAGTTTTTTAAAGCCACAAAATATGAGAGGTGACATAGTGACGAAATCATTGACCTGTGAATTTTCAAATGTCCAACATGAACCATGGTTTGGTGTACCTTACATTATTAAAGATATTCCATTTTCTATTTTTGAGGACTAGAAAAGGCCCTTGTTGAAAGACTCCACTTTACATCTACCACTTAAAAATGATTATATTTCAGAGTATTATTGTATAACAAACTTAATTGGCTTGAAGAATTTCGAGCAGGACCCTGAAATTACAAAATGTGTAGTAGATGATCATTTGATCAAAGTATGGCATAATGAAGTGAATAATATTCCTAATGCAGAGGCCTACTTCATCATAAATTGTGATAATGCATCAAGCTTTTCACCAATAAAGTCCAACATACTGAGCGAAATGTATGCCTCACCATTCTTGGATGTTCTTTGTGAGATTTCGTACCAAGCAGTCGTGGCTCCATCAAATAGCAAAATTTGTGCGACTGGAACATGCATTTTTAAAATTGTGATATATGGTTTGAGCAGAAAGCTACCACTTTTAACATCAAATATCTTGAAATTTGTCAAAATATTTCAGGCCATAGAGGAAAGAGAAAGTGTTGTCAAGGGAGTATGTGCATCACAATCATATGGCAAAAGCAAACTCACTTTACATAAAGAGCAGACACAGGGGAACCATGAGAACTGCTCTCCTGCCAAGGAACAACAAAGAACACACGGTGTATTCCTGCCTTGTGAATCAGTTCAAGATTTAATACGGGAATCAAAGGGTGCATCTCAACTTGCGGATTTGGATGGTTGGGAATTTTGTGATAATCTTAAATCTGTGAGGCAAGTTAACCATAATCGAGGACTTCCTTCTAGAAAAGATAGTGATGGGAAAATTAAATTGAGAAAATACTGGCGCTGTGAATGCACTGAGCCAAAAAGATCCAAACATGTCTCTAAATGTACTGGAAAGTACAACAGACCAGAGAAATTATTGTGAGAATAAACCAATGCAACTTTCAGGAGAAAATTTTTGCATGTCCCCTGGTTGTCATTTGGGTACTCAGTCACCTTCCACTGAGTGCAAAGAAAGTATATCAGAAATCTATACCAAAAGCGAGCTATGCAATGTTGAATATGAGAAAAGAAACATGGCATTCAGAATCATATCATAGGAAATGATTACCTCTTCCATTTTGGGGTTATCAGACCATTTTAGTGTAAATGTTATCATGTCGATAAAGGAGAAAGAACCACATTCAGTCTATAAGCAAGACAAAGGTTTGGTGCCTCCATGCTCAACGGACCAAATGACAATATCTACCCCTAAGCAGTTGGTAGTCAGCACGATATAGGAAAACATAGTATCTTTGAGTAACCCTTTTGGTGATGTTCACAGCGCAAAACATTCTATGGATGGATGTATTAGAAATGATCGGGAGCCTGAATTACTAATCATGAGGAATCTGCAGTCATTAGCAGAACCTAGTAAGCCAGTAAATGTGATGTCAGTTGATGTGTCTCCAGATAAAATGAATGAAGGAAATCACAAGGACCTAGATAAACATCTAGATGAAGAGAAAATGGATTTTGAGCCATCTGAAGTGAAAGGGGCATCAAATGTTGTTGTGGTATTTGAGAAGGATAAGGCGAAGAGGACAATTTGTAGTGAAGAGCGTATAGATCCTTTTGCTCAAATTCAAAATTGTTGGACCATAGTAATGTGGGATTCCGGTGATACTTTAAGACCTATAAAGGGTAGAGCTTCTGATTTCAGAATCATCGTTGTCGATTATATCATCATTACATGCTCTGAGATAAAACTAAAATCAAACTTCACCTTGGAGGAACATAAGAAATATGTTCAATGGTTTTAGCTCATGGGACAAATGCAAGGTTCAAAGATATGTCACCTCACATCCGTGAGTGTTCCCAGAGCGAGCAGCAATGGGACAACTCAAAATTCAGGTAACCAAACTCAGATTTATGTTGTCGGCTTCAAATTTAATACTCAAGCTATAATTGCATGGGTAGATGTATATGTTATGGTGATAAGAGATGAATGGAGAAATGACTATGCTATAGAAAAGCTAATCATGCACTTGAGAAGAGTCTTTTAACTGAAATGAGTGTTGAGTTCATAAATCCAACAACTAACGATTCTTGTCAACATGGAAAGTATCATGGTATTGAGAGTTATAATATTTCGGTTACAACATTGGAAGAAATACTCTTGAGGGTTGATGGGTCTGACTGTAATGAAAATAGACCTTATGTGTCCGTCAAAGACAATATTGAAGAAAAGCCCAGTTTCAAATTCCCTAAACAAACACTTGGCATTACTATAGGATCAGTCACTCTTAAACATCCCACTTTACAATTGCTTGAGGACAAGCAATTTGAGGAAGGGAGGTTTGTAATATCCCCAAACTCAGCGTCAATTAAATCGCTGGAAAAATCCTTAATTAAATCGCTGAAGAGTATTCAGCTCTTGATGATCAAATCGCCAATCAATAAGCAAGCAAACACCAACATCAAATTGCTAATATACAGTCAGCAAATGAAATCACAACATGGGAGTGATATACAATCAACAAATGAAATTGCAGCATGGAAAATGGAATTCCACAATTAATTAAGAAATCACTCATAAGAGGAGCGCTAAAATAACAAGTCTTTACTTATTAACAAAGGGCACTTATATCAACAGCATTAGTTAATAAATCATTAATTAATACAACATTAAGTAATTGGAAACTTGCATTCATTAGATAAATGGTTGCCGCCTTTGGAGGAGACATCTTTTGGTGGAATGCTATGAAGGTATTTATATTCAACAATTGGTGGGAGGGGAAAATCATTCAATAATGATTCAAATAAATAACCATGTACAAGCAGTAGCTTGACATCACTCTTAAGGACGAAACCCTTGCCACTCTCTAATCAAGGACGAAACCCCTTGAGGATTTCAATTCCATTATTTTAAATCTAAAACTCTGAAGTAAACCATTAATCAATTACATTTTATTATTTAAATTATTATTTTTAAGTGCAAATCTATATTTATAAAATATTATCTCAAAAGGAATTTCGAGGAATCCAAATTACCATATAATATTCTGATTTGGAATATTACGCCTCCAAAGGATGACATCAGCATGCCAAAGAGCCCTCCAACAAGTCGTCAGCTCCAAACAACCCTCTAGCTGATGCACCAACCAAAAACTGATGCTCTAGCCTATGTTCAATGACTTTTCACTCAATTGTGACCCTTGAATGAAGCCACCAGAAGAAGTTGAGGTTTTTCCTCCTCAAGATCTGATTGCCAAAGAGGGTTTTCGTCCTCAATAGCTGAAAGTAGAAGCAAAATTGTTCAACTCATAAAATCAAATGATAAATGAATCATAGATCTCACAAATGAACACCTCCATCTTCTTTTATACCTTTTCCCCAACTCGATCTCCAAAGTGGGGCACTCCAAATGGGTGGTTATTTACCATAATTCATAAAGTGACTTTTTAATTTCTAATTTATATTCAGCATATTTGAATAAAAATTGCAGTTGGGTATTTTCAGTTTTGCACATTTCAATGATTTGTTATTATTTAGGGTTTATAACAACATTGATATTAAGAGAAATTTCAAAATAATCAGAACATTGATAAAATATTAAAAAATGATACTTAAATGGTATCAGAAGTAATTTTCTTCCCAGTTTGTGGAAAAGAATTATTTTGCAGCTTCGACTTCATGCAAGGTAGTAACAGAGAAGTCAAGTATTACCAGAGATCGAAAAAAGGGTCCAAAACAGCAAGAAGGGTTATGGCAGCAAGATCCAGAATCACTTGCAGGGAAAGAAAAGAAAGCTATGGGTCATAGTAACAAGGATGAAGATGAAACCTATATTGAAAGGGTTGTATAAGGCCAAGAATGGTTAGCTGACATGATCCCCTAGCTAGTCCATACTATGCAGAATAATCACATACAAATGCCTCACAATGGTGAAGGCAATTCTTTAGGGGTAACTAATAATCCACCCACTCAGAGGACAACATTGGTTCAATGGCCAGGGCCTTCTAGCCTAACTTCCTCCATAGGGAAGAAGTGGTTAGAGAGGAGGAAGTTCAACCCTCCATAGGGGATGATATTGCAGCAACTTATGAAGAACACAATGGCCTACCAAATGAAATTAAGGAGGCTCTCTCTCACTAATTTTATAAATTTAAAGAAAAGCAGAGGTGGTAAAAGAGCTGAAACAAAGCCACGAACAAATCAGAGGGACCTCCAATAGGCATTAGAGAAGTTAACACTTTCTACATATGATGGATCCCGTAGTATATAGCACGCTCCTAGATACAGAAGTTGAACGCCTTCTTATCACTGAGGCCAATGGTGGAAGATGAAGCCATCAAACTTGCCACCATTCAGCTCGAAGGTATAGCACACGAGTGATGGTACCATGGGTTGATCACACAAGGGCACAATCACAGACACTCATATGTGGAGTTCAGTACCAAGTTGATAAAAATTCGATAGAATTGATTCGGAAATCCATTTTTAAGAGTAAGCTCAACTCAAACAAGCCAATTTAGTAGATGACCATGTTGCTGATTTTCAAAAGCTCTCAGTTATGGTGCCTGATATGACAGAAAAGAGGCTTGTGGTTTTGTTCGTTGAGGATCTAGCTGAACCACTCAAAAGCTTAGTGAAGGCTTTCAGCCCTATCTCTTTATAGGAAGCCATTAAAAAGGCTTTAAATCTTGAAACGTCAGCCCCTAGAGGAAGATTTCAGCCTACAAGACAGCAAAGATTAACACCCTATGGGCAGCCTAAATTAGTTTCTTATGGGCAGCCAAGGACAAATAATTATGGGCAGTCAAAAACAACTTCCTTTGAGCAGCAGCAAAAACCATTACAGCAAGGTTTCCAACAAAGGGAGTTACCTAAAACAATCGAGAAAATTGAAACTAGAAATGAACTCCGAAGAAAGAAGCTTCACATGCAAAGAGGCTTGGGAACCAAGCCATAGGTGTCTTCTGAAAGATCAGGTGCATTACATTGAGATGATCTTTGATGATGAGGTGGAAGTAGAGGAACAAGAAGTAATGGGAGGAAGAACCCAAAGCAAAAGCTACAAAAGAGGAGAAGACTTCTAGTAGTACCTTTGCTACACTTTCAGGGGCACCCAAATATCATCCATTTAGAGTCTGTGGAGTGTTGACAGAACACAATGTAACAGTTTTAATTGATAGTGGGGCAACCCACAACTTCATCGATGAGAGTTTGGTAATACAAAGAGAGCTGTCAACTAAGGACTTCTAGAGATTTAATGTTACTGTAGCGGATGGATTCACTATTCCATGCACCAAGAGGGTTAAGGGATTGGATGTCTCTTGGTAAGTACAAACTTTGTGATGACTTTTATGTAGTAGGCATAGGGAAAATAAATTTGGTTTTAGGGGTGCAATGGCTACATTCCCTTGGGGAATTCACACAAAACTACCAAACCATGGAACTAAAATTTAAATCGGAAAGTAAAGAGGTTATGCTTCGTGGTATGGCCAATGGAGCTCCTATGGTAGTTACAGCTAAAAGCATGAAACGAGCATTTTGTAAGGGACAAGTAGAATGGCCCGCCCATTGCTATATGAGCAATACATCTACATCCAAAGATGAGAGATTTTATCATGTGGATATTCAATCAATTTTGGACAGGCATGGTACAATATTCAACAATTTACCTCTAGGGTTGCCTCTTGATAGGGGATTTCAGCATATATTATAGAGTTGGAACCAGATTCTAACCCTGTTATGACTACTCCTTGCCGCCATCCTAAAAGCTTTCAAAGGAGATTGAAAAAGCAATTAAGGAGTTACTAGAAATGGGTCCCATATGACCTAGCTCTAGTCCCTTTGCTTCTTCTGTGGTTTTGGTAAAGAAGGATGGAACTATGAGCAAAAGTTATATGCAGACCAACACCATACAGAGAGGAGTTTTGAGGTGGGAGACATGGTTTTCTTAAGGTTGCGGCCATATAGGCAGTCTTCTATCAAGAACAGTGGAGCTGAGAAGCTCAAACCCTGTTTTTATGGGCCATACAGAGTCATAAGGAGGATTGGGGAGGTTGCCTATGAGCTTGAGTTGCCAGAGCATAGCAGAATACATAATGTTTTCTATGTATCATGCCTCAAAAGGGCATTGGGGAAGCATGTCATTCCTTCCATTGAGTTGCCTCCTTTGGATGATGAAGACAAACTCATATTGGTCCCTGAAGCCATCCTGGATATCAAAGAAAAGAAGCTACGGAGCAGAACCATCACAAAATATCCAAAACATTGGAAGTATCTACCGACTGAAAATGCTCCTTGAAAGGGTGTAGAGATTCTTGAGCATCCCAATTTGCAATTGCTTGAGGGTGAGCACTTATGGAAAGGGCAGACTGTAATGTCACATTTTCCGAATTAATTAAATCAAATGACTCGAAGCCTATTTTAATTTCTCGTGGGCTAAGAGGGGATTAAAAAGTGGAAATAATATTATAAGAATTCATTAAGTTGTCCAAAACCATACTTTAAGTTATACCTTTGAAAAAAAAGTGACACTTAGTGTATTATTATTGAATGGGGCCAAAAAGCAAATATTGGGTACATGGCCAAAAAGGTGATTAATAATTATAAGGATGGAAAAAAGTGAATATTCAATTAAAAATAATATTAATTACTTTGAGGGTTTTGGATTAAAAAAATTGATTGGAAAAAGTGAAGGGTCAATCATCCATCCATTCGAAAAAATTTATAAAAACCTTGTTTTGCAAATTTGGAGCAGCAGCTTCAATATTTTATACAGAGAACGAAAAACCTCATGTGCACAAGCTTGGGGACGAAAACCCTCAAATCCATTTGGCAATTCCATTCAGGAATTACACCAGAACTTTCAGATTCAGAAGAAATCCATCACACAAAAACAAAAGGGCTGATTTATGATTCTATATGGGGCTGCAATACTTCAAAAATTTCTTAAAATGTTCTCGCAAATGACATTTCAGCTTGACATCACTATTCATGATGTCACTATTCATTGCTATACCAGCAATTACAATCTATCGTACCACTTGTAGTACACTTCCAGTCTTGGCATCATTCTTTTTAGGAAAAAATCTGCTAACATCACACTTACATGGATTTATTATTGTTGCCAAGGATTTGTCATACCTTCCAGCAAGGGTCGTAGTTCTAGACTTCCTCTTTCAACTAGGGTTTCAATAAAAAATATGTTTTTATGCTTTCTATGCAATTTCAAGTTAGGGTTTGTTGTAATAAATTTATATTCAGCATATTTGAATAAAAATTGCAGTTGGGTTAATTATACTTGTAATTATATTATTTATGGATAAGATTTATCTTATAAATTAGTTATAAGATAATTATAAATAATATCTTTATTAAAGATAAGATTTCTACGAATTTCGATGGTGGCGACTAGGGCTTCCGACGACATTCTACCCTCCCCAACAGCGACGGCAACAAGCGGGTTAGGAGTGCAGCTGTCATTGAAGCCCAACGTAGAGGCTAGCAAGGGACAGTATGTGGATCCTTCGACAGCAAAGGAGAATCAGAGGGCGCAGTTCAAGAAGAGGACTGATAAAGCACCAGCAAAAGCAAGAGATGGGACGGCTAGCTCAAAGGAGTCGAAGTAGCAACCATTATCACAATCACTGGTAAAACAGGTTGATAAGGTTTTCGAAGAATCGGCAACTGAGCAGGCTAGGGTTTTCTCATTTAAATCGGTTGTTAATTTTGAAAATCAAGCTTTGAAGGATGTTTTGGAAGGAGAAGAAAGGTTTTCGAAGAGGGGTTTCGTCAGTCGTTTTGATAGGTTTTGGCCATCCCTTTCCTCCCTGCACCAATGGCTAACAGATTCATGGAGATCTTTGCTGGAAGACAATATGAAAATTTTTCCATGTGCCAAAGGTTTTTTTATTATTACTTTTGATTCTTTGGCTAATCAAAATAGAAAAATTTAGGCTAACACATGGAGCTATGAAAATCACATTCTACTCATGAAACCTAGACTCGTAATTTTAACCCCTTAATAGAAAATCTTTCGCTACGTCCTATATGGGTGAGATTGTCGTATCTTCCACTTCAGTTCTGATCTGAAACAGGTCTGTCATTTATTGGCTCTACGCTAAGTATGATGTCGAAAATTGATGAATCTTCATTGAATCTTCTTCGGACTACTTTTGCCAAAATTTTGGTGTGTTTAGACACTTCTCAAGATCTACCCGAAAGTATTGAGTTGAAAGTGCAAAATAGAAGCTGGTTTCAAACCCTAGATTTTGAAGCAATCCCCTTCAGATGTCGGAACTGTTTTCAGGTTGAGCACCTCTCTGATCCCTGCCAAAAAGTTAAGCGCAAGCATGAATTTTCTTGGGGAAAAGAGGCTAATGAGAAGCAGCTAGAAATTTTGGTGGATATTCCAGATCGTCCGAAAGAAACAGCTTCAGAGAGGTTTAAAAGAAAAAATATGGACAAGGTAATACCGCTACTAAGAACAACACAAAATGTTGAGTCTGTTGGTTATAATGATAATAATGTTAATAAGAAGGAAATTGTTAGAGGCAAACATAAGGAAAGTAACGGAATTTTAAGTTCGAATTCAGTCAAATTGGATGATGATGATGAATGGAAGTTGGTAAAAAGCAGGGAAAAAGAATGTTGGATCCCTAGCTCTCCGTCCAAGGGATCTTTGAAGGATGAACAAAGTAATCATGGATATTCAGTTTGATTAATTTGGTTATTAAGCTGAAGTATTTTTTTACTTTCGGTAAGTGGAACTTATTGTCAACTTGGTGGCTTTATGCCTTGACAATAATACCATTAAGCCAGGCTTTTTATGTTTTTGAAATCATATGTTATAAGGGCCAAAGCCCTGTAAATTCTCTAGCATCGATCAAATAAAAAATTGCAGTTGGGTATTTTCAATTTTGCACATTTCAGTGATTTATTATTATTTGGGGTTTATAACAGCATTGATATTCAAAGAAATTACAAAACAATCAAAACTTTGATAAAATATAAAAAATGGATACTTCAAATACTCAATAATGTTATTAAGCGAGGAGAAAATGAGACTTATGTGGCGCGAGGTATCTGTGAATAAATTGATCTCGATTCATATATTTGGCATAATTTATGATGACTTAAACAGATAAGGTGGACGGCCTGTAAGGTACATTTGAAAGGAGTAAATGAATCTACTTTGATTAACTAAATGAATGATAATGTTGTGGTTATGAAAGCCAAAGCCCTCTTCCTTAGTCATTGCTATCCTTTTGGAATAGTGGTAAAGTATCTTATGTAGATTAGTGGCACTACTTGTGTAATTAGAGCTGAGAGAGATTGTCGTGTATTCTTTTGTGGTTGAATGTGGTAATGAGGATTGTCTCCTGGAGGTGTTAGCTCTCGATGAGGTTTAGGGATTGAGGAAATTAAAACATAAGCTAACCAATCCTTAAACGGAATCTCTTGAGATCTTTCTCCTATCTATAGACTTTGAGTGCTTCCATCTTGTTGATGGTATTTGCTACCGAGTAGTCACCCATTGTGGGTCATGGTCGAAGATTCAGAGGCCTTCTTATACGCCTTTTTGAGAGAATGGTAAGTCAAAATGATATTTGTTCACGACGATAAGCAAATTGTAATCATTGCTACAAATTGTATCCTAGCCAAATGCTCAGATTCACTCCTTGTTATTGTCTTCTTCTTGAGCCGTATGTGGTAAGCATTAAAAAAAAGGAGGTTGTGTTTTAAGAAAAAGTGTGGTAGGTAGTGTGTTGCACTAATGAATGTCAATGATGACCTGCACAGGGAATCTGACTCACGTTTCAAGACCATAGTACAAAATCTTCATTTAGTGCATATTAGATAGTGTGATGTGGAGCACACCCAGTGTCCAGCAAAACTTTGCCAAACACATTTGGCTGAATCTCATTCCATCTTCTAATGAAGAAACAGCAGCTGATGATTATAAGAATGATCTGCAATATCAGGCCGTTCAGCACCAATCTCAACACATATGCCATCTATGATATTTACGTTTGTTGTTGTTTACACTTTTTGGTTCAATGAAGTGGTCAGGCAATATCCAGTCTATGTTTTTGGCAAAATTCAGTTTCAGTTCCCTTCGGTTTTCCTCTGTTTAGAGGCAGTGCCCAGTCTATATATATAAAGTTAAATATTATATGGAAGTAAGCTATATAGCTGGTAGTTATAGCAGCATTTCAAAGTCATACTATTTTAGTATTTAAGCTTCTATTGATCCAGATCCCAGAAGTATCTGGGGGACAACACTCTAAATTGCTGGAATGTGTTCTAACTGGAAGAAAACCATAATAACAATTGGAGCATAATGATGATTGCAAAGCTGAATGTTGAATGGATAGATAACAAATATTGGAACAGAGTTCACAAGAACAGACAGCGAATAATGTTAATGTATCCTATGTAACATTAGTAGGGTACATAATAGTTAATACTACAGCTTGATGTAAAGAGCTGTGTGTTGTTTGCTGCCTGTGATGAATGTCGAGACAGCACATGACGTTAAAAAACTATAGGCACGAAGGATGTACTGTCAACACTGAGTTGTGCCTCAGGGATGCGTGTAGACTCCCTGTACAAGAGAGCGGGCTGCATGTGAAAAGGCTATGACACCAAGATGTATGCTGATATCTTGCTCAGAGGGAATGACAATGGAATACCTTGATAATATGATGTCAAGAAAACTATATAGAGAATCCCCTCTCTACTCTGCTTTATCGTAGGAGATGTATGTATAGATAAGTGATGTGTAAGTGAAAGTCTCATAAGAGAAGAAGAACTGGCTCGTAGGAGAAAGAGAACCGAATCATATCAAGAATCTAAAGATCCTTTGAACGAGTGTCTTGTCTTAAGGTGATAAGTAATAGTCGTGATGTGACAGGTAGTGACAAAGCTACTGACCATGTGTTTCCAATGTGTGATTGACTCTACAACCGCCCGGGTGCTGCCTTGCACTCCACAGGAGTCATGACCGCTCGGTGCCCAATGCAACACAGAAGATAGTTAGATTGGGACCAGCATGCACAGTGACGGAATCTAGGTTGAGCTGCCACCTGGATCATCTATGAATGAAAACACTACTGCTGCAGTGCACCCATTTTATTTCCTGGCAAAGCAATGAAGGATAATAAGCCAGTAGAATAAGTATCTTGGAGGCCATGGCTAATTCATGCTGGACTGATCCATTATCTGTCTATCGTAACACGTTCCTCATGGAATGTTTTCTACTCTATTTCTGTATATACTTTTCTGGGTAGTCACCTTGGGCTTTCCAGCATCTCTACGGCTTCACACAACCAATTAATTAAGACCTGAATCTTTATTGTCATAGTTACAAAGACGTGTTTATTTACTTTGTTATTTTACTTGTGCAAACTTTAAAATTGTTGTGGGCCTCATGGTAAATGCCTGATGACTATAAGAACACCCTTGTTCAACTAAAAAAGAACATGATAATAATGGTTAATCAATTCAATCAAGTGGAAATTCAACTTCATTTTTTTACATGGCTACCATGTAGAGCACAGTTGTCTGCATAAGTGTGAAAACGGTCTTCATCCCTGTGATGATACGCTTAATGTAAGGAAGGCAAAGACACAAACCACTGTGTTTTTAGAAAAAATGTACAAATCAATGATTCATGGAAACACTGCACTCCCTAATTATTTTTTGAAATAAATGCAAATTATATTACACCTGACCACATCTTTCTCAAAACTTAGGAGTTGAAAGGGACCTGACCCTTCCTAACTCGTTTGATCTTTCAGTAATAGATAATTAATGTGTGATTGTTTCTTTTTCGGTACATGAGGCTCTGCAATAGTCTTTTCTATTTGAGATATTTTGAACTATAGCTTCTATTTTGGGGGTTCTAAAATCTAATACTAAATATGCCAGTACAATAGTCTGCCTTAGCTCATAGTAGAAAAGATCATTCTACCAACAGCTACATGATTTCATCATCACTGCAAATGAAGAAATTAGAAACAATAAATATCACATTCACATTAACTAATAGAATGCAATTTACATGGCCTAGAGGCACTAGCCTTTACAAAGTTGCTTTATACACATAATATTTTCCATCATTTACATTTACTAACGCTTTCTCTCGCAAAGCACTAAACACCTGCCCACCCCTTTCCCGGTGCACCCTTTAAGGCGTGCACTCAGGGAGATTAAAGCTTGACAGGGTGCTGCGAGAGAAAGCGTTAGTAAATATGTAAAATATTATGTGTATACAGTTGCTACTCAGTTTTTCACCTAAACCATAAGGCCCTCAAAACTAGGGCAACCGTACTCGACCACTTATTCGAGGTAGCTGAATAATTGATTTATTTTTTGAAACTAAATTAACTCAAACTCAAATATCAAGTGGCTTGTTCCATCCCAATCAAGCCTAAAACCTCTACTTGACACAGGCTACAATAAATCAAAAACTTTAAGTACCTCCCCCAACACCCCAGTTTGGTTTTTGATGTTGATTTACTTTTAAATGAATGAAATAGAATGATGTTAACTACGTCTTTGAGACCTAACGATCTATGGGACCACAAACTGTTACAGCTACTTGAACCGCCCACAAATGATGATATCGTGAGACGAATTGTTTCTTTAGGAAGGTTGTTCCTTCTCCTATTGATATGGGCTCCCATAACCCTTTTATCCTAGTCTCTTCAAATAGCTCCAACATTGAGCCAACTCTTAGTATTTCCGAATACTTGACTCGAATGTCCTTGTAAGTTGGACATTCAAGGATGAAATGTTTCTTTGTTTCTACTACCCCTGTGGTGCAGAAAACACATGTTCTTTCCTCCCATTTTTCCTTAAAAGTCATCCATCTACTTGTCTCACATTTGAGCCAGTGGGAAATAAAATGATGTTAATTACTTTTATGAGACCTAATAGTCTATGGAACCAAAAAATTGTTACAGCTACCTGAACCGCCCAAAAATGATGATATTGAGTCGAATTTTTTCTTTAAGAAGGTTGTTCCTTCTATAGATTTGGGTTATCAGCTCCCATAACCCTTTTATCCTAGTCTCTTCAAATAGCTCCAACATGGAGCCAACTCTCAGTGTTTTCACATACTTGACTCAAATGTCCTTGTAAATTGGAGATTCAAGGATGAAATGTTTCTTTGTTTCTATTGCTCCTATGGTGTGGAAAACACATCCTTTCCTCCCATTCTTCCTCAGGAGTCATCCATATACCTATCTCACATTTTGAGCTATGAGTGTCTTTCCCCTCCATTTGATTTCAACCCCTATTTATGCCTTTTCGCAACGCTCATAAGTCAAGTTGAATTTTTTGATATAATGTTGTCATGTCCTACTTGTTTTCTTTCTCCATCTAACTATTCTAAACCTTTCATTCGTGTAGTTTTTTATTTCTTTGTTAAGGTTTGGGCTTTCATTTAGGCTAATATCCCATCTACTCATCCATTTGTTGTTATGTCTCATCCATGTGCTCTTCCTCCTGTGCAGCTCTTCTTCACTTGCAGCCATAGGCCACTTGCTGGTCTCCATATTTTCTAGTCTTTTCAAGTGGTATAATAACGTAGTCATAGCGATTGCCTCTAATAGGAAAGTGTTTTTTTTGTAAGGATTATTTCGTAGGGAACTGGAGCCTTAATTCTAAAGTTGTTTGTGCTTATGTGCTTTTGAACCCTTTCTATTTGCCTCCATTTCAAACTCAAGTGCCACTAGCCCATAGTTCACACCCATACAACACCAAAGGGATGACAAGTAACCCAATAAGACTCTAATGGTCTTCCAACCCCATAAATTTGAATTCCTACATCTATTTTGAAGTGCACAAAGAGCTCTCCATCTACCTTGTATTCTTTGCATTCTACATATATCCCAGCTAAGCTTCTTGTGAAAGTATAGACCAAGATATTTGTATTTTGATACTACATCAAGAGGTTCTTCTTCAAATTGGAGGTTGAAGTGCTTATTTTTTCTTTTCAGGGAAAAGATCATAATTTTGGTTTTGTTATTGTCAACAGTCATCCCTACCTCTTTACAAAAGAGTTCTAGGACCTATAAGTGGTCTATTAAGTCTTGGGTTGTCTCTGCCATTAGAATTAGATAACTGGAGTATAGTAGGAGTTTTCATGCTATCATATTTGACTATTTATTCGTCTAGCTTGTCAATATATAGCCTAAACAAAGTAGGGGACAAAAGGCAGCCTTGTTTGATGCCTATGTCACTCCCAAAGGAATTAGATAGCCTTGCCTGCATTTTGAATTTGGCCTTGACATGCATTTGTATAATCTATGAAATGTTGCCCTCTAGTGAGTTGGGCCCACTAGTTCCTCCATTCTACTCCATTGTTTTCTCCTTGGTTCTGTGTCAAATGCCTTCATAAAATCTACGAAATAACAATATACTTCACCTTTTTTATCCCAAACCTTTTCAACTAAGTGTCTAAACATGACACAATGGTCTATTTTTTAATGTTTTGGTCTAAAACCTAATTGCCCCTTTGCTCTCTTTCCCTTTTCCTCTACCCAACTATTAGCCCCTTTGCTCTCTTTCCCTTTTCCTTTACCCAACTATTAATCATGTGTTTTATCATGCTCCCAAAAAACATAGTTAGGCTAGTTGTTCACTCTATTGGAAAGCCATTTTGAATGCCTCAATAAATACTTCTTGATTTGAGGTGATAGGATTTCGACTCTCCATTTTAGGTGTTCCACTTGTAAGTTATTTATGTCCCAAGCCTTACCTGTTGCTAGTTTCTTAATCCCTTGTATGATGTCTTTAGTTATAAAAAGTTCTTTGACATTGATTGTAGGAGATGCGTCTTTTTCATGTGCATGTTCATACAATTGTTTTGAATACTCCAACCACTGGCTCAGTGTAATATTGTTTTATGTTTGCATTTTTCCCTAAGGTAGCTCCCTCTAAAATCATTTTGGTTCATGCTTCCCTAAGTATATCAGCTCTTTCCTTCTAGTTCTTGTATACTCTTCATTTTTTGTTCTCACCATTTGTTCATATATATTTTTGTTTGCCTTCCTTTAACCTATTGGCTCCTTCAGCATTCTTCTTGTTGCCTTGCATTCTTCATCAAGCCAAGGATTTGTCAGGAAGCTATTTTTTCTTCTTTTTAGGTTTAGCTCTCTTGCATGTGCTTAGAGCTTCTTGAATTACATACATTAGCATCTCACTTTTAGTGGGATAAAGACACATGTTGAATGCCCTCTTGTTCTCTCCCTCATGCAAACTGCGACTCAATGCCACACTAATGGCTTGTCGATTTTCCTTCATCAAGAGGATGTTTCCTTAAGTTCGTGTTTTGTTTTGGTCAAAATGTACTCATCTTGCTATTAATTTTCTTGCATTTGAAATTTTATATACATTGGATTATCTGATTTAAGTTCCACGAGAGAGTCCTTTGCTTTCAACTCTGTTATTCTAGATATTCAATTTTGTGAACAGATAAAAAGTCGATTACACTCTCCATTGTGGGTTTTGCAAGTGTAGTTCCCTAGTTTTTGCCATTTACTCACACCATTGCAAATGATCAAACTACATATACTGCACAAACCTAGTAACTCTTCTCCAAAATGTGTATTAGTCCCATGTTTGTCTTAGAAAATCTAGCCCATTGCTGATTTGCTTCTTCTTTTGACCATAGAGGATTGGTATCTAGGCCCTCATTGCTACCTAAAATGTTGGCTTGATTATTTGTTGTCCTTGCATTGAAGTCCCCCACTAGCATTATCTCTCTTAGCTTATTGTAAATTGAAACGTCCCTCTTTAGGGACGAATATGGGTCTTCACGGTCTGAATCATGCTTCTTATAAAATTTTGAATTATGGGGTGCAAAGTAACATACAACTATGCTAATTGTTATGTAATTTTCTATGATCCTAATCCATATACGCTATTTATTTAAATCTTGTGTTTCTATCATGATATTTATGCCCCATGATTTTGTTATTGGCACCATTATGCCCCTGTGCCCTTTGCCATTTTTTGTTGCCTTGTTCCATATCGTTGCTTTCTTATATCCCTCAAAACCTAGAGTCTTGCAACTCTCGTGCTAATGTGTCTCTGCGAGAATGATTATATCTTTCTCTCTAGCTATGGGCCATAACCCGGGTCCTCTTCTATAAGGGTAGCCTCTACAATTCCAACTTACCAACATAAGATGCTCATGGGCGGGCTTTACTCCCTATTTATTTTGGGTTTGTCAATTTGCAATATAAGCTTTCCTATTGTTTAAGTATGCCCATTTTTTTCATTCTCTATTGCCTTCACTTTTTCCCACTCCTTTCTCTCTTTCAATTACATAAAGGTTAGCTCTTCATCCAGGTAGAATTGTGAGTCTCTCAACAAATCTTTGTTTTTGAGTGCCTGCATCTTATCCTTGAAGTTTTCTATTGTAACATAAATGTGCCTCTCTCTTCCCCCTTCCCTTATCTTTCCAAGTCTGTTTGCTTGTCTAATCTGACGTTTCCATTGTAATCGGTCTTTGAAAAAAAATCCCTTGTTAAGTTGTTTGTGTCCTCCTCTTCTCGAGAGTTTTTCAGTCCTTCGATAATTATGTTTGTTAATCTATTATATTGTTCTTTTTCTTCTATTATTTGACGTTTGACTTGCTTTTATATAAGTGCCTTTTGTTTACCTAGTGGTTCTGTTACTACTTGTGTCCATGCTTTAGTCTCTTCTCGCTGGTTTCTTAGAACATTTTATTTCGCTTCCATGTTTTTAAGTGTCTTTTGCAATTCTTTTATTTGCCTTTTGCAATTCTTTTGTTTGCACTGCACTCTCTTTCACCCCTTTCCTTGGAATTTTTTAGACAATGCATGGTTTGTTTGAGGGCATGCCATTCGTGTTGTCCAACATCTGCAAGTTTTTAAAGTTTTGCTACTTGTGATTTGAGCATGTTATTTTCTTCTTTCAATCTTCGTTTGGTTTTTATCACTTCTTCCAATTTAAGATCTGTTATTTTATTCCTTTGCTTCTATGTTCTCCAACCTCTCTTTAAGGCTCATTAGCTCTTGTGCATATAGTTCAGCAACCATATGAGCGGGGTTTTTGTGGGGCTATATGTTTGCTCGGCATCTTGAATCTCCTCTAGGATACCTCTACTACCAAATTTATGTGTCTCATTGCTTCCATTTGTGGTTTTCTTATCACTAGATGATTTTGTAATTGTGTTCTCTGCCATTGCCAATCTATACTGAGCTTTCTTTTCCTAATTTCTCTAACTTATATGCGAATTTGGCTGAGAGTCATGTTCAATTCAGGTAAAATCCTTGGTTGTTTTTGACTATAAGCTTTTCTTTGCTTATATGATTGTATCTGCTTTGTCTTCAGTCCTTGTTTATGTTTCTTCATAACCTCTGCCCTTTCCTGAGTATGTCAGTGTCTTATGATTCCCCATATTGTTTTGCATTAACATAAATTGGTTTTGCATCTACTTCTGGGAACGTCACATCTGACTGAGATGATGAGGTGGTATCATGTGGGAGCTCTATCATTTGTGGGTATAAATAAATATGTGCTCCATATGCCTGTATGCTCTAATCATCCCTCCTGTATGCATGTGCAGCAACAACTTGATGTTCTGTCATAACTTCTGTTGTTATAGAAATCTCATATTGAATCATTATGCTAAATAGTGAAGCCTGCTGATCCCTGATCTCTTGTTTTGATAAGTGCCCTACCCCAGGCGTGTACTTCTCCATTAACAATTCTTCCTCCATTGGGGATCCCCCAATTTAAAAACCCTTTCTTGATATGTTAATATAAGGTTTTAGTGCATGCTGTAGAGATGCTAGGTATTGTTTCTATGTTTTGTATTTCTTTAGCTGCGTTCCACACTTAATAATGACTGATGAGTAAAGACAGGATTTACAAATGCAAGGAGTAGGGTTTGGTACTTACTTGGACGCTTTGTTTGCTTTATTCTCTATGCCTTTCCTGTTCTGCTGTGGCTGTTTCTTTGTCTACCCTTTGCACTTGCCTTATGTTCTTTGTCCACCCTCTGCACCGTCCACTCTCTGTCTGTTCTCTAGCCTGCCTTGATCTCTCCCCTGCACTATGTCTGTTCATTGTTCCCTCTGTTCATACACCTGCTGTTCCCTCTGCTCATTCGCCTGAGAGGTGTTAATGGGGATTGATTGTTGAAGGTGTTAAGGTGTTAATGGGGATTGGAAGAATACAAGTACATTGATTCAAATTGTATTATCAAGCTTAAGATATCATTGCATTTAGAGAAAAATTCTTGGGAGCATTTTGTACTGTCGAAATTCACCTGAGACTTGCACATAACCTTGTCTAAGAGGCCCACATCACCACAGAGAGCATGCCCAATTGGGTCATCAGCATGGTAATTGCTTTTCACAGCATGTTTAGTTTAAATAGGCAAAAGGCAAAGGTTGATTTTAGGTCACAGACAATCCAAACACCAATTTGGCATATGAGACCCCCTTGTGGAAGCCCATGCAGTGCTTTCTTTCCCTTTATTTTATACATTGCTCAAATTTTGTATCCCTGGGTTTCAACCTCATCGCCAAGCTTGAACGTAAGTTTTTAGTTAACCTAAAATATGAGTTTTACATTTATGTTCTGGATTATGGCTTTTTATACCGGGTGAACTCATGAACAAGTTTGTATTCGTAAAAGCAGGGGCTGTTTGGTGATGTGTGCAATCTATCCACTGCTACATTTTGGTTGCACACTTTAAATGTGGAGGAAAGTCAGAAAAGTTTGCGGCATTCTCTTGTTCTAATTCTCTGTTTTTCCCAAGCGGGCATTTACATACGGAAAAAGGTTCTTGTATTTTTAGAGCTGTGAATCATATTTTATACGGAATGGTGCGACGTAAATACAAGTTAAACAATTGTTAACAGGGGTAGAATTTTATGGTGAGCTTCATAGAAAAGAATGAAATGAATAAGAGATGCACAAACCAGCTTGCCGATAGTGGTTATTTCGGCGAGTATCCAGTCGGGAGCATCCAAACCACCACATATTTGAAATTTCATCCCCTGCCCCTGCCCTTCGAACGAACCTATCTTAGTTACACTGCCTACAAGTTGCTTTAAAAAATCCCGGGATAGATGAGTAGATGCGATATCAGCGTCGAGGGTATCCAGCAAGTGTGTTTGGTATTGACCCCGGTTGCTCACCCTCAATGCTTCCATCAATTCTTTTAACTCTTCCATATGACATCAATCAAAAGCACGGTTCCATATGACATCATGCTAAGTGAAATGGGCGCTGTTCCTATCGAGGCACTTGCTATGGTTCACCTTTTAAGCTATTTAAAAAGAATTGAAAAAATGGAAGAGGATAGATGACCTAAAGTTGTTTTTAGTGATACACTATGTAAGCGAAATAGGACATGGATGCAACAAAACATCACATGGATGAGTAAATGGAATATTCAATTCAATATGTGCCCCACAAATAATAAAGAAATAAAAGTCTTTATTATGGAGAAATTCTACAAGAGAAATTGGGGAAGCGAGATCGAGAGGAAGAAACTATATTATATAAATGAGTTCAACCCCACTTGTGATCAACTCCAAAAAGCGTACATAGGAGCCAACATTTTTTGGAGGGCTAAAATTCTTATTGCTCAGCTGAGAACCAACTCTCACCAACTTCGTTGTGAGACCGAGCATTGGAAGAGGCCAAAGGAGGCTTGGGAAGAGAGAATTTGCAGATTTTGCAATTCTGGGAAAGTGGAAACTGAACAACACTTTATTCTAGAATGTGAGGCCTACAAGGATAGCAGAGATAAATTTGCGGATACTATATGTGACAGTTCTTGGCATAACCTATTCAATGAAGAGCACATTGAGCAATTAGGGGGGCTCATCATCAACGTACACAAGAAGCGAACAGTGCTACTTAAATCTGCTTGAGTTGTCTTGCTGTCCCATAGGCTATTTTTAGTCTCGTGGACGTTAAAAATTTTATTATTATCTTGTCGTTTCCTTTAACTCCCGGGTTCGTTCGCCCCACAACACATTCATTTTTAATCATTTCTATGCATACAAAGACATCCGATACAGTTATGGTGAAACTTTGAAAATCACCAACCTGGACACCCTGTTTGAAGCAACAACGTTGGGTAATACGGCGAACCTCGTAATCAAACTTCACAACAAAAGGGAAGATCTCAAGAAGAAAGTTCAGGCAACGTAGGGAACGTTTTGTGGCTATGGTCTCATTTTGAAGAAGATGTGCGCCACTGATGGGTCCCATAGACTGTTGTGGTCTCGTGGACGTTATTAAAATCCTTTCATTTCATATGTATATGTATTGGTATTATTATTATTTTCAAATTTGTGTCCCCTCCTTTACTCTGGGTTCGTCGTTTACGAATAACATATTTGGTTATAGAGCTTACAATCGGAGATTTGCGTTTCTCTCCCACTCCCACTTCCACCTCATTCAAACTTTTTATCAAGTAAGTTTTGTTACTCATTACAAATTATTTACAGAAATGCAGACTTTCGAAACACTTTATTTATCATTTTAATTTTAAAGTTTTGTTGAATCTCAAACCCTGTTTAAAATACCCCTTATACCTAAAGGAAACTCAAATTAATTATAAGGTTGTAATTAATTTAGAGAGAGTTTTGAAAATTACTTCTATTAAAACATTTTAATAATTATAATCATTTATAGAACCCTCAAAAACAAATTTAGAATGTGTTCTATTAAAATTCCCCTTAACTTCTTAACCACAATAAATATTCTTATCTAAACTAGAGTTACAAGGGATGTGGACTCTTAACAAAATGCCTCAAGAAATGTGATTTTCATAGGAAGATCATAAATGGGTTCTCTTGAAACCCCCTGGACACTTTGTTAAATGAAAGGCTAATGTCACACCATTGATAATTCCCTCTTAGTGTATCTCCAAATAGGATCCTTATAACACAATGAAGATGTCCAAGAAAGACAAATGGAAGTCAAAATTTGAAGGATGTAAATGTCGAAGCATATTCAGAGTTGATTCTGGTTGACAATCATAAATAAATTTTTATTCTTCATATTATAGCATCTCATTTTTAACAATGGGATGACAAAAATAATATTTCATTCTCTCATCATGTGACATTAAAAATTTAACAATGAATCAATGTAAACAGAGTTGTTATTTAATCACTCCACATCCAAATCTTAGTTATGCAGTCAAGAGCCTTAGTTTAAACACCATAGAAAATTTAGGTATAAAAATAGTCCACTTCCTCAAATGCTTCTAACATCTTTTAATTATTAGGGCTTTTGTCATTATTAATTAAATATTCTCTAGGGCTTTTGAAATATCTCCAACCATGAGATATTGTTCCAAACTTGCAAAATTTTGATTTTTGGCTTGTAGGCATTTTGTCAAACAGTTTGTATGCAATCTATTATGAAATAAATATGATTTCAATCACTTAAACGGCTGCAATTATATTATTGATCAAGGGCATATTTACAAATAGATGTCATGCATGAAACAAGTCATTGACATTTAAACAAACACTTTGTATGCATTCATTGTCTTGCTAAATATATTCATCATTAAACCATGCCAGAATGAATTTTATATATATATATATATATATATATATATATAAAGAATGAAGAATACTAGTTTCCGACCTCCAAGATACCTATGCACCCACTGGTAATGTGGCAGCTAATAATATATGGGTTTGGGTATATATATATATATATATATATATATATATATATATATATATATATATCAAGAATGAAGAATACTAGTTTCTGACCTCCAAGATACCTATGCACCCACTGGTAATGTGGCAGCCAATAATATATGGGTTTGGGAAACCCCACGATCTGCTTCTAAATCTCCCACACTACCTCCAAATCAACACACCAATCCTCCAACTATGGCGTCAACCTTCTGGGCCCACTCTATGACAAATAACCTATGATATATTACCAAACTTTAGAGGTTGCATTAAGTATCAAAACCAATCATTTGATTATTTAAATGTCACATTGTTGCCCTCAATAAAGTCAGGTCTCCAAAATGATAGCCCTGGCTAATGATACTTGCAGAAAGCAGAGATATTTGTTATCTTAAATCACGGGAATGCACTTTTAAGATGTTATCAAAGTTGATTATCATTTTTTGAAATATTGCATTGTTGATCTTTCATCTCTCCCTGTTAATTGAAATTATTGTTGACATGAAGATACTTGTTATACTAGTTCATAGTAGCATACACACTAGTTCATTAATTTTATAAGTAGACCTTCAAGGTGATAACAGCATGACTATTGTAATTTTATTGTAGTTTATATATAAGAATTGCAATCATAGTCTTTATTATTTTAGTTGGATTTTAGTTGCTCTTGATGTCCCTGTAGCCTACATGCATACTACTTTTTTAGTTAGATTTTAGTTGTTCTTGATATTTTGTAGCCTACATGCACATTATTTTACCTTGGATTCTATACATTAAACAAGTTTATAGATAACCTTTAATAACTATATTGAATACTTGGGTTCATCATTTTAATATTGTGTTTAATTTTTACTTGGATATATGTGATGATATCTTAAACTCAATTAGTTCATTATATGTAAGAGTTGATATATACATGATTATAAATTTGTTGGGTTTAACATAGAATATAAGGTTTCTAATTCTATTTATTGATGAATTTGTGGGATGTGACTGCTCTTAACTCTATTTTATTATCTCAAGATTTAATTCATATCAATTAATAAGTAATGGATGAAAATAACATTATACTATTATACTTTTGGGACTCTAAACAATATTAGTATGACATTATTTTATTGTCTTAATATGTTTACAAACCCTTGATGGCATAATGACCCCTATACATCTACATAAAAAATATCATTGAGGGGGTTCCACTATGCCTTATCCTAGTTGTGGTCAATGTTGATCTAATTGCATGAATTTAAAATGTCATGTTCCCTATAGGACAATACATTAAATGATTGTCCTTACCTTGCATGCTTAAGTAGTTTAGTTGATTATATGATATTAAATTTGTAGCATGTTTGTTTTACATTTTGTAAGCCCTTTGAAATAACATTTAGCATTGATAATCCTTATATGAATGACCTTAAGCATTGGGGATACCCTTCAAATAAAAAAATTGGAATGAGTGACTATGTTAGTGCTATATTTAAGGACTCGAAGTAGTTTGGATTTAATGTAACACACTTGGGTTGTGTTATTTTAATTATATTTTTGAGTGTTTGAAAGAAGCTATGTTATAGAAGTTGTTAGATGGAAATGAAGTTGTAAAGTTTAACACCATTATACTCAGGCTTATGCTATAAAATATTTGAATGATTTGATAATTATGACCTATGTTAAATATTCATTAATTTTGAACACTCAGATAAGATTGAATTGTGTGTCAATTTTGTTTCCTCTCTAAAATTTTGATTTGAGAACTTGGTAGGCTTGACTATGTTTAAAACTTAGGTCTCATGGAATTCCAATTATGCAACATGATTACTTGTACATGAGCTTGCTTTAGGGTTTGAATTATTGTTATAGTTTTTTCTATTTACTTAATTATCAATATATGTTCATCACAGAAATGCACATCTTAAATGTTTTATTGTATATGATGTATCATGTTTTAGGGGTAGAGTTAGAGTTTTGTGTAAATAGTGTTTAGCTATGATAAGTAAGATGCATGTAATGTGAGGTGTTTCATGTTATACCCTATTGGGTTGTTATCACTCAAATTATTTATTTAAATCTGGCATTATAGTAAAGATAAGAATTTAAGGAGATGATTTTTTAGTACCCTAGTATTAGTTGGCATTTGTAATTTTCCATTAGTAGCCTTATATACACTTTGCTAATGTAATATATGGTAAAGATGTACATTCTCAGTTTGAGATTTGCTCACACTCTTTAAGGATAACCCTATCAAAGTGTTGAGGTTAGGGTGTGTCAACTTATTTTCATTAACATGAAATGATTACATGAATCTTTAATGCCTTAAAATATTCTATGGGTGTGAATGCCTACAAATAGAATAAATTATATATTCACTTAGTTATATTGCAATTGTTAGCCTATTTAAGATGCATTTCTATGTTTAATGATGCAAATGAGATGATATATTTCATAGAATGATGTTTGGTGTTTCCATGTGGATTAACATTTCCAAATAAACTTATTTGAGTTATTATTAAACTTATAGCATCGGCATTGGGAAGTTAGAAAGATCAACATCTTATGGGATTGTTCATAGTAGAAGACCAATTTTGTTAATTATAGTAAAGTGTTGTAATTACCCTCTAGTAATTAAGGAGCTCTCAACCCACAAGGGCTTAAGACTTGTTTTGTTTTCATAGTGACACCAAGTTAATATATTATCACAAATTACATTATATGTTTCATTACTCTATACATGTTATCCTCCACTAATTAAAAAATCAAGGGTCTAATGTATTTAAGGGTATGATGTATCAAGCCTTCATGTCACCATTTACCTTATGCACTAGTTGAGGTGAAGATTGGTTAGAACATTGTAATAACAAAATATGTATAACACGATTAGTATAACATTATAAATCATATTTTTGAAGTGTGCATAGTGATTACGGACACCACATCAATGTTTGTGTTTGTTAATTATTTTCTATTTTTTCATATGTTTGCATATGTTTGTCATTGCCCCTTGTTTGTCAATGCTAATTGTTTATCAATGCCTCTTGTTTATTGATGCCTATGTTTGGTAATTATTTTCTATTTTTGCATAGGTGAATATGGACATCATATATGTCTTGTGTATAGTTGTTTGGCATAATATGAGCAATGTGTGTTTCAAATATATGTATATTGTTTATGTTTTGAGGAAAGAAGTGATAATCCTTAATTTTGCTCCAATTACTAATGGTAGTAAATTAAATGGGTTTATATTATGTACCCTTGATCCATGGTCTTATCATTCTTTTGCATAAGATAATTAGTAGAATGGTATAAGATTTGAGGAATCATGCTTTGTCAATAATATCGAATCCTCTTATCGAATACATAACGATCCACAAAAACATTCCACATTGTATAACTGATGATGGGTAAGCTGACGATAGCTCACGTATTGTGTAATATCGAAGAATCAATTACAAGGAATATCAAATATTGGTATAAGTCTCATTTACATAACCTATAATTAGTAAATTAATATAAGATTTGAGGTATATAATCAACACAATACATTTCAATATTGTATAGATGTCAAAATGGACCAGGGCAATTGTGCACGAGCTCCCACAAGCATCAAAATGGAACACCCTGAATGGCATGCAAGTAACTTGACTAACTCTTAACTTTCCTAGTCAAAAAACCAATTCATTCAACTAAGGTTAACTTTTAATTTTCTCGACCAATATCCCATCTTAATGGATGTTAATGAAATGATAAGGAAGGAGGGTTGACTACTTTCATGGAACTCATAGACATGTTAGCTAGAAACTCAAATGTACTAGTTGGTTAAGGTGGTTAACGCATTGGCTAAAAAAATGGATGGAATAAGCAATGGGGATGTAGATGTCATCTTCCAGTAGGGTAGTCCATGTTGAATGTACTATCTAGTTATGCTTAGAATCAAGGATCTTTTTTGGGTGCAATAAGGCACTGAGCGTAACCAATTGGTATGTTTAGCATGGACTACCACATCAAAAGTTAACCTCCAATTCCCTGTTGGTTACTCTGTCTACCAGTGTTCCATTGTTATTGTAAATAAAATAGGTAATTTGTTATTACAAAAAAAAAGGTAAGTAGAGGTTGGCTATCCACATTGAATGTGTCAGTTGGTTATGCTCAAAATTGAGGTTATTTCATCCACATTTGTTGAGCATAACTAGTCAGTATGTTCTCATCCCTATAGGTTACTTTGTTAAATTATCTATTTTATTTGCAATAATAACCTCCATTGGTAGATGGAGTAACCAACAGGGATGTAGAGGTCAACTACTAATGTGGTAGTCCACATTGAACATACTGATGGGTTATACTTAGCACCTCATTGCACTCATAAAAGATCCTTGATTATAAGCGTAATAGATAGATAAATTCAACATAGACTATCATGCTAGTAGATGACCTCCACATCCCCATTAGTAGATGGAGTAACCAGTAGGGACATGGAGGTGAACCATCTATGTGGTAGTCTATGTTGAATGTATCGACTTGTTATGCTTAGAATCGAGGATATTTTATGAGTGCAATGAGGCAAGGCACTAAGCGTAAATAGTCATTATGTTCAACATGGATTACCACATTGGCAATTGACCTCCACATCCCCATTGGTTACTATGTCTACGTAACAAACATGGCTTTAACCCATTACTTATTTTCTTTACAATAATAAAAATAAAACCAAGTTCATCCTTACTTGCAAGGGAATGGATGGAGCATCGATAGATAGAGTAAGCAACGGGGATGTAGAGGTAAACATATAGCATGACATTCCATGTTAAACTTATTGACTAATTATAATCAGTGTGTAGTCCAATTATAGTTGATGTGTCAATGGGTCCTTTAAAAATACTCAACTCTCATTACTTGTCATTTTGTCATTATTTTGTTAACATCTGTTGAGATTGGTGTGTAATGTTGTTGGCTGGGAAAATTATAAGTTAATTTTAGTTGAACATATTATGCTCTCTAACTAGGAAAAGTAAAATTTGTAAGTATACTTGCGTGTCATTCCCCTAATCCATTTTGATGTCTATAGGAGCATTACATAAATCATTAAAAATTACTTGCTTTCTTTACAATAACAATAGCAACAAAGAAAACATAATCTTGTAAATGGATGGGGAAGGATGAAATGCCATTGGTTGAGGCAAATAATAATGGTTAAGGGAAGTAATAAAGGAGTTGAGGGTGACCAGCTAGGGGTCAATGTCTAGCGTGGTGGTCCATGTTGAATGTATTGACTAGTTATGCTCAACGAGAAAGACTTATCTTGTAAATAAAATACCGTATATAAGGCTTTATTTGTTATTATTATTGGAAAGAAAGTAGGTAGATGGAACACTGATAGATAGAGTAATTAATGGGGATGCAAAGGTCAACTACAAACATGGACGTCCATGCTGAGTGTATCTGTTGGTTATGTTCAATGTTCATAAATTATTTGGGTTGGGTTAATTATTATACCTTGATTATAAGCATAACTAGATGGTATGTTTAGTGTGGCCTATCATGCTGGCAATTGACCACCATGTCCCTTCTAATTACTCTATCTACCAATACATTGTCTATTTCAATAACTCATTAGAGCTTTGTTTATGTGCTAAGTGATACTACAAAATGTGCTAAGTAATACTTATAAGATTTGTGTGTTGAGTGATTAGATATTTGATACAAATCCCATCCTTAATAACTCTATATGGAGGAATTTTTTACCAATGGAAACACTTGGTGATGATACAATCATTATCAATAACTTTTCAACCATTATTATCTTAGCTACATGTAAAAAGAGATACTAATATCATTTGTAAAATTTAAGTATCACAAAAAAAATGGATGTAAAAAGTTTAATCATAATCTCTTAAGGCAAAGGAAAACATAGATATTGTTTGAAAATAATCCTTAAAATGGATACCCTCCCTTGAGTAATAAAGTTGAATTTTCAAAGGCCCTGCCAAAACTCAAATTGAAAAACATGGTATTCTTGATTCTCAAGGGAAGCTTTATGTTCAAATGTAAGACCCACCAAGTTGAAAAATGATTCCTTTAAATTGGTTTTTGTAATTAGTGGTAACTTGTTTGTTTGTGACATACACCATAAATTGTTATGTAGTTTTTAGTCATCTTAATTTTATAACTAGCCATCTTTATCTAATTTTATAAGTATCTATTTTTATGTATGTAAATTAAACAAGCCAAGTAGTTTTATTCAAAGTTTTTTTAAGAGCATGATGAAACTTTCATTCATTTACAATACTAATTACAACTTGCCATGGTAAGTACTCTTTATCAAGAGAGAGCCCTCAATTCATTACTTCTACATACATTGTTTTGCTCCTTCCTACTCCCCATGAAATATCCTAGTATTATACACATAACACATATAATAACAATATCACAAATAATAAAAGTAATTGCCATAAACTAACACTTATGCTCTCTTGAGTCCCCTAAACTCTATAATAAAGTTGCATGTTGGGCATCTCACAATATCGGATTTTGCATCGTTAACAACATTTCGTGGTCCTAGTACTAATGGTGTATGTTATTCCTCATTTGTATTTAACTTTGACTTAACAAGTGGCAAAAAGAGGCTCATTAATAGTGTGTTGTGACTACATAAATTATGAAATCATGTTAGTAACACTAGATGAAACAACACCACTACTTGGTTTACCCCACCTCATCATTACTTTTACATCCCCAACAACATGTACATATTTTATCTTCACATTTGACAAACTACTACACAAATGACATTGTCTATCTATGAAGTGTGATCAACGTCTCATCTTTTACACAAATCTTACCAAACATTTAGTCACACATTATTTAATAATTACTTTCAACAACCACATTCTCTTTATTCCAATAAAAAAGAGTTGGCTCCACCTAAGGAACAATGAAAAAAGAGGGTTTATGCTTTATACAATACAATACAGTCAAAATAAAGGAACATTTAATTACTAAATGTCCAAAATGCACAGACATCCAATCCAAATATGATGAAACATTAAGAGTTGGCTCCATATTAGAGTTATTTGAGGATAAGAGAATAAAAGGGTTGGGGAAGATGTTAACTTAAATCACCAAGAGAAGAAGCAATGTTCTGAAGGATATCACTAGTTACACAATTTAATTAGCTGGAATAATAGGTGTAATCAATGGTCTCATAGACCATTTGATCTTGTGGATGTAATTAAATCATGTTGTAGTTTTAGGGGGGTCAATTCCTTCATTTATGGGGTTAGGCACTCGTTCAGTTATCCGAGTCAATTTTAGACTTATTACAATTGGGTGCAAACATAGCATATCCCCATAGTGCTCAACATTTATCACTTAAATACATTGACATTAATTCACATAAGGTGCAAGACTTATGCATTCACCCGAAGCACAATAGAGAAAGAACCAAGGCCCACATTGGTCTAGTTAAATCATGACACAATGCATGATATGTAAGGCTTGGTCATTTAGTGAAGGCTTTTGGAAGATTCATTAGCACAAGCTATTTTTTTATGGAGTTTGATGGTATATAGGTGTAAAGCCTATTTGGGGAACTAGTTTTGGTCATAGGGGCATAAGCCTATATGGGGCTGGTTCTATGATCTCAAGGGCACAAACCTTTGTGTTACTAAGATTAGTATCATTCAACGCTTTGAGGGGTCAATGAAATTCCTTAGATCAAGTTCATATTATATCTCGCACTTCTTGCAAGGACATCAATGCTTGGGTGCATAAATCTCTTTACAATTAGGCTATTTTAATAGAGCATAATGATGATAATGTCATATTTTACACAGGGATGCCATTAACGACTTAGACCAAATCTTTACTATAAATTAACCTTTATACATTGAAATTACACTAATATGACTATTGCATTCATTTTGCATTCAAAGAACATTAATCAGGAGCATAACCAAAATAAACTCAAATAGATGCAACACCATTCTTCATTTAATCAAAGTCTATACAAAATAGGGTATATAGAATATAGTACATGCTTAGCTAAATTACCTATCATCCTTTTGGCTCATAGGCGAGCTTAGGCTTACACAAACTAGAGCCTTAGTGGCATCCATGCTAAATTTTATGCTAATGGCATCCATAAAATTATATCTAGAGTTAGTTTTATAGAGCTTCAGTACATCAATTCATATCTCCTCTGCTCTCTGGTTTGAGCTTGGATTTATAACATGTAGAAGCATCTTCTACCAGGTTGGAGTTGCACATACTAGGTGCCAAGCTAGAGATTTTGTAATCATTCTATTGACTCCATTACCTTGTGCCTTTTGCGCTATGATTTCCACGTGTATCCACTCTTTGAAGATTCTCAATACATCATGGAAATGGTTAGCTGCCTACCAACTTGTGCAAGGTGTGTGTTGGTTCCTTTAGCTGGTGTAAAAAGGGATCAAAATAATAATCATAACAAATGACTACCTCGCATTGAGATGTCAGTCGAGTTGGTGCAGGTCCATACTTAGCTAAAATAGGGGCCCAACATTACCCCATATAAAATTGTTAGTCTACCCTTAGACTAGTTTTTTAAAGCTTTTGGCACGTAGAACTTAGGTGTGCTCTCTATTAGCTCATTGATAAAGTCCTCAAATCCCTTAATGGTGAGTTTGAGTTCCTCAACAACATTATCTATCTCCATGGAGGTGACACTAAGTGTGAGCACATCTATCTTCTCTAATTCTTTCCTGAAGGCCTTGACACTTCCCTTAGATTTTTTCACTCCTCCATCCAGGATTTCCCCTTGTTTGCAAGCCTTAGTCTACAAGGTGTAGAAGAGTGTTTCCAGGTTCTACTCCTAGTCTTTAATCTGGGTGTTTAAGGCATTAACCTTCCCCATTATCTGGGTGTACTCTACAGATTATACCTATGCCATTAGTGCCTCCCTCTCCCCCTTTTCCTACTTGAGGTGCAAATAATGACTGACACCTAGTTGGAGAAGCTATAAAAGATGGCGTTGACTACATCTGCACCCTCTTGAAGTTTGGTGATGAGTTATTTTACCTTTTTGAGTTTTGCAACTAGCTCCTTTTGGAATATGGTGCATGGGTCCTCCTCTTCTTCTTGTGTTGGTTATGCCTTCAACCTCAAGAGCATCTGCTCCGCTAACACATAATTTGTCAACCTCTAAGAGTTTTGATGTGTCAACATCATCCAAGAGGGATGGATCGGTTGTCTTTATGCACTTAGATAGTTGCTACAACTTAAACTTCATGGCATGTGCTTCCTCCTCTACATCCTGAGTGGTTTTTTTCCCTTTATTTTCCCTAACATCATTGATGATATTCTTTTACATGACTTTATTAGCCATCCAAATGAGTGCATTGATAGACTTAACTGGGTTTATGGCACAACTATTTAGGATGAGGGTGTCATACCCTTCCTTAGGTTTATTCGTGCACAATATGGCCTTCTAAGGTACCTCAAAGTGATGCTTGTACATGTAGCTATCGAATGCAAATGAAAGACGTTGGTGCATACTAGTAGTGTCAAACTTAGGGGCATTTATTTGAATATGTATAAATAGTCCTTTGTCCACCCTTTTTGCATCTTTTCCTTGAGGCTCAAATTTGTGCCTTCTTCTGAGGCCAGCTCCATGTATTCTTCTCTTCATCGGTGTTACCACTCTCTTCGATGCTTTCCTCCAAGGTTTCTTCTTCTTATTCATGTAGGGGTTCTTCTTCAAACTTGTCCCCTTTGTCCTCTGTTTCTTCTCCCTTGGCGCTAGTTTTGCCCTTCTATTTTTGTTGGGTCTTCATAGCACTCTATGTTTGTTGTTTTTCTAAGGCACCAACATTTCCTTTCTTTTCTTCAGGTGCCCCTTCACTACTTAGGCACACCTGTAATGTAGCTTGGTCTATTGTGATGGAGGAGGCACTAGGCACCTTTTTTATCGCTTCCTCAGTGGTTCCATGCTTGTTGTAACCTCTTTCTCTTCCATCTCTTTATTGGCCTTTTTTTCTTGGGCCTCCTTTTCTTCTTAAGTTATGTTGCCTATCTTCATGGCCTCTCTTTATTCTCTAGTGCAAATGCCTTTAGAATTTTTACTTCACTCATCCCCAACTTCCTTCACACCTTTCTTTCTTCCTCCTCAATTTACAGAGGCTATGTGGTGGGTTATTTGGGTGAGGCAGTCACTGGTTTCTCCTCTTCTCCCTGCATGGTGATAATGCCACCTTGGAGGGCCTTCTAGACTTCTTCGAAATTGGGCTCTTCTCCTAATTCTCCTATAATGTAGACATTAGTCCCTCCTTCTTCCTCCTCCCCTATCTCTTCACATGCCTCTTGTGCCTCCATTTCCTCACGTGCCTCTTGTGCTTCTATTTTCACCAAGGTTATTGTTGGAATAACAATGGGCCCCTTGGACTTCTTCTTCTCTTTCTTATTGGGAGTAGAAGTCATTGGTGTGAAGGTCATGCACTTTTTCTTTGGGGTTGAGTGGGTGGCTTCTTCAATAGAGGCAATCTTTAACCTTAAGCGCTCTTCAATTTATTCAAGTATTTCTCCCCACTTTTTTTGGAGATATTTATTCTATGCTACTAGTGCTAACTTCCCTTTGTCATCGATCTAGAGGGGGAGATCATCATCCTTCTCAGGGTTTGTGCCCTTCTTTCTCAGCTTCATCTCATAATATAACATGTATATATGCCCAAGTATCACTTCCTTTTAAAGGGGATGGAGGTCAATGCAATTTGAGTCATCTTCCTCATCTTTCATAGCTTTTCTTCTTAGGTGCACATAATGGCACTGAAACCTGCTCCTCTCTAAATCCATGGTCTTCATTGAGATGTCCAGCTGCTATGCATTAGGAATTCTCCTTAGCGCATCCTTGAAGTACTTCATATAAAATGCATAAGGGAGTTTTAGCTAGCTTGAATGGTTTTTTTTTGTGAGTGCCACACACACTACATAAAAGTGTTGTATGATGATGAATGTCACCATTCCAAACATGTTTTGGGGAAGCTCGTTAGGGATGCACCATTCCTTCCTAAATGCCTTTATGTATTGGGCACACCACCCCATTACTTGAGTCTTGTATTTTTGGGAGAAGGCAGGTGGGTAGGTGAAGTCCTGATACTTCAACACTAAGGAGTCCTTGTACACCGAGAAGTCCCAAAGATTGTCTTCATCACCATTTGGCATACCGATCTCCTCCATCATAATTAAAATCAACATTGACCACCATCTAAAGTTCTCTCACACTATGTGACACTCAAGTGCAATCTTCACCATTTTTTTAGCAATGAATTTTGATATGTTGAACTTGACCCCCTGTGCCATGTGGTGGGTGATACACAAGTAGGCCTTAGTAATGTTTATTCACCATTTGGCAAGGTAAAGTTTTGAAATTATGAGGTGTGTCACTACCCTCATGATAGGGTCCTTGATATCCTTTATTGGGAATGTAAATCCTCCCTTATAGTACCCAAGGAGTTTCACGAGCCTCTCTACTTCAACATCATCTATCATCATCTGGTGGATGTCTGTGCCTGAGTTAGGGAGCCTTATGATTCTACCAATTAGGTGCATTAATAACTGCATGCACCTCCCTACCAAGTAAAAGTGATCCTCATGGATGTGTGAAAGGAGGAACTACATTAGTTTTTATGGCTTGTTGAAACATGGTAACTCACAAAGCTAAGTTGCACCAGTGGTCGCATGTTTGTCTCGAATGGAGACATCAAACAACATCATGCTCGATTTTATCTTTGCCCCTGTGTCAACCACCCAATCTTGTGATAACCCTTGCACATTATGCAAGGTGTGGTGGTTATATTCTTTTAGTTTATAGGTGTGCATGAAAGGTGCCCAATTATCCCCTACCAAGAGCTTATAGGGAAACTGCATTTCCCTGTATGACATCTTTGTGAGTGCCTTAGAGTTAACTGCTATGATGCTAACCCCTTCCACTGACTACACCTTCTTCTTTGTAGTGGTTTTTTATTATACCATTCACACCCATCTGACATCCTTCTATGCCTACGGTGGACTAGAATTCATCCATTTTTTTCCCATCCTAAACCAACTAGTGTTGAAACATGGTGTATTTATCTTGTCAAAGCTTATAATGTTTCTTGGTGCTCCTCATAGTCATGAGGTCTATGACTACAAATTTAGATTTTGAGATTTCATTTGCTATTAATGGTAGCCTTGGCATCACTAAAACTTTCTCCTATCTGGTTATCTCATAATTCTTACCCCACAAGCCTTTTTTCTAATCTCAATAGGAATGTAATCTCCTTCTCTTTATAAGCATTCTTATTTGGTGGCTATGGGTGCTCAAGGTTTCACTCTGGTAGTGTTTGCTCACTTTAGCTCTGGTTCTATGCTTAATTTCTCTTAAGGTTTATAACCTAAAGCAGTTGGCCTTTTGCTTTTATACCCTTAATTCAACTACCATCCTAATTATAGGTGAGTAATCGAATGGTGGCACCTAGATTTATTAAAATCTGCTAAAACCCACAAAATATGTGAAAATCCACCACTACCTATGCATTCAATGCAGATCTTTGTGCCTCCACCATCACCTCATTAATTTCTCTAAATGGTATTTTCAATAAAGTGACATGCAGTTCAAACAGTCACTTCCTGCCCAACTTCAGGTAGATGCAAGCTTGTCTTGATGATCTTCCTCATGTAGTTTGTTCACTTGGCATGGCCTTTGCCTTCATTATGGAAACCTATGAACAATGCTTTACATGCATGTAATTCAACCTCTAAGGTTCCATCTTCTTGTCTTGATATGCTTTCATTTTAGGCATGCTTTCCTATATGGGTCAATTTCTCTATGTTTTCATCCCTTGCCTTGGCTTGTCCCTACCCTATACAAATCCCTTGTGCTGGTCTACCAATGCTTCACTCTCTATATGTCTTGTGCACTTAGCATCCTATGTACCTCTCTCTCATCTTATACACACTACCATTTTGTGTACCTCTATTCATCACTTGGTACTCATATCTTCAAAGTTCAACAAGTTTCATGTGCCTAAAAACTTAGGTGTTTGGTCTTAGGTGCTTATAAATCAACCTTGCTCGACTCACTCGACTAGTATTATGCATGGGAGTGCTTGAATAGTTTGCTTTCAGGCCTAAAAATGCCTCGCTTATTCACTCATCATCAACAACACAAAACATAAGGAAATGTTTGGCTTGTATCAAACTTTATTTGGTTAGTACAACATAACTAACTTATGACTGGGAAGTTAGTGTTTGATGGTGCAGTTACCATCCTATTACTTATAAGGCTTCAATCGATTACCATTAAAATGCCTAAGGAACATTTCACTCAATAACATACATAGCTTGCATGCGCTACTTTCCAACATGTTATGGATGGCATATGAACCCATCTACCTAATTTATAGCTTTCATAAGTGCTTGAGGTACTTGGAGTCATAGAGCGAGACCAATGCTCCTTCAGTCAGTATCTTATGCTTAATATGTTTGTCATGCCACAACTTTTGATGCATTTTCTCTATCTACTGGCTCCACCTTACTTGGTTATGCACCTCATCCAAGCACTCCAATTCCTCCAAATTTACACTTAATGATTCTTGGTCATCCAAAAAAATAATATGCACAATGCATAATGATGGCACATTGAACTCTATTGGTAGACTTGCCTTAATGCCAAACACCAGTTTAAATGGTGTAGCCTTATTCAGGGACTTATAGGTTGTGCGATATGATCATAGTACTACTGATACTTGATCATCCCAATCTTTGTGACTAATGTCACATATCTTCTTGAGGCACCTTTCTAGTATCTTGTTGAATGCCTCAGTGGTGCCATTCACTTATGGATGATAAGGGGTGGTCTTATGGTACACCATCATGTATTTGATTAATAATATCTAAATAGTTTCATTGATAAAGTGTGTGCCTCTATCACTAATCAAACTAAGTGAGCTCCCATAGTGACTTATGATGTTCTCCCACATGAACCACATGATTATCTCAACTATGTAGTCTTTTGTTGGCATTACCTCAGCTTACTTAGTGAAATAATCTATGGTTATTAGAATGCTTTTTGCACCTATGTGCCTTGTTATGGGAGTAATCAACCCAACAAAATCAATGGCCTATTTTTTAAATGGCACCTAGGCAAAAATGGGAATGAGGGGCATCTCATCTCGATGGTTGGGCTTCCCTATGTGCTGGTATATGTCACATGCCTTAGTGTAGTCTTTTATATCTTGTAATAGACTTGACCACCATAAGCTTGACTACAACACCTTACATGTCATAGTGTCTCCAATGTAATAGCCTCCTTCTAGTAGCTCATGCACCTCACATAAAATGGAGTATTTTTCATGTTTTAAGACACATCAGTGTAGGATTTCATTCCCTATTGATGAGTTAAAAGGGGCAACACGAGTTGTGAGTTATTTTTTTCTTTAGTTGTTATAGTATGGGGTAGAAATCTAAATATTAAAAAGTGTCTATTTCTACCAAGTCCTCAGGGACATGCTAGATTCTATAGAGTTGCACATTTGGTATGTCATCCTTGATCGGTGTTGCTGTATCACCAAAGTCGATGCAGGATAAATGGTTTGGGTCTGAGTTATATTTTCCAACAATAATTGAGAACTAAAACTCTTAAAATAGAACTATCCATATACAAATGCACCTATGGAGAATGGGCTTGTTCACGAGGTACTTAAGCACCTCATGGTCCATGAAGGCGATGAATGGGGTCACCAATAAATTACCTAAATTTTTGCAAGGTATAGACCATGGACAATGCCTCGTGCTCAGTTATTGTATAGTTCTTCTTTGTTTGGGTCAATTTTTTGCTTGAAAAGGAGATGGGATGATCCATTTTGCCTTTGTTGGGTTGTGTTAGAATGGTGCTAATTGTAAATCTAGATGCATTAACATGGATGTAGAATGGGGTCATCCAATTGAGAAATTATAAAATAGGCGTGTTAGACAATTTAAGATTCAAAGTTTCAAAGACATCCTCTTGTATTGCACCCCAATGTAACAGACCATCCTTGTGAAAGAGCTCCTCTAATGGCACTACAATATTTGCATATCTCCTTATGAATTTCCTAGAGTAGCTGCAATGGCCTAGAAATAAACAAATGTCTTTTTGCATTGAAGGGGTCTAGAGCTGAATGATTATTGCAATCTTTGTGGGATCAACGAGTAGGCCATCTATATAGATGATGTGCTCAAGAAAGGTTCTAAATGGTGTTGTGAATATGTACTTCTTTAGGTTTGAGGATATCTATAGCTTCTTGCACCTTTCAAACATTAGGCACAGGTTATCATAATGGTCCATTATGAGCCCATACACAGTGCAATCATCTAGTTACACTTGGAGGAACTTATGGATGATGTCCTTAAATGTAGTGATCACTACTCTAGAGAACACAACTAGCATATTCTTGAGTCCAAAGGGTATTATGTTATAAGAAAAATAACCCCATTCGATCACAAAGGTTATTTTGGGTTTATCCTCCTCTTTAATCTGGACTTGATGGTATTTAGAGAATGTATCAGTGAAGGTGTAGATCGCACAACCTACAATGCCATCCAAGACTTTGTCAGTGAACAAAGTCATAAAGGGGTTAGTGACATAGGTGGTATTCAACATTCTATAATCAACACAAATGTGAATGCACCCATATTTTTTGATGTTAATCATCATGGGGCACACCTATTTAGATTCTTACTTTAGGTAGATAACTACTGCAACTAGCATACCATCAATCTCTATCTTGACCTTGGCACAGAGATTGGGGTTCATTCTATAAGGGTGCTTCTTGATAGGTCTTGCATCATCCACCAACTTTATGCTTATTTTCCCAAGGGATGGGTGGGTGCTCTTCATGTCTTGGTACTTTTAAGGGAACAAGTTTTAGAATTTTTTTAGGAGATCCATAATTCATGTCAGTTCTACATCAATGCAATATATGCCTAGAGTAGCCAGCTTTGGTTCCCCTTTTAAGCTAATGTCTACCTTGGCAGTTTTAAGTGGCATGTGGTAGGGCTCATTTATTACCTGGTGTGAGTCCTCAACTTATCGAGTTTTGTTTGTTTTTTCTATGTGAAGATGAGTTGGGTCTTCCTTATTGGGGTTGTTATCATCCACTTGGTACATATGTTATTTTTGTCTATCGAGTTCATCCAGTGGTGTGCCTTCTAGGTATCATTATCTTCTTCACTCAATTCACTATTGAGTGCTTTCTCCTCAAAAAAGGTTGGGAGCACTAACTCTTTTTACTCGAACATCTCCTTTAGGTGCTCCTCTAGGATTATAGTGTCCTCGAACACCACCCTTATAATTACTTGCAGTGGCTTGAGTAATTCTAGGTTCTGTGAAGAAGAGGAGGTGTGAACAAACCTCTCCTGGAGTGCATCCCAATTTTTTATCTCATGACATGTCTTGTTAAGAACATACCACACTCGTGCCCACATCTTTAAGGTTTTATAAAAGGCATGCACCCATGAGTTCCTTGGGGCATTTACATAATAGTCAGTCCAATTTTCCTCGTACAAGCACATGTGCGCTATTTGGTTTGAATCACCATAGTATATAGAAATGTCTAGATCCTTGTTACTTTTCCTTAATCTTATGCATATTACTACTTTTACATCTTGTCAAGTTGGTAAGCTAGGACTTTGCACTGCCTACCAATGAGTGGTAGTGTTCCTTAAAGTATACATTTGTGCACCCATTCTATCTATCTCCTTTGAGATGCATGATTCTAGGTCATGGACATACTTTTCCATGGGATGGTTTCCCTCATATCTTAGGTGTGTGACAAGTTTACCTTTGCTCAAGAAAACATTTTATTTCCCTTTTTTCTATCGCAATGGACCCATTCCTTTGAAGTGTGATCAAATTAGACCCAACCAGTTCTCATAGGTTTTGGCACCTTTGTGCTTACCAAGAGGCACCTCCGAGCAGTCATCTCATAAGCTTCTTTGATCTATCAGTCATAAGCAACATCAATGGTGTTTGAGGTTGACTGTCCATCATCCCAAGAAAGCACTCCTTGGTCATTGGGGTTAAGAATTTTGGTGCCTTGCATTGTGATGTTATAGATATGGTTGATCTCATCCTCTAAATCAACACTTTATACATAGGGGGTTCCTTGATCACTTGGGAGGGAGATCACTACCCTCTCGTTACCATTTTAAAAGTCATATAACACTTCTTGAAATCTATACCAATGTTATTCGTATAACGCCATGGCCTTCCCAAGAGCCTTGGATAATTATCTTATTTAGCCAACTCAATCACTTCAAAGTTAGCATAGAACTCGATTCCCATGATATCTACAATGGCACTTTTTATAACTCTTATTGGTTTCATCCTAGATTTATTGGCCATTAAAATTACATGGAGGGAAGGCCTCAAGGTTGGCCTACCCATTTTTTCCCATGCCTTCTTTGGTAAGATATTGACCTTGGTGTCTATGTCCATGAGGAACTCACATACAGACCATCCATCAATGGTGGAATTCACCAAGAGTTCTTGATGATACTGTATATTTTGTTTATGCCTAACTTCTCCCACCCTTTCCATGTGAGGTGTAATAACCTCGACTAGCTTCTATCATGTATGCTCTGAAAGCAAGTTCTTTAATAGGGGCATCATCCCTTATGTTTGTTGGAGGTGAAAAATCTCTGTTAAATCTTATACCTCAACCTCTTGGCCATCTTACTTCTTATAAGAGGTATATACTTGCACTTTTAGTTCTCATGCCAATTAGAGTTCCCCTTACAGGTTCTGAATCACACTCATAGCCTGTTACAATACATCTTTCTAGCATATAGGGTCTAGGTAAGGCATAACTGTAGGTTCAAGCTATGTTATGTACTTAGTGTGACTCTATTCCCCATATTTTAGGCATTACTCAAGTACTGTGTAATTGGCAACTGAGTGGTGAATCCACTACGAGTAGTTACCTACACTTTGATTGGTTTTGTGTGTGTTGGTTATAGCTTCAGAGTTAACTTTTCCATTTTTAGCTCATGCCTGATCATTCTTATGCCCTTATCTATGTCAGGCCTACCTTGGGTTAATTTCTTGTACAAGTCAAGGCATTCCTTGACCTTATGTATTCTTTGACATTACCCACACATTGGACGTGTAGGGTAGTCACACTGATAGTGCTCAATCAAGCTGCACTTGTAACATGATCATGGTGGGAATATTCTTCCACCACATCATCCACCTTGCCCTCTAATGCCTCTTTTCATTATCTAGGTTACATTTTATTGGTCATATCCCTCATTTCCTTGGGTCACCTACCTTTCTACTACTATAGTTGCCTACCTAGTGCCTCTCTCTATGTTTTCATGTATCTCATCAATCACATGGTAATCAACTATAGTATGGGTGTAGGAATCACACAACCGATAGTAGATGGTTATGTTAACATAATTGACATGTTGAAATAAAGGGCAATTGTGAACATCATGCATTTCATGACAAACCTCACATTTTAGAAGCAATGTGTACACATTCCTTCAAGGCTAGTTGTTTTTGTTATGGCCTTTTACCTCATAATTGGTGCACTATAATCTACTTTGAGCATCTTATGATGAACTAATGGTTAGTTTCTATATTTGGGAGGCCATAGATGCAATATGTGCCTCTATGAATGGGTTTATTCTCATATCATCACTCTCGACTGCCTCGACTATGAGCATGACTTCAAGTGTTTCATGAGGGTTGATGAATGTCTTCATAGATAGTGCTCATTGGAATGATACTAGTAATCTTCCAATGAACCATTACTCATGTTGAGAGGGGTGAATGTCATAAGGAAGCTTGGAAAGAAGTGTCTTTTATCTAGAATAATATAGGTACACACTTTTGGAGAGTTCTTAGTTAATTTATTTGAGCGTGGTGATGATTTATTGTTCAAAGTATATTATGTTGAATTACTTCAAGAATGCTTCCTTCAAGGTGTCATAGTCAACCATAGCCTGGTTAGGATCAAATTTACTATACCAAGTATGAGAGCGATCAAGTAGAGTTGTCATGAACTATGTTGCTTTATGCTCGAACTAGGTTATGCCCCAAACATGTCATTGTAATTCACACTTTAACTCATGCTCTAAAACATTTTCAATGTCTTGATACTCTATCAAGTGCATATCCATCTTGTAATAGATATGAAGTGGGGGTGCATCTACCATTTGAGGTGATTCTCCCCCTATATTTTTCTTGGCAGTGGCCCTTCAATACCTCTAGCCACTAGGTTAGGCATTGGTCTCATTGTTACTACTAGCATTGTAGATGATCATGGCACTATACTACTGATTTGTGGCACTGGTCCACTTCTTACAGGCTATTGCCCAGTCTAAATAGTTGACATTAGCTGAATTAGAATGCTTGCACTCATGTTCTATGTTGATGAGCCAATGCCCAAAGGTCTATAGGTGTTATCACTTAACTCTTCATAAAAAACAACTTGTTCATTTACAAAATTATATTTCAAGTCTATAAAGTGGTCAAAGTTTATGTGGATAACAAGGTTAGTTATCACTCTTCTTTTTTCACATGGGGGATCCAACACATGAGTTAGCACTGTAGGTTTAAAGGGGGTAGGCACTTTTGGTGCATCTTCAATGGTCAAATTCTGTAGGGACCCAGTGCATTCCTTACCCATCAATAATTGAGCTTGGTATATGGCTTCATTATTCCTCTCCTCATGCTATTGTAATTCAAGAGATCCTTCCCCATGCCCTTCCTACTCATTACAGGTTCTCTCGATACTTCTTAGTTCTAGATCTTCCATCAGCCTATTGTTGATGCCTCTAAATGTATCACATGTGTTTTTAGGGTTCAAAGAACACTTATCATTTTAAAATTATGGGAATTCAAAGCATGAGTAGCAAGTTTTTGCAACTTATGTTACCTATGGTGAAATAGGGACAAAGCAATGTTTAACTTATTCCAAAAAATATATATTAATTGATGGTTGGGAGGCATCATAGACCAAATCTTTTCAAAGTGTAGGTATTTATGCTAATACTAGTCAATTATGATCAAATCTTAAACTCAGAGTAATATAAATGGACATTTACAATGAAATCTAAACTAAACTGATATGGTTAAAAAAGAAGCAAAAGAGAAAGGTAAGGCAGAAAGAGAATAAGTGATTACTGATCTTACCCTCAAATATTATGACAAAGTTTTAATTACAACTAAGTATGCATTTAACCAATATATAGTGCAAAATAACATAAGCTCATATCTCACTACACACCATGCAAACCTCTAAGGATGATATAAAGAAATACATGTAAAAACTTAATTTACTTTAAAGATTTGCTACTACACTCAAATAGTATTTGCACATTATAATGTAGAGCAAATAAAATGAAGAAAATTCAAGATCATTCAACTAATCTAGCATAAACACAAATTAACAACCTTGTAATTAAAGATGTAACTCAAAATTCATAGAAATTATTCAAATTTAATACTTAAGACTTGCACTTGAGAGAAAAACCATGTAACAATTGACACAAACAAACTCAAATAATATTTTTAGAATTCCTTGATTATATTAATTGCTCAAAGTATCTAATTTTTGCTCAAAATTCTTTCATTTTAAAAAATGGTAGTACTACCTTTTATAGAAGGACAAGGTAGTATACCGATCAGTTGCAAGATATAAATGTATAAGAAGGACAACTGTGCTTTTTATATAAAGTTCTAGAATACACTTGCCTTCCCAAAATAGACTGACCTAGAGGTGAATATGCTAACAAACTAGAATATGCCTTTATAATAAAATATTACATTTTCAAAATTTTACAATGCTTTTACAAAATGGACTATTAATTAATTGGTGGGCCCTATGCCTAAGAACTCACTTGTTATTACTAGAGGATGTTCATAGCTTTTTGGAGCTGCTCATTAACTAGCTCCAAGTCCATGGGTGGTCTTAAAAGATATTCCTCCCCATTGTCAGCGAAAGCATCCTATTCTTTGTCATTTTTTATCATGGCCTATTTGATGTTCTTTGCCTCAGCTATCCTTTGTCTTACGGATCATATCTAGGATCTTACTATTATCTATCCCAGACTAACCTTGACTCTTATTTCTTATTTATTGCATCACCAAGGTGGCCCTCTATTTGAAAACATCATATTTTAGGAGTCTTTCTAGTTCTTGTGACCATCCACTCAAACTTTAGATCTTTTCAATAATAATTCCTAGAATGACATTCAAATGTCCTAGACTAATTGTTTTGAGCCCAAAAATTTGCCTTCCAACCTAGATGTTAATTAATACTATTATTTTGTCTTGTGAAGTTTGTCATTGGGCTATTATAACCTTAGCCACTATGTTCGATTGCACCAATGCACTTTACCTTAGCTTCATTGTTTTCAATTCATCAAACATATCAAAAAAGGATTCCTCAAGCATCTTTACCATTATCTCAAGTATTGATAAGACAGTTTGTGCCTTCAAATCTTCATTTTCCTTCTCCAAGTTAGATATTCTTTGTTTCATCCCCTTGATGCTACTCTGAATTGAATTGAGTGATCCTCAATTAGTTCTTTAATATCCTCTACATGGATGCGATGCTCACTAGGTTGCTGACCCCCAACTAGAGTTAAGCCTATAAATTGCTCAACCTTTTGAAAAGTGAATTTATTTAGTTCCCACCATGGCCTTTTTAGATGTCACTCTTTCCAATCCTACTATCTCAAGATTGAATTGGACATTGGTGGTTAGTTTTGTATACTTAGAAGGTTCTAAGACCTTGATTATTGTGTTACTTGATGCTTTTATAGCATCTTATTACTTGATATCTAACCTTGTAGTGGTCACTATTCTTCTCTCTTCCTCCTCTTTCATCAAATCCCTTATCTATGGTGTGATGTCATCATACACATCAACATTGATAGTTTGGGTTAGGGATCATGTGTGGGATAAGGAGGGGATCTTCTGTATTTTCCCATAGATGAACCAATCAGAGATGCTTGGTCCATGGATGGGGTATTCCTCACTATTCAAGTTGACTTCACTCATGGGGTGAGTGAAATTCAACTTTGGTTTCTTTTGTCTAACTGGGACAATTACCAATTATGCCTTTCTCTTCTTTAATGGTGCCACTGGGACTAGGTCTAGGGCAAGTTATTTCCCTTTTTGTTTCTCAACCTCCTCTACTTGAGCCTAATATTCTTCAGCTTGCTCCTCCTCTTCATCAGAGCCATATGATTCAACAAGGACTTTAAGGGCATCCTCCACTATTTCGTTAGGCTCCAAGGTAATCATGTCTAATTACTCAATTGGAAATATTGGTCTTTGAGGTAGGGTTGAGGATGAGGGTCCCTTATGAGGTCTCTCTTCTAACTTCTCCTTCCCATGACCTTGTACAACCTATGTTTGGGGTTGTGGCACTTCCATCTGTGATTGTTCCTAAGGTGACTTGGAAGGTCTATGCAACAAATGGTATTGAAGAGGTCATATTTACCATATGTCGCCTGGTGGCTTTTCATTAACAACCAATCTATGTTCAAGTCTAACATTGTGTTTCTTGAACCTAACCAATACTTCCTCAAAATTATTGGCCCTAATGTGCAAAGTGTCATAGGGACCAAGCTGATGTTTTAAAACTTGTTTGGGTAGTTGCTTGCTCTTTGAATTTTTGGCCACCCTATCATAAAGATTGCAATGCCTTAGGTCATCCAGCTAAAATCCAAAAGAGTCTTTGTGGCTTGCAATGGTGTCCACATGTTTTCGATCTTAAAACATAGTTTTTCCAATTATCAAAGGAAAGGGATGGATGAGGCATTTTCTTTTCTCTTTGCACACTCCATTAACACCATGAATAATTTAACATGTAATTTCCTACTCTGCTAGCTTGGTGGGAACATAGACAGGCAACTTGTAAGGTTAGATCAAAATCCCTTCAATTCTAATCACAGTACAATCTGGGTACAATTAGATGTCTCCCATTAGCTCTACATATTTCTTGATTAGAGGATTAATACTAGGCATGGGGAACCCTATAATGGCTTCTACTAAATTAGGATAGAGACAATCACAAATAAACTACATGTGGTGTCTATATTTGAAAATATGTAGTTTTGAATAATGGTGAGACTGTGAACCTATCCTTGGGTGACCAATTTTTGATGTGAGGGATCTTGGTGGAGGCTAGCAAGGCATCCAATAGATAGGACATCATAAAGAATTAGTTACTCATCTTCTTCTTGATAGTTGTAAATTGTCTCCCTAGGTGGATGCTGATCATTTCTGCAATTAGAAGAGTGAGCTCATTTTCTACCATGAAGTAGACATAAGACACCCAACTCTTATTGACATATGTGGTTAAAGGTGCTCCATATATTCTATTCAATAGGGTCATAATTACCCTAATTCCTTATTTAAATTGGGTAACTAGGATTCTTCCCTCAAGGTCCCAAGCTACATGGTTCCTTTAGAGTAACCATGGCCTAAGGATGGTGTTTAAGTCATTCTTTCCAGTCCATTCATTTATAGTGGGCAAGTCCACATGGGGTTTTCCCAATTTGCGGTATCTCTCAAAAGCCAATAGGGAAATATATGTAATTTTCCTAGAGCTCCCCTCATGAATGATCTTGTCATGTTCAATTCTATAATCTATAAAAATAGGATCAAGGAGGTCAATGCAATGGAGTACCTCTAGTTTAGTACCAACATGATGGAGACTGGCCATTTGGACTACAACTACATCATAACACCTCCTACTAATTGTGGTAATCCTTTATTCTTCCTTGGTGATGGCCTTCATCTCCTCAATGGTCTAGAAGAGATTAAACCAATTCCTATTGTCAGTGTTCAAGGCCATAGGGTCCAAGTTGTTGTCTTTGAAGACCCTCCCTTTATTGTCTATAGATGGATATAATTCTGTCTCATCCCTCAATTGTTGTCTCCAATCTACCATGGCTACCAGACTTGTGAATTACTCATAAATAGATTACAAATGGTCTCTAGGTTAATTCTTTCATGCTCAAATCATGCTTGAACTTCTTTTATATTTATTGTGATCAATCCAAGTTCACTTAAGGCTTTTTATTCAAGTTTTAGGGATTTTGAAGTTTTAATGGTTGTGGCTTACTTAAACTTTAGCTCATATGTGCTTTAGATTTGAGTTTGACTTTTGCCTTTATATGTTTGCATTTTTAAGCACCCAAGATCTTTATTTTTGTCATTTTGTTCTTGTGTGGTGCTTATTTAGTATCTATCTAGAACTTTCATGGCATTTTTCATAAATACCTTCTAAGCACTAGTTTTTGGTATTTAAAAGTTGCCTTTTACTTCACACCATCTGATTAAAAGCTAAGGATTAATGTGGGTTATTGATAATGATCTGAGCCCTTGCATGTCATTGGCCATCTTGGTATCAAGCCTCATGGTTATGCCACTTAGCACTTGCATAGGATTTTAAGCTCTATATCTTGCACCAGTTACATATCAAATGAACATCTACCATGTGTCGAACCTATGGGCTCTTGGAGCTCTATTGAAAGGTTGTCAGTGATTTCACATTATTAAATCATCTAGGCTCGATTAAGTATAATCCATTGATCCTATAAGGTGCAAGGACTTTAATCAGTACATAGATATATAAAGGACTTAGGTTAAAATACTTTTAGCTAAATATATTTCATATTAATAAACATGAAAATACTTACGTTAAAATATTTATGTTAATTTTTAAAATCATAATATCAAAGTAGCCCCTCCAAATGATAGAAACACATGCTCCTTAGTAAAATGTTTGAAGATATTGAATTTGAAAGCCTCATGGATGTCAAATGATGATCATACAAATGTCAAACTTAAGCTCATGAAGTTCCTAGTTTTGGTGGGCTTAAAGTTGATGATCACATAGATGTCAAAGATGGCCTCACAGATGTGAAATGATGGTTACACAAATGTCAAATTTAAGCTCCTCATTTTCCTAGTTTTGGTGGGCTTAAAGTTGATGATATTGCAAACATCAAAGATAACCTCATAGACTTCAAATGATAGTTATGAAAATGTGAAATTTAAGCTCTTCAAATTCCTACAATCAAATGCAGGAGTGCCATGTGGTGACTTTATGGGGCTTCCTTGGCCTTTTGAATTTTCAATGTTGTCCTTGCTCTATCTGATTAAAAGCCATGATGAAGCTAGAGCCATCGATCATGATCTGGATGCTCACACATGATTGGTTTGAAGGACTAAATGCTTAGGGTCATCAAGCTTTCTTCACTCTATTGGATCAAGAGGCACGATGAGGTGTAGATCGTTAGATCCTACAAAAAGTGAGGTATTTAAGTTAGGACTCGAGTAGATAGAAATTTAGGTTAAAGTGTTTAGGCTAAGGTCTCATTAATTTTGATAAATATGAAGGGGCCTTAGGATTAAGACTTTAGGCTAAATGGGTAACAAAGGGACCATGCTATAAAAATTAAAAGTGACCCTACCAACACAAACATTATACTTGGTTAGAAATATAGGAACAAAGGGGGAAAATAAAAGGGACCTAGTAGGACTTTCAAGTTAAGGTTTGGTTATGTTAAGAAATATGACTAAACCTTAACCTACAAATTAAACTTAGTTCCAAAGTAATTTGAAATGTTCCCACCAATTTGCTCCTACCAAATACAAATTTTAACTAAGGGCTTGAGCTAGGGTTTTTTGAGGGAGAGCCTTCAAGGAATGAAGTCTGAATAGAGTTGATCTACAAATTTTAAGCATGATCCCTTCAATAGGGCCCCATGAAACCTATAACTATAATACATGAAGATCAATTATTAGTAACATTAGGCAAGCTCAAAGAAAAACCATAAATTAGTAATTCAACTTTATCAAAGTGGTTGATCTTCAAATTTTGATAATGTTCAAAACATGCCATGGTTTCAGGGTTAAATTTCAAAGTATCTCAAGGGTCCCAATTTTAAAAAATGGGGGTATGTTGACCTCAACACCTGTGCCTTCTCTTGTTATAGTTCTATCACTTGAGCTCTTAGGTGTCAATCTGCTCATCCCCTTCCATTGTGCTTCACATATACATCCCCTTCTTCCCTGTTGTGTTTCTTATATGTGAAAGGAATTTAGCCTTTCATTCTCATGGTTTTAAATCCATAATCCACCATCGGTTTATTAAGCTTTACACTAAACTTTTTCACAAATGTGCCTCTAGGCTCACACAAAAATAGGCACTCTACTTTTTTAGGACATAAGTATGTTGACACTATGAACTCAAGTATGTAACTGTTTAGCGCTCCTTACCACTATTTTTCTATAGCTCTAGTCTAAGTGTCATCAAGGTTCTCAATCTTTTCTAAGCATTCCTTCATCCACTCAAGGTGTTATCCATAACTTCATTTTTTATGGGTCACATAAGCAGCGAACCATCAGTATACTTGCTCAGGTAGTTCATAAAAGAAGACCTCATACAAAGCATCATACAAGTTGTTCTAGACCCACTTCTTTGGCTTTTATACTTTATAGGATCGATGCTTCAATGGTAAGCTATCTTCCACCTATTACAACCAATGCTTGATGTTCTCAAGGGAAAGTTGGAGTATTGTTCTATCATACCTTTGTAATAACAAAATTCAACATGGGTCTCATCAATGGAACCATAATGTTACAGTTTTAGTGGGGTCAGTTACTTCATTTATGGTGTTAGGTGCTCATTCAATTATCCAAGTCAATTATAGACTTATTACAACTAGGTGAAAATGTAGTATATCCCTATAGTGCTCAAAATTTATCACTCAATTATACTAACATTAATTCACATATGGTGTAATCCTTATGCACTCATCCAAAGCGCAACAAAGAAAAAATGGGGGCCTGTATTGGGCTAGTTATGCCATGGTGCAACACATCATATGTAAGAATTGGTCATTTAGCAAAGGCTTTTGGAAGATTTATTGGTAAAAACTATTTTTGGATGGATTCTGATGGTCTAAAGGTGCAAAGCCTATTTAGGGAATTAGTTTTAGTCATATAGGCATAAACCTATATCACATTGGTTCTTTGATCTCAAGGGTGTAAGCCTTTATGTTACTAAGCTTAACATCATTTAACACTTTGAACGGTTAATGAAATTCCTTAGATCAAGTTCATACTATATCTTGCACTTATTATGAAGACATCAAAGCTTGGGTGCATGTCTCTCTTTACAATTAGGCTATTTTAGCAGAGTATGATGATGACATCATCTTTTACACAGGGATGTCATTAATGACTTAGACCAAAACTTTGTTATAACTTAACCTTCATTTATTAAAATTACACTAATATGACTGTTGCATTTATTTCACATTTAAAGAACATTAATCAGGAGCATAACTAAATTAAACTCAAATAGATGCAACACCATTCTTCATTTAATCAAAGTCCATAGGAAATAGGGTATATAAAATAGAGTACATGCTTGGCTAAATTACTTATCTACCCAAGGGCTCACAAGCGAGATTGGGCTTACAAAAAATGGAGCCTTAGTGGCATCCACGCTAAATATTATGATGATGGCATCCATACCATTATATCCTTAGTCAATTATGTAGAGCTTTGCTACATCAATTTGTGTCTTCTCTGCTCTCTGGTTTGAACTCAACTTTATAGCACGTAGGATCATCTTATGCCAAGTTGGAGTTGCATGTGCCAAGTGCTGATTTGGAGCTTTTACAATCATTCTATTGGATCCATTACATTGCACCCTTTGTTATATGATTGCCATATGTATCCACTCTTTGAAGATGCCTAAGACATCATGAGATCGGTTAGCTGCCTCCCAGTTGGTGCAAGGTGTGAATTGGTTCCTCTAGCTGGCACAAAAAGGGATAAAAAATAATCATGCCAAATGATTGCCTCACACTAAGATTTTAGTAGAGTTAGCATAGGTCCATAATTAGCTAAATATGGGCCCAACAAAACCATTTCATTTCATTACTCCTTCCCCTTTAAACACTATCTTAGTTATACTACCCATTAATTGCAGTACTCCATGAAATTTTGATTTTTTAGTTTATTAAGATGATATCTTTCTCTAAAACCCATAAAAAATGGTCCCACTATATTTATTATTTGCTAAATTGTATAATATTAATATATTTGTGTGATTGTTAATTATTAGTTTAAATCAAGTGCTATTGGTGCATTCATCGACTTGTGGTGGTCCCCCCACTTTCTCTTGGCACCCTCTAGATGTGATGTCCCATTTTTAATTAATTTAATTTTGTGGGAAGATTCCCATTATAATATTTTCCATGGAATAAGGAATGAGCTGGGAAAATAATTTATTTAATATTTTAGGCCCACGGTTATTTTATATTTTTAAGCTATTTAAATGGGGCCAATTACATAATAAATATATTTGAATTTAATGGGAATTAGAAATTTGAATGTCTATAAGGAAACTTAAAAATTTGGACATGGATTTATATGAGGATATAATGATGATCTTCAAGGGAAACTTGCTAGTTTTTTCTTGCTTTCTTATCCTCAAGATAAGTGGGTCAAATTCAAGAAAGTTTGGGAAATGGAAACCAATGAGAAAGAGGCAAGATCTAAATGTTTTATGGGAATGATGATAAATATGGAATTATTTGAATTTTCTAACTCATGTCATCTTCTCAAATCAAGGATATTGGTATTTTGGTGCCAACTTTGGGGCCTCATGTGTATTTATATGTTAGGATTTCCTTTTAGGTTATCTTTTACCATTTCAACAAATTCTTGGACTTCACGGTTCAAATTTCCATATGAAGATGAAAACATTTAAGAGAGGAGATCATTGGAAAAAAACCCATTGATTTCAAGAGTCATAGGATGTATCCCCTTTGATTTAGAGAGGTGATCTCATCCAGAGATTCTATTGGAGCTTCATAGAGTTGCATGATTTCAACTTGACTAGTTTGTTTGTTTGTTTGTAGATTTCAAAATAGTTTATAAATCCATTTGTTTAACCAAATTTATGTACATTGTGTTTTCTATTAGTGTATCATATTTTTATGAGTAATATGCCTCCAAATAATATATATAATATTTGAGTGGTTGTATTTTGTTTGGCAGGGGTTTTGCTTTCAGTTAGTGTATGTATGCATGATTTTAGAGTGTGTTTTGTGAAAATATTTTAGTTATTCCTATTAATATTTGTTTTAGATGTTATTTATATTTATGTTAATATAAATTAGTCTCAATTATCTATAATTTCATCATAAATATCATTAATATTAGTTGAATTTCATATTTTATCATTTCTATGTCTCTTAGTGAAATAAGGTATAAGGAAATTGATAGTTTTGAATGCAGATTTGTGTTGAGTTAAAAAATTTGGTAATATATATATATACACACACACACACACAGATATATACATACATACATACATACATACATACATACATACATATATACATATATATATATATATATATATATATATATATATATATATATATATATATATATATATATATATATATATATATAGTCCATACCATTACTTATTTCTAGTTTTTAGAGTTTAAATAAGTTTCACATTGCATATGTATCAAAATTGTCAATTTTGGGGTCAATCGATATAGGGGAAATTGGGTTTCTTTTGAGAGCTGATCATAATACATTTTCAAAATTTATATTATTTGAAAAATTTCCATTGGGGACATGACGATAGATGTTTTTATATAGTTCTAATCCCTTTTCCTCACCTCAGGTTTTATATCTAGAGTGTCCCCAATGCTGTCATGCCCACAATTTAAGCCCAATAAAACTATTTTTTTTTTTTTAATAGGTAATGCATGATTGCAAGGTAAGTGAAAAATAAAACCAAAAAAACATGATTCACACAATAACACATACATGAAATTTATACCAATAATTACATCAAAATAAGCACTGCATTCACAATTAATCTCTTAAAATTATATAATAAATAGAAGGAAACTATTGAACTTACTGAAACTTTATTTGCATGCATACATAGCTAAAAGAATATACTTTAACATATAGTCACCATTAACTATTTCATAGTTAAATTCATATGAAGGTGAGGTGTTATAACAAACATTTCATGATGTTATTTATCACACATTATTATTTTAATTATTTTAATTATATTTTCAAAAGTATTGACAATCATATTTATAGTTTTGTCTTTAATTGCAATGTCCTCAAATGTGTTACTTGGAGTTTTTGTGTATACTATAGGTTTACATAATATTATTATTAATTTATTATATGTTATAACTTGAGCAAAAATCATTTGATTTACCTACATATATTATTATGCAAAATTTTGTTTTGTAGTCTATGCTTAAATTAGTAACTACTTGTGTGTAAATTGACCATATCCTTCAGGAGACTTCAATCTTAAAGGTGACTAGTGATCATTCATCTTATTTAAATTTAATATCATTATTCAATGAGATATTAAATGAATATGCTCTTGCAGACTAATGTAGTGCACTTTTATAAATTACTTTAAATAATGACCTTTGAACAAATAGGTACAATGATCCATTTAATTTTTCTCAATTATTTTAAGTATGAAATGAAGCACACCATTTTAATAGGCTATAGCAAGACTGATTTAAACCCTAAATTATCGAAATGGGTAGAGTATGGTATAAATCCATCCATTGATTCATTTAACTTTATTGAGATAAAGTGAAATTATTTTGGATCATCAATAATTTAATTGACTAATATTATATATAAATATATCTAGAAATTTAATTTACTTTATTTAGTCATAACACATGTGAAATAAAATCCTTATCAATTTAATCACACAAGCAAGTAAAAAAAATTTCTTGGATTTTTAAACCAAAGTAAATATAAAATGAAACTCTATCGATTTACTATTGGAACACTTCAATACATCTATTATTTAATCAAAACAATAAATTACAAAAGGTTACAAAGTAAAGAAACTAATAGGTATTCAAGATCACACTCCACTCCATAATTAAATACTGACTCAAAACATGGTAATAGAAACACTAGAAATAAGAAAAACTAGACAACATGACAATAACACAAAATTACAAATATCCCAAAGTCATTTAAGCATATGCCACTATACCTAGAGGAGGAGGAGAAGGATCATCCTTGGGTGGCATAGTAGTCCAAATGGAAGACTTTACCGAAGGAGGGTTCAAATCCACCTATCCATCCATAGGGTTTGAAGTCATACAAATATTCATATCCTATCCAACTAGAGGCTACATAATAGTGCCAAAAGGGCCAATGATCGAACCCCTTTGTGAAGGTCCAATATCCATTTTTCCATGCATCTACATTGATCTCCATCCCCCAACTAAATGTGAGGGGAAAAGTGGTTATAACTATGAAAATGGATCTGATGTCTTCGAGGGGTAAATGTGTTGGGCCTTAAGGTGGAATGTTTGGGGGGATGGGACTCACTATGCAAGAATCACTCCCCTAGTGCTCAAGTCACTCTTGAAGATGATAAATATCCATGACAACCTTTTCAGATTAAAATTAAATCTACATAGAAGTCAATGGTATCATAGTAAATATTGGCCAAATTTGGCCCACATACAGAGCTTCTACCTAGATAGATTACCTGAGCATAGTTCCTGACCCATAAATGATTAAAAGATGGCAAATACAAACTTTAAAGAGCTAGACCATCTCAAATGTCATAAATAAATGGATTGGTCAACTTGATTGTTGAGTTGTGGAGCTAAAAGCTTCACTGAATGTGCAAATGTGGAGGTTGCTAAGTTACACAGTAACTGGCATCAGTCAGGTCAATAAACATCAGTTATTTCCAGCTACATAGTAATCGACATAGGTTAGGGATCGGATGGCATCAGTCACTTTCAGACTGACATCGATCGTCTGTGCATTTCTAGAACTGTTCTAATTTTAGTAGAACAATTAGTTTGCATATAAAGACTAATTTTAGTCTTGAATCTGCATTTCTAATTATTGTTTGTTTTGGGTTCTATTTAAGAGACCCATGGGGATGTATTGTAATGTAAGCAAGATCAATTAGATCTGCAGGGTGTAAGATCAAGAAGATATGCAGGGTGTAAGATCAAGAAGATCTGCGGACAGAGTAGGCAACAACAGTTGAGTTGATTGTCACTTGGAAGTAGGCAACAACAACCATTGGGTTGATTGTCACTGGAGGGTACAACAACTCAGTATTGAGTTGATTGTGATTATAATTGATTGAGAGAGAGAACTCTTGAGGGAGAATTACTGTACACCTAAGAGGTGTGGGAAGAAGAGATTTCTTCATTGTATTTTCTTCTGGAAGAGTTTAATATAGATTGTATTGTTTCTCGTATCTCCTATTCTTTGCTATTTCTAATTTCTAGTTACTTATTACTTCTGGTTTAATTTCGTGTTTAGTTGCTTATACAAAAGTAATCAATTGTACTCTAAGGAGGATCCTAACAATTGGTATCAGAGCTTGGTTCACTAACAAGTGGTTCATCAGAGCAGGTTAGTGTTTGTTGATTATAAGTTCACTCACAGGGGTTTCTGTTTGAGTGGGAGTAAAGCAATGGCAGAATAAAGTAAACTAAGAATGGAGAAATTCAATGGCAATAATTATCAATTATAGAGGATGCAGATAAAAGATTATCTGTATTAGAAAGATATGTACTTACCGTTGGGTGGGATTTCAAGTAAGCCCACAAATATGCAAGATGAAGAATGGAATGTTCTTGATAGAAAGGCTCTTGGATCTATAAGGTTGAGCCTGGCATCGTTTGTGATTTCCAACTTATCACAGGTAAAGACAACGGTAGAGTTAATGGATACTTTGGCAAATTTATATGAAAAACCCTCAGCTTCAAATAAGGTATATCTTATGAGGCAATTATTTAATTTGCAAATGCAAGAAGGTGGATCAGTATATAGTCATCTTAGTGATTTCCATGGATTAGTAATTCAGTTAAATTCAGTCAAAATAGTTTTTGATGATGAAATTAAGGCTCTCTTAATCTTATGCTCTTTACCTGAAAGTTGGGATAGCTTGGTAATGACAGTTAGTAATACTGCGTCTGCTTCAAATATCTTGAAAGTTGATGATGTTGTTAGTGTAATCTTGAATGAAGAAATTCATAGGAAAAGCACAGCGGAAACATCAGGTAATGCTTTAAGTGTTGAAAATAGGGGATGGCAAAGAGAGAAGGGCAAGCAAGGGAAATCAAGGTCAAAGATAAGCAGTAGATCCAAATCTAAAAATGGAAGAATAACCTGCTGGAATTGTGGAAAGAAAGGACATGCAAAGAAAGATTGTTGGTTAAAAGAAGATCAGCTTGAAGGTAATAAAGAAGCAAATGTTGTAGGTATTGTTGCACAAGATGCTCTTATATTTTCTTTGGATAGTCAGGTATAATCATGGTTCCAGATTCTGGTGCTTCTTTCCATGCAACCCCAAATAGAGAATTTTTTCATGATTATGTCCATAAAGACTTTAGAAAAGTTTATTTAGGGAATGGTGAGCCTTGTCAAATTGTTGGCAAAGGAAAAGTGCAGCTGAAATTGCAGAATGACAACACATGGGTGTTGAAGGATGTCATGCATGTACCCATCCTTAAGAGGAATCTATTTTTTGTAGGAAAGTTGGGTGATGAGGGTTGCACAGTAACTCTCGCAGCTGAATCTTGGAAAGTTTCCAATGGTGCACTTGTATTAGCTAGAGGTAAGAAAGTAGGTACACTTTATCTATCTAATTGTATTACTGATTCTCCTATTCTATCTACTTCAAATGTAGATGCAAAGATGTGGCACTGTAGGCTTGGTCACATGAGTGAGAAGGGAATGCATGTTCTTAAGTCAAAAGGTAAGCTTTCATATTTGATATATCTAGATTTCTGTGAGCACTATATTTTTGGGAAATAGGAGAAAGTGAGATTTCTCAAGACTGGGTCAACAAAGAAGAAGCACAAGTTGGAGCTTGTTCACACAGACGTGTGGGGACCAGCTCAGGGAGTTTCTATTGGAGGATCACAGTATTATGTTTCTTTCATTAATGATGCTACAAGAAAGGTATGGGTTTATTGCATAAAGAGGAAATTTGATGTTTTTGACACTTTTAAGAAATGGAAAGCCTTGGTTTTCAATGAGAAGGTGATGGATAGTGATCAGCTCAAGAGGCTAAATAATTTTGAGCAGGGCAATGTTGATTTGGACAATGTTATGATCCAAAATGAGCTCGTGGGTAAAAATCATCACTCAGGAAAACACATACACCGACATTGGTCAGGCAGAGACTGACGTCGATTAGGTAGGAACCGATGTCGGTCAGGTGAAGACTAAAGTTGGTGATGTTGGGCAGGTGGAAACTGATGTCGATCATATGGAAATTGATGTCAGTCAGGTCGATCAGGTAGAACTAACATCAGTTGAGTGCAAACTGAGAGATGACTGGGATCGGTCACTGTAAAGAAATTTGGATGGACAACAAGCTGTTAATGAGTCTCAAACACCCATGAGGAGGTCTAAAAGGGTAAGTAAACCTCCAATTCATTATTCCCTTTCTTTATACTACTTGTTGCTCACTAATGGTGGAGAACCAGGAAGTTTTGTAGAGGCAATGCAGGTAGAATCCAAGAAATAGTGGGAGCATGGCATGAATGAAGAAATTGATTCCTTGGAAGAGAACCATACGTGGGATTTGGTTGAGTTGCCAGTCAGAAAGAAAGCACTAAAAAACAAATGGGTTTACAAGTTAAAAGAAGGAGAGAATGGATAAGTGAAACATAAGGCTAGGTTATATGGTCTTGAGCAAGCTCCAAGACAGTGGTATTTGAGGTTTGATAGGTTTATGACAAAGCATGGCTTTAGTCAATATCAATTTGACCATTGTGTTTATTTTACTAGATTGGATAATAGTAGCTACATTATCCTATTACTATATGTAGATGATATGCTTGTTGCATGTTCATACATGCAGGGAATTACTGAGCTAAAGGTAAAATTAGCTCACACATTTGCCATGAAGGATTTAGGAGCAGCAATCCTTGGCATGAGTATTTTTAGAGACAGAAAAAATCACAGGTTGATTTTGTCTCAAGAGGATTATGTGAGTAAGGTAGTGGAGAGGTTCAATATGCAGGATGCAAAATTGGTAAGCACACCTATGGCTAGACAGTTCAAGTTAAGCAAAGAGTAGTGTCCTAAATCATATGATGAGGTTGAGTACATGGTATGTACTAGACCTGATATTGCCCAAGTAGTGGGAGTTGTTAGCAAGTTTATGGCCAATCCAGGAAAGGAGCACTGGAAAGCAGTTCAGTGGATTCTCAGATATCTGAGAGGGACCAGCAACAGGTATTTATGCTATGCAAGGTCAAACACTTCTCTACATGGGTATGTAGATTCAGATATGGCAGGTGACTTGGATGGCAGGAAAAGCACCAAAGGATATGTGTTCACTGTTGGTGGAATGGCGGTTAGCTGGATTTCAGAGTTGCAAAAGGTTGTTGCCCTGTCTACTATAGAGGTAGAATACATTGTAGTCACAGAGGCTAGCAAGGAAATGATATGGATGACATGGTTCATGGAAGAGTTGGGAAAGGAGCAAGAGAGTTGTAGATTATACAGTGATAGTCAAAGTGCAGTTCAATTGGTAAAGGATTCAGCCTTTCATTCAAGAACCAAACATATAGAGCTTAGGTACCACTTCATTAGACAGGTATTGGAGGATGGTCAGTTGAAGCTGGAAAATATCCATATGGATAAGAACCCTGCTGATATGCTAACAAAGCCAATAACAAAGGAGAAGTTGAATCTTCATTTAACTTTTGTTGGTCTTCAAGATTGAACTTAAAGATGGAGAAACAAGCCAGAAACAAATTAGAGGATGTTGTTGTACAGGTACAGGTACAGGTGCAACTATTTATCTCCAAGTGGGAGATTGTTGAGTTATGGAGCTAAAAACTTCACTGAATGTACAAATGTGGAGGTTGCTGGGTTACACAGTAACCGACATCGATGTTAGGGTGTGGAGCTAAAAGCTTCACCAAGGAGCAAACTTAAACAGGTTCGGGTTTACACAGATGCCAGCATCAGTCAGGAGCGATCGATGTCGGTCAGTTGCAGTTACAGAGGTGTCGACATCGGCAGTAGGGTCGGTCGGCGACGGTCACAGGTGAACAGGTAGGAACCGACGTCGATTACCTGCGTGTCCAGAAAGCTATTTCCGTGGACAGAAGCGAGTGTTTGCATGATAAGTTTGAGTTGTGGACTCAAGCTTGCGTCTCTATTATTAGCATTACTATTTTTAGAGCCCTTGTTGAAGAGGCTTAACTGTTTGTTGTAAGAGCATGCTCATGTTTCCTATTTCTATATGTAGGAAAGATCTTCTTAGCTTATTGTAGTTGAAGAGTAGAACATTGTGAATGTTTGAAGGACAGTACTGAGTTGCATCAATCCAGGTTGTTGGATTTGATTGTACTTGAGAGAGAGCTCTTGAGGAATAGAGATCTAGTGAGAGATCTTGTGTGCATCTGAGAGAGGTGTGGAAGAACGAAGTTTCTTCATTGTATTCCTATTGTAAAGAGTTTTAATACAAGTTTTTAGGGTGTTTTCTTGTATATCTTGTTCTGTGCTATTTATCATTTCAGTTACTTATCTATCTGATTTATTTCCACGTTTATTGCTTTCACAATTGTAATCTATTGTTGGTTTGATCCCCCAACAATCGATCAGGCCAATCGACATCGATTATCTCCAGCTACACATTAATCGACATCGGTTAGGGATCAACCGTCATCGATCACCTTCAGACCGACATCGATCGTCTGTGCATTTCCAAAACTGTTCTAATTTTAGGAGAACAATTAGTTTGCATGTAAAGACTAATTTTAGTCTTGAGTCTATGTTTCTAATTATTGTTTGTTTTGGGTTCTATTTAAGAGACCCATGGGGCTGTATTGTAATATAAGTAAGATCAATTAGATTTGTAGGGTTCAAGATCAAGAAGATTTGTAGGGTGCAAGATCAAGAAGATCTGCAGACAGAGTAGGCAACAACAGTTGAGTTGATTGTCACTTGAAAGTAGGCAACAACAACCATTGGGTTGATTGTCACTGGAGGGTACAACAACTCAGTATTGAGTTGATTGTGATTGTAATTGATTGAGAGAGAGAACTCTTGAGGGAGAATTACTGTACACCCAAGAGGTGTGGGAAGAAGAGATTTCTTCATTGTATTTCCTTCTGGAAGAGTTTAATAGAGATTGTATTGTTTCTCGTATCTCCTATTCTTTGCTGTTTTTGATTTCTAGTTACTTATTACTTCTAGTTTAATTTCATGTTTAGTTGCTTATACAAAGGTAATCAATTATACTCTAAGGAGGATCCTAACATCGATTGTGCATTTTATAAATATGCTTAGAAAGCCTCTCAAGCCAAAACATCACATGTACATGAATTTACTCATGCCTAAATCACATTCTACAAATTTTGTATCTTGTTGAGCTTGCTATCTTAAGATATAGGTCTTCAAAGATGAACTACCAGAGTGGGATGTGCATGGGGACATCAAGTTAAAGCTACAAATAACCATTTTAATTCATATGTTTCAAGGATGAACGTGCAGCTAATAAGTGTCCAAATCATTGAAGCTTGAGTTAAGATCCAATGGTGAGTAGGTGATCAACAATGTCAGTGGGTCTAGAAGATCTAACATAGCACATTAAATCATACATCAAAAATCAATGGTGAGATGACAATCAAAAGGTCATTGTATTCTAAGATTAAATGCATTGATGATAAGTGTTAAGATCTTGGGTACCTGAATGGAGATCAAATGGTGCATGGTGACTGAATAAGGTAGTGAGTCTAAGCATATTGATGTTGTGCATTCTATTGTATAAAGGTAAATCAATAACACGTGAGAGGTCAAAGAGTCAACGTATCTCGGGGATAAATGTGAAGCTACCACATTGTGAAGGTAAAGGAATGAATGAACTGACTATAGGATCTTAAGGAGTAATGTGGAGCTAACAATTAACATAATATGAGAAGCTTAGATCGATATCAACAACCAATATTAAAAGTTAAATATACAAGATTTTAAGCACAAGTCGAATATGGTTTGAGTCGAATCAAGATCAAATGCTTAAAAGAGATATGTCACCATTAGAGCTCAATTGAATATAGTTAAGAATATATAGTTATGCTGTCAAGGTGGAAGGTGCATTGTCTACAACTGTTTAATGGCTATCATAGACTAACAACACTTAACCTTAATATTTTTTTACTTCTACTTTAAGGTGCTCATATAACCCTATAACCCTCAAAAGATTTTTAAGTCTAAAATCAAGGTCATACTCCATGCATTTTTTCACCCATCCAACCCTTTTCTCATTGAGTTCTCTATTGAGTACAAACTTTTTAAAACTTGGGTATACCACCATGAGTATGATATTACTATTAGAGACCATGTGTCTAAAGTTATTCAAACATCTCAATACTATAATTACATGTTTATCTACAAATAAATACCTCTCCTCATACTCATATAAGGCCTGACTAAAGAAATCAATAGGCTATTCCAGACCTTACTCATTCTACTACATCAACATGGTAGATATTACTTCCCATGTAGAGAAGACATATAAGTAAATTCCCTTGTTAAAATTAGTATTAATAAGTGTAGGGGCATGAGAGATGGCCTCTTTGATGTCCTAAAATCTCCTCTTACCTTCTTTGGTCTATGTAAAATCTTTGTACTTTATTAACATGTGAGAAAGAGGATTAACCATCTCCACAAAGCCTAGAATAAATCTTCTTATAAATTTAATATTTCCTAAAAAACTCTAAAAACCCTTATTATGCTTGGGTAAGGGTATATATAATATGGAATCAACTCTTTCAGAGTATATGGAAAGACCATTCTTGGAAACTACATGTCCTAATAATCCACCCTCATGAACATGAAATATGCAATTTTTAGGATTTAGTGACACACCAAACTCTCTACATCTTTTAAATACTAACCTTAAGTGAGTAATGTGAGTAGATAGGTCCTTTGAGAAAATAGTGATGTCATCTAGGTAAATGAGCACCATGTCATTAATAAAACCTTCAAACTCAACATCCATTGCCCTTTGGAATGTTGTTCCACCATTGGATAGTTTGAAGGCCATTTTCATATATTCATGAGTGCCCCACTTTATGATGAAGGAAATATTATGCCTATCTTCTTCCTTGACCTAGATATAATTACAACCAAAGTACCCATCAAGTAATGAAAACTTCTGAGAACCTACCACCTTTTGAAGAATCTGATCTATCAAGGGTAGTGGATAATTATCTTTTATAGACACCATATTAAGGTCTCTAAAATTGAGACATAAACATATTTCCCCATTCTTCTTACTTATTATCACAAGGTTTGCCATGAATGAGGAATGTTTGATAAGAAATATTATCTTTAAATAAATCAACTTGAATAACTCCCTTCTCATCAACTCTTTCACTTTTGGATTGATAGACCTTTGCTTCTACCTAACTGGTCTTGTATTGATCTCTAGTTAAATGGTGTGTTGTGTGAGTTTGGAGTCAAATCCATTAAAATATTTATATTCCCATGTAAATAAATTAGATAACTCTTGGCATAGAGCAAAAAATCCAACTATCTCTTCTATTGTATTAATATTTCCTAACTTCAACAATTTGTCCTTGAAGATCTATATCCTTTATAATGTTTCTGCTTAGTTGAGATATATGCCATGTCTTTTCTCACTTGGTCATATTCATTGAAATGATTTCTAGTGTCACAAGCCCCTTAGGAAACTTTTTATATCTCAACTATACTATCTGATCATCATACTTATGTTGTAACTTATTTTGATTATTCTGGAAAAATTCTACCTCCTATATTAAAAGATATATAATTTGATTATCATTGTCAAACACATTCCATCTCACATCATTATTAGGTATAGATGGCTTTCTTATGACCTTGATCTTTCCTTGGCTCTATTTTTCTTTTACTCCACCTAAAACCTCATACTAATCTCTAATGTTTGTAATCATATCTACATGTTGATTTGCCTCAGTATGGATTGTATATTAAATGCCAAGAAGTATTCTATAAGATCCCATAAATTATGCTTGTAAGATTTCAAATAATGGTTCTTGACTACAACCATGCCTCTCACTTATTACACAACAAGCTCACTATCTCCCTTAACTAAAAGAAGTTTGATGACTCTTCTTCTTGCCTATTACAAACCATGTAAAAGAGCTATATATTTAGTTGTGTTTAAAGTGTAACTAAATTGGATTATTTTAGTTGAATATTAATTTTGACTTGAGGGTGAATCCAACATGACCCCAACTCTACTATGATTTTTTGACCTTTAGCCATCAAAATATAAGGTCTATGGACCATCTTATTATTGAGTGGTGTTAGTTAAGCAAGGTATAGTATCACCCTCCTCATGCATAAAATACACCCTTAATTCTAATTCTTCAAGATTGATAAAGGGATTAAATCTATGGTTATCACCTATCTATTCATTTATATATATTTCTAAAATTCCTTCAATGTGATCATGAGGCTCGTGTTTACTAACATTTTTATCCTCCTCAAATATGGTGAAATTAACATTTACAAGGTTAGGCATATAAGATTCTAGATGGAAATTAGAGATAGGTTTAAACTTAATAGTGACCTTTATCCCATATCCGGTCTAAAAAACCATGTATGACCAATCAAAAGACAAATATCCCCTAATATTTATAGTCAAGTCCATAGATAGGAATAGGTAAAAATATGGTGGTAGGTCTACAACCATTATATCTTGAGTGATGATGTAATTTTGGTAAATTACCAATGTGACCTTAAGATATATCATTATGACTACCATTTTAGTTGGGGCATAATTAAACAAGAGAACACCTTTTCCATTAGATACATACTTAAGCCCAAGCTTATCTTCTATGGCCTTAGGCATAAATAAGGTTGAAGAACATGAATCTATCATAAAATTATGAACTAAATAGTAACATATGATGACTAATAGAACTAATGGAGGGGGTTTAAATACTTTGGGGGGATGAACAACATTAGGGACTTGACATTGATTAGGAACATAATTAGGGCCCTAACTAAGACCAGACTGACTACTATTTGTTAAAATAGTGTTCACTTTTTAAGCTGTCTCATTCATATGAGAAGGTTTGGCCAATTATTTTTGAAGAATCTCTTTTTAACCCAAAATGGACAATGTATCATATATGGAAATAGTGACATTAGCGTTTTTCATATGATCCATAATATTTAAAGGAAAACTAGTACCTTTAGACTACACCTTGGAATTAGAAGCATCACTTGGCACTTTAATGACATGAAGAACAAAAGGAGACTTATATTATTGTCTCTAAAATTGGGGTACTTGTTGTTTTTAGGAGATTTAGCAGCTACATTTGAGGTCATTGTCTATTGACTAGTTTATGGAGGTGTTAAAGAAGTCATTAGCTTCCCCAAATTATCATCTAACATTTTCCTTTTAGCCCTTATATGGGTTGCGACTAGTCCATCTGGCCTTTGTGTAGTCTATCTCATTTTTTCTAATACATGTTTGAATATATGATCCCCTTATTGAAATTTTACACACATGGTTTTATCTAATGCATTATCCATGCTTCCTTGATGTTGAATTTGAGATTCTGATGATGTTAGGGTAAGAGCATTACCTTGGTTTATTGGGGAGACTTATGGTAGAGGAGGCATGGTGTCATGGCCTAAAAATGAAGGGTATGCTACTAATTAGGGTCTTGATACATCTCCCCACTTGTAATCATTACCATATCATTAGATTATTCCCTTAATTTCCATTGAACCTCTTGTGTAAGATTATTTTGTATGGGGACCAAGACTCTTAAGCTACTTGTAGCTATAGGGTTATATATATTGTAAGATATACCTTGACTAATTTAGCCTTGGGTTTGTTGGTTTGATGGATAAGGGAGTCTATTATAGGACTGAGTAGGGTATCAAGTTTGGAAGTGGTATAAGTATGGCCTATATAAAGTCTATTGTTGTCTCTCTAGAGACACTAGTTTGTTGTTTTATGCCTTCATCAAGCTCTCAATCCTTGCAAATTTATCTACTTATCCATCATCAAGTTGGACTTGGTTATTTAGAGTGGGTAGTGGATTAATGGTAGGTGGGCTTGGCTAAAGTTTAGGAAAAAGTGGCATGAGATGTCTTCACATGATTTTGCCTACCTGTATCAAATAGTTTTATGCTCTTATAGCTATCTCATAAGCCCCAGGCATAGTTTTCCCACCCATATATTAGATCACGACCACAATGTCTAAATTTAATGCTCTCAAATAGTAAAGGAAAACATAATTGGGTGTGGGATTAATGATGATAGGGATCCTGTCCTAAGTATTTTGGGATCTATAGTTTAAATCACCCATAGATTATTGTAGTGCCATCTTAATTAAGGTAAGTTATTATATAAGTGATACATGGTCACTTTTATCCTCAAAATGTTTAAATAGGTACTCACCAAAATCATCCCAAGTATTGATGGAGGTAAGATCTATAACTCTATATCATTGTAGGGATTTGCCTTTCAAGGATGTGGCTAGTAGTCTTATGGCTACATCATTTTGCAAAATGTGATGTACTACACAAAGGTTTGTAATGTCAACAATATGATCTACAAGAGTGGTAGATTTTTCACTTCTAAAGTATGGTAGACTCTTTAAAGAGTAGGGATGTCATCATATTACTAAAGGTGAAGATGGATCCACCCATTAAAGGGTATAAATGCATGATTCCTTGGAAACATTTTGAATGGAATGAGAAATAGGCCTTGCCTAGAATAGAATCTCCCAAATGGTGGTATATAGTGTGCTCTATGGTGTGAGTGGCTTACCCTATGCCTTTTGATAGGGGATAAGTATTATCTTACTCTCCTTATTGAGGGCATTGGAAGCTTGCTAAAATGGTATTTGATACCACTTGTATATGATCTTGTTCATCTTGGTATGTATATAAGGGGTTAGATTTTGTTGACAAATTATGTTTAGATTCACCAAGTGAACTTGTTAAGTGTTCAATATACTTATTTTCCAAATATATCACCAATCCTTTACCTTCTTATTTAGTTGGTTCCAATGGGTGTGCTGGAACTATTATGTATTCAAATTGCACCCTAGCTGAGCAAATAATTATTTAGGTCCCCTACTCAAATTTGGTTCAACATGGGAATGGCCCTAAGTTATGGGTTACTTGAATTTGGGCTAATCATATTAGATTTTTTTGAAGCTAGCTCCTTAAATGTAAAAATATATTCCCTTTTTCTAAACCAATGTTATTGGGATGAAAAGAGAGAGAAATACATAAATTAAAATCTATACTAAATGTGGTGATGCACCAAATGTTTAAAGATCCAATTTCAGCTTGGAGACTTCTATGACTACTAATGAATTCAACCAACAGAAGGACTGGTCAGATTGTATAAAAAGGTTTCAATCATGAGTATTTTTTATAGAGTTTGAAAAGAGACCTATGAATTGAAAGATAGAAAGGAATATGTCTATATAAGACACTAGACTTATAACACTTCAAGAGGAACATCACTAGCTAACACTTCATACAACCTAGAAGAAACTAATATAATAAAAGAAACGTACATGAAGAACATATAGGTGATGAATATAAAGATACACTCTACAAAAAAAATTAAATAAAACACACTTATCCTTCAACTAGAATCTAAAAAATATCTTATATTTCTTTAAGTGAGTGTTACAAAGTGATTTTCATAGAAATTATCCATCTCTAGTTGATGGATCCAAAATAAGAGCTTACATCTAGCATTTATAGGAAGAAAAATGGGTAGAGAGAAAACTATAACTGAAGAGATCATTAATAATCCGCTTCCCATTCATAAAAACCATCACCATAATCTTACATCCTACTTATACATAAATGTCATTCAATCCTTTTCTACTGTGATGGAAAATATGAAAATCAAGGCATGTTTTAGGGAACAATCTCAGCTACCGTATGAAGCTTCTCAAGTTATTTTGTATCAAAGTATATTATTTTAAGGGTAAGGTATTCATATTAATGACCATAATCATGTCTTTTTTTAGTGGTTGAGAGTACATCTCATGATGTTCCTCCATTAATTTAAAATATCTACCACTATTTTTAAATGTGAAACTAGGCATACTATATGTTGAAATCCAATTTAAAATATTGATTTTCCTATAGTTGAGACATCCATCTAGACATATCCATATCATATGAACAACTAGTAGTCTAACTTGATCTATATAAAGTATAAGACCTATTCTATCCCTGTAGAGTCTTAATGGTGCTATTGAATCCAAAAATTTATTCTCTTGGTCCAACTTAGATCGCTCTCAAGATTGGTTCCATTCATACTTATCTTACCTACATAAAAAATGGCTATGTCAAATTCTATCAAAATTCCTAGGCTCACCTTTATTTAATTGGCTATCAACCTTGACTCAGATCATTGACTCATTAACCTTTGCTAACACCATTTGATCTCCATGACTTGGGTTAATATGAGCCCTTGTATTTTCCCTTGAACTATGAACTCTAATGTATTTGGTGCCACTTGGTAGCCTCATATTTGCACTCAAGATCTGTTATCAATCCATTTTCTCCCACACTTATACTAGGTGGTGGCCTCTAAGCTCCTTCACCTTTTGACTTGATCACATGTTGTTAGATTTGAATCTATGATTGAACATGAGCTATTGATCTTCTTGGGCCCATTAACCTATCAATGGCCATTCACCATTAATGTTTTGTATTCTTTAATGCCAATAATTGATCTTGATATTTGAATTCCAATGGTTATTTCCTAAGACTTAAATTTAACATTTACATACCTATCTTTGACATCTATGCAAACATATTTGACATCTACATGACCGTCACTAAGATATTTAAACTTCAATGATTATTATTGTGGCTTAAATTTGACATTTGTACACCAATCAATTGATGTTTGTGGGAATGTTAATTATGTCTACTTGATCATCAATATTTGGACCCTAATGCATGAATTTTGAGCATAATTTTGACACTTTCATGAGCGTCACTTTGTTGGAACAATCTCTTCGATACAAACCAATCTTTTAGAAATTTTATTTTAGGCACTTTATCTCAGACTTTCATTTTAGCATTTTTGTATCAAATAGTTTATTTGATTGAAATGATTTTGGTATTTTTCATTCAAGGTAATTTCCTCCAAATAATTATACCTTGTACCTTTCTTTATGGGCTTTGTGAGAAAAAACTTCCCCAAAATAATTAGTCTTCAAAACTCATGCTTGTAGACAAAATGTTTGAGAGAATGAGCCTGTGAGGTTTTTTATTATGGAAAAAATGTTTGAGAGAATTTTGCCTTCAGCACTTTAACTTAGAATTTTGATGTAGATAATTTTATTGAAATAATTAGGGCTTTAGGGAAATTTTTATCAATTTTTTTCCTGAAAGAGACAAGTCTATAAAATCTTCTCCTTTTGGACATTTATTGTGAAAAAAATGTCTGATATAAATTGGTCTTTGGGGAAATTATCATGGGATAATTTTCATGAAAGAATTTATGCTTAGATTTTTCTTGGAACAAAATGTTTGAAATAAATTGGGTCTTCAGTATCTTTTTTTTAGACAAAATGTCTGAAACAATTCCCAACACTTAGTCAAAAAGCTCAAAATATTTTTTCCTCAAAAGAATTAATACTTAGTTAAAATAAAAAGCCCAAAATAATTTTCCAAGTAAGGAATTATCAAACTAGGGTTTTGCACTTAAATTTTAGCTCACATGATCTTCTAGGCTTGTGCAACTTTCCCTACTACTAGATCCTTGAAGGCTTGAATGAACTATGAAAACTTGAAGCTTGTGCATACCTATTTCATGACTTACAATTGCTTTGGTCATCATGAAAACCTATTTGGACCCTTAACCTTGCTTTGTAGATGTGTCCCTCATAAATTTACAAAATACACTTATAGTAAGCTTAAAGTGTTTAAATTTTTTTTCAAGATATGGGTGATCTTTGAACCACTCATTCCATCTATAACTTGGTCCACCTTCTCAAAACATTTCTAGGAAATATCTTTATGTGGTCCAAATGTGGCCAATAGTTACTACTAGATAGATATTTTATATGGAGTCAAAACTACCTAGGTAGTCATGGGATTAAATACCCTTCATTTAATGGTGAATCTCCATATGGTTATATTTATCTACTTCTAACTCTATGTTTATATTTATTCACAACATATACAAATTATGTGTAAATTGCTTTGATTGGAGGGTATTACTTTAATCACTCTATTTATGAGCCATAGCAAAGGGATTTTATAGTAAGAAGTTGGTTTTGGGAATGTAAACATAATATGGAAGAGAGTAGAGAATAAGTAAAATATTAGAATGCTTGAGAAAGATGAAAATTGCATTTCACAGTAGATAGTTTTGCAGAGTCTACTATATCTATATAAGTAGATAAACATATAAGTATGATAACCTTCCAACAAATTATTAATAAAATTATGAATTCAATTTAGATTTAAAGATAACACAAATTTTACAATTTTATCTTCATAGAATGCATGAAATTATTCCCTCAAACACAAAGTTCTTGAGGAAAACAAATTGTCCTCATATTCACTTTCAACACAATTCATACAAAATAATATGATTATCTCAAAATCAAAGTTTTAGATTTCATAAACTAATTTTACAATTTATATAATTTCTTTCCCCTAAAAATTATCATCCTTTGGTGACTAATCATGCTCCTCCATTTATATAATTTCAAGATACAAAATCCTAACAGGAAACCACTTCCTCAATTCATATATGCTACATTAAAAATATAAGCCATTAAATAACAACTTCCTCAAACTTTTCCTTCATGTCATGCCATGATCAATGACATGTAGATCTATTTTCAATCCTTATTTGGATTGATTACAAACACTTTACATGCAACACAAAGTTAGATAAAGCAATTCACTTTTGTAAAATAACTCTAAGTAATTGCACTTTGAGCTATTTAAAATATGGAAATTTACAAAGTAATTTCATGTTTACAAGTAAATCATAAAATGATATTAATTTTACATAGTATTTTATTAGAAACAAGACTACTTACATAATACTCATGAAGAAATAAAATAGAAGGAAAATAAATTTTTATTCAAGTCTCAAGGCAAAATTAATCTACTATGTGAACTTAACTTCTACACTTTTCTCTATACTTGATGTTTTATGATATAATTATTTGGATTGATACATCATCTATTTTAGTAATTAACTATCTTTCTATTTCCAATCTTAACATTTCCCTTTCAATTCTTTTGCAATGAGATTTAGTTTTCTCAATCCTTGGCCCAAGTCTCTTTAATTCTTCCCAAAATTTGAGCATCACTTTGATAGATTTAGTTATAAAATGGGTCATAGCTTTGTCCATACTCTATTTGAATTATTCATCCAACTATTCAAATGATCTTGAGACACTACTTGACCGTATACTAGTGAGCCCAAGGAGAGACTCTTATAGATTAGTATTAAGACCACGTACATATTCTTCTAACTTCTTCATTTATTCTACTATGTCTAGAAGAATTCTTAAGCGAAAGGATATGAGATATTCTTCTTGAGTTATCTTCTTTATATAAGGATAAATCTATTTCTCAATCAAAATCCTCTCATCTAAATTTAATATTTCTTCAAGAATTTCCTATTGAAGTTTAGAAAATTCATTTTCATTTTCCAACTCAGTCCTTATTGCTCTAACTTTTGCTCTCTTATTCAAAATATTAATCTAAGCATCCTTAATGAGTGGAAATAATTTTTTAGCATTTTTCTTCATTTTATCAACCTTTTTGTCAATTTACTTAGCCTTTTCCCTAGTTTCTTCCACTTTAGTAATCACTTATTGATAAATCACAAATTTTGGGAGCAAAACTTGTTGATGAGTAGAATTTGCCACTTTGGCAATTATTTGGCACAATTGATCATTTTGCACCTCCAACATAGCTTTAGCATCTTTCTCTGCATCTATATTCCTAAAGAGAGTATCAATTAAAGTCTTAATATGTCATTTTAACCCTTTAGTTGTAACCTCTCCAAGAGACACCCTTCTAATTTATAGATTCTCATTACTAACTTATTTATTAGCTCCTTATGGGAGAACTACTATATCTACAAATTTATATCCTAAAGATTCAATTATCAATTTTGAAGTGACTTTTATTTTCTTGGGTTTCTTTCCCATTTTATCCAAACTTTTCAACAATTGTAAATCCATCTCCTCAAGATTGATTACTTACATTGATTTTGGAGTTGTCTGCAATGCCAACCAAGATGAGAAATATGTGTTGGTAGAAGTGATTAAATGAGTAATCATTTGTTATTGTTCATTCCTAATTGATAACTCTTGTGAAGTAACTTATTATGAAGAGATTTCTTGTGTCTGAGTGTCATATTGAATTTCTTGTGTTGAATCCCTATCTACCTCTACTTCTACTTATTTTCTCAATTTCTTTTTCTTTTGTAGCTTCAAATCTATCTCCTCTTGATTCTATATCTATTTATTTTTATACTTTATCTATCCCTTCATCTACTATATTTTAAGTAACCTTCCCTTCAATACTTGCTACTTCATTTTACTTCTATTTCTCTAATATTTCTTCTTGTGATGGGAGCACCTCCTTAGTAGTTACCTTATCAAATTCTTTTTTATATGAGGTGGTTCTTCTGATGGGGGTGGTGGCATTATAACATGTAAAGTAGAAGGAAGAGGAAGAGGGATTTCCTATTTTTGAGTTGACTTATTTGAAGACTTAGTAACATAAACCTTGGGAGATGGTGTAAGAATTGAAGGGCCAAGGGCAGAACTAGTGGGAGGAGTAGAAGTTGGAATGAAAGAAGTAATGGGGGCAAAATAGACCAATGGTGAAGTGGAAATAATTGGTTGAGTTTTTTCCTTATCATTCACTATTGATAAAGTATTATCAACATTCTTATTTATCTTTAATTTCTTTAAGGGCCATGACTACTTTCTCATTGTACTATCTATTTTATTTTTTAACCCACACGTGTAGTTTCACTTATCAATTCCTTCATGTAATAACCCTTTTTAAGAATCTAATTGGAAAAATTTACCAAAACATTTAAAGTTATTTCTACAATTATCTTATAATGATCATCTCCAAAAATAATTTCTAGAAGTGAGGCACCATCCCTTCTTGTTGTATGAAATGCATCATTGGTAACAACACCATCATATTCCAAATCCTCAAGAATAGAGGCTAAATCAAATGCTTGAATCTACTCCACATTTAATCTACTATTATCTTTTATTCTTACATTGAACTCATCCCTATAATCTATCTAAAAATCTTCAAGTGTTATGATATGCATATATTCAAGAGAAATAGTACTCTAAGCAACACCTCTGAAATCAAAATTTGCCCTGGCCTCAAAATATGTTTGAGTGTAATACTGATACATTTATTTCTATACATTCCTAGATTTATATATGTTAGGACAATGATAGTGACCAATTACAATAGGAAAATTAATAGTTGCATTATGAGATTTATACTACAAATCATGTTACACAACCAATTACTTGATCATATCCATAAGTATTGACATGTCACTTGGATATCTTTGTATCTTGATAGGTGCTCTTGAAAAACCTCCTATTTTGAGATAAGTGAAATCAAGAAATTGAATAAAAATGTATCCATATAGTGAAACTACATCTTATGCCTCGTCTAATACTATTCTATGTTTTAAAGATTTCTCTAACTTACAAATAAGCTCATAGATGAATCCATCATTCACTAAAATGTAATCCTTGTAGTATTCTTCAAGGAACAATTGAGGATAAAATTCATATATTAGTATTATTGGCAATGTACCATTGGTACTTAACCTTGAAAAAGATCCACTAGAGGCTACTGCATATACCAGATATGAAGTCATTTTAAAATCAAAAGTCTATAACATAGTTTTCAATTTTTTATCAATGTTATCACTGATCATTCTTACCTAGTTAATCTTAGAAGAACTTTGAGTTGCATTAATGGTCCTAATATAAGCATACATTTAGGGTGAAAACCATTTGGCATTCTTCTATCTATTGATTCTACATAATAGTTGAATGATATCATCTACCTCTTAAATAAAATAAGATCTGACAATGTGATTAGGAAACCTTGAGGGTTGTTTTATCTTCTTCAGTTAATATATATTCACAATTCTAATACACTCTACTATTTTTGTCTCCCATTATTTCTCAATTATTTCCATTGAAATATCAATCACTTTTAGTGATGTTATAATCTTCAAACAATAGTTAAGATATTGAAAATCTATCCTCAAAATCACATTCCTAATAGTATCCCTTACTACCTTAGATAGGGAGTCATAATACTTAGCACATGTTAGAAAAAACTTAGAAAGCTAAGCTAAACTTGGTAAAGCTATTAACTGAAGGATGCCACTATTAGCCATGGAGTGTAGAAGTGGAGTTTTTGTAATGGTCCTTGATCATTCTAAAAGCTTAGTTATAGATACATGCCCCATATCTATATCATTTATTTCTATCAAATTTGATGATATGCATGACTCAATAGGGTAACCTTTATATTCATACTTCATTGTTGGTTCTTGAACTTTGACTTTGTTTTCTTTTGCTTTTGCTTTCCCCTTCTTGAGTAGTTATGGAATCTCCTTGAGTACTAACTTTGGGGCCTCCTCACTGATCTTGCCTTGTTATCCTATTTTTACTATTTATTTCTCTAACCTTCTTGATCCCTCCAATCTAGACATTTACTCTTTTCAATTATGAAAAACCTTAATAAGTACTTAAGAACACCTACTAACTAGTCCAACTGATTTATAAATTTAAGAAATAAGGTTAAATTTTAAATATTTTATCTCTAAACAAGTCCCAAATTTAAAAAAAAATTATATCTTCAAAAACTTAAGTAACTTGCTTTTAAGTAAAAATATTTAACAATGCTAGGTTGGTCTTCAAAGGTAAGTAACTTTGGACTTTTTGTTTTGAATAACTTCAAGTTTTTAAAAGCAAGAAACTTCAGGCTCTAGATAATAGATGACTTTGGGTTTTTGATAGCAAATGACTTCAGGTTTTTAATATTATAAGACTTCAAGTTTTTAACGTTATAAGACTTTAGGTTTTCAATAGGTAGTTACTTGAAATTAAAACCCCAAAGAAGTAATGAGGAAAGGTAAATTTAAACTAAGAAAAAGGGGGGAAAAACTTGAATAGGTGAGCTTTTAATGTTGTTCAAGGTTTCCTACATCGATTACATAGAATAATAAATCCAATTCATGAGTAATGAAGAACCAGATTGGGTGGGAACTTTGTGAATTGGTTTTATTAGGGCAAGTTACTAACATCATAAACCTAAAATAAGCAAGGGTGACTGGTAAACCTAAATAGGTAGGGAGATTTTGGGAAACTAGGGCATTTTTGGAATTTTTTTTATTTTATGGGTTTCAACATGAATAAAAATGAAAAGAGTTTGTGGTTTTAATTTAATAGTTAAAAAAACAATTTTATCAAGAAATTAGAAGAGAAATAGAACAAAATAACCTTTATAGTAGAAAAACCATGGTGGCATGTGAAAGAAAGTCTAGGAAATAAAATGCCATAAAAGAAGAAAATAATAAAATAAAAATAATCTAAAAATAGTCTACTAACCTCAACTACAAATGGGTCAAGAAGATAAACACTCAAAATCACTCCAGAGAATGAAAACACACAAGTCAAGATTCGTAGGGGTAACTGCTTGATTCAATGACTTAGAAATGAGGTGGAATTTCCAAAATTTATATATACGCCAATGCATTTATTACATACATGACAAAGCCACATCATCCTTGTTTGTAAATTGGGTTTTTTGAACCACTTTACTTATTTTAGATTTTTAAGTAAAGCACTCTCCTAATCCTGATTAGGTCTTGGTCCATGAGTAAGTTGGTTTTGTAACCTTGATGTGCTTTTACTTATACATTATATAAGTTTAGTAACCCTAAAATCTTGATTATGTCTATAGAGTGTTAGTCATGTTTCGAAGACTACTTAGCTTATTTTATTTTCTTAAGTAAAGTACCTTGAAAAACCTATTTATAACTAGGAAGTATTGATCAGGTTTTTGAGATAACTTATTTTCAAGGAAGTAAAGTAAATTAGAGAACCTAATTTGTATTATAAATAAGCTATGTTACCTTTAAATTATTCAAAATGCTAAAAATATATGAGTAAAGGATTTGGGTGATGATTTTAAGTAGATGCCTTTAGTCCTCTAGAGTAATTAGGAGCAACTAAGGAAAGAAAAAAAAAAATGAAAAACAACATTCGTATAACCCAAGTTATTTATTTAGAAGACTAGCTTCAAGAGATACAACTAACACACACAAGGCCAAAATGTAAAAAATTTCAAAAAAAGGGGTTCTTCAAAATCTTGAAGTGTCAAATTTTAGGGACACCAATTACCTTTCTACATTGAGTGCATGTTTACACTAAGGTAACATTGGTACATCATTATAGGTTCTATCTATATATGAACATTACATAAATAATATTGATAGATTTATATTATTTATACATTATTTTATCTTTTGTATAGTCTTTAAAATTATATATTATATAGATGTCATAATTTTTATGATTGCTTCTATAGACTAGCTCTACTTGTTCTAAAAAAATTTGATGATGCTGTTTATTACATGGTATGATATTTTATGGTGCATTAAATTTTATTATGACTGATGTGCATGAAATTTTTGTTTTCTATGTGATTTTTAATAACTATTACATTGACTATTATCTTATATGTTTCTATGAGTGCATTTATTGTATGTGATCACATCATGTGTTAGTTGAGTCACATATTATCTAGTCCATTTCATGGCCATGATGTGTTCATGTTAGGTCAGATTCAAGTGATGTATTGAGCGATTACATAATTCATGATCATGAAATTAGGTGTATATTTTTGTAGATACATATATGACTATTTTATTTACTTGTGGTACCATGATTCTATTCACACATTACTATATTAGGTGTAATGCCAATATTTATATAATTCATATTCTGTATGGATTAATATTAATTGATTATGTGTTATAATTATTACTACATGTATCATTGATATATATTATTTACATGAAACTTCTATTCCTTAGGTTACATGCTGCATATGTCATCAATGATAAAATATTTATATGATGGGATAATTTGATCATGTTAGCATACATGATTTATATGATTACATATTTTTACATGATGGGGTAAAAGTGCATATTTTACATGGATTATTTAATCCTAAAGATTACAATAAATATTCAAGATAAAATAAAAAATAAAATAATTCAATTATTCAGTCAGGACCAATAATTAGAGAAACTTTAACAAACTTTTGGTAAAACTTTATAATTCCCAAATTAAACTTCAGATAAAAACATAAAGGAAGAAAAATAATAGAATATACCAAGGTTAAGTGTATGGCTCATCTATGTCATATTAAATAATTGGAGTGGTCCATCTAGTGTTTTTTATCCTCTTTTATTTTTTCTTTTGCTACTTTTTCTTAGGTACATTTAATTTGGCCTTCTTCCTTGTTTGTTACATCCTTATTTTCTCCTAGAATTTTGAGGGAAGATGCATTATCCTTATCCTAGGTCAAACTACACTTTTTTATTTCTTACTACTAATTATGCTCTCTTTTTTTTTTACTCTTGGGATAAATTATGATTATGGATAGTTTTATCACCACCCCTTTCTACTTCTTATGTGTTCTAGTTCACTCACTAGATATAGAACTAACACCCCAAATCTACAATTTTCTAAATATTTTTTTAATACTTTTACCTTAGCCTTTAGGGTTTTTTAGTGTTATATTTGTTTCATAATAAGTCTTCCATGATGTTCCATCTTGTCCTCCAAATTCATCAATTTCAAGCTATGGGTTGAATAGGGTTTCCTAAGATCTTTCTTCTCATCCCTGTCCTTATCTCCTTCCATTTTTTTGGATTGTATTAGAGGATACTAAAGTGTATTCATAATTTCATGATTTAATTCTTTTGAATTATTCCACTTTAGAATCTAGGATTATTGGGTTTTGCATTTTCCCATTTTTACCTCTGTAAGAAACTCCACCAAATGGTTGATTTTCGAAAGGGTTTTATCTAGTGTTTTTTTAGAATCCTTTAGGATTTAATCATCTTATTCCTATAACTCTGTTGAGTTATCATAAGGGTTTTATTCATTTTTATCTTTCACCATGCACACCTTTTTTCCACTCAGTCTTCCCCTCTTTTTAAGATGAGGAATATTAGACCCTGATGAATAATATCACTAGTAGAATTCATTCAAAATGCAGTCATGGAAATGTTGAGTGATTTCAAAAAAATATAAAAAATAATTATATCTCCATGAAATTAACTCAAAATAAGTAAATGGTGGGAGAATAGGCTATGTAATTTACCTTAAAGCATGATGTATTTCATGATCTACATGCATATATCTTATTAATACTTCATCAACTTCTTGCTTTGGAATCCTTTTCTCTTCATGATGACGTCCTTTTTAGAATTGAATCAATTCTTCATAAGTTCTTATTTTCTAAAATTATCCTTGAATGCCTTGGTTCTAATATAGCTCATGCTAGTTACCACCCCAATCATTTATTCATAAATTATTATTTTCAAAACTATCATGCATAATTTTTACTTATTCCAACCTAGAGTAAAATCCTTTGATATATCCTCATCATATCCAATGATTCCTATCATAAACTCTATTAGTCTTCCCTTTTATATTTTATGCCACACCTTGGAATTATCTTTATCTTTTTCATATGAAATATGATTGATTTTATCTCTATCTCCTCCCATGGTTCTTTTATTTCTCATACTTAGACTTAGAAGTCAAAATTATTTATCCAGAGTCTTAACATGCTTCAACATGATGTCTTATGATATATTGTTAATGTTGTTACCATGATTCACCTTATTCACTCAATTCACCCTTTCCTTTAAATGAATATATGGATTATTACAATTATAATTCATTAAAATATATATAATCATTAAGATTTCCCTTTATATAAAAAATCACGCTCATTGAAACTAATGATAAGTCTAGAATCATTATTCAATTTGTTATCAATATGATTTGGCAAATCACAAACCTTTTTCCACATTGAAAATTATTAGTTTAGGACCCCTATGTTATCCATTCCATTGGACACCTATTTTCACTCCTTTTAAATTTGGTCAATGGTAATCTATTTATAGTGATTTAATAGTCATATTACATCTTTGATTTCTTATTTAATGGACTAGGATGGTTTCACTTTTACTAAGAGGGCATTTAGGATGTTTAGGGAATCCCATTCAACTACCATATTTTTAATCCCATATTACACCACTAGATGAATGTCTCATAGAGTTGATTTGGGCTTAGCCACAAGATTGGTTTGGGTCCCCATTAGTCCCACATAAGTATCTATAATGACACCCTTATAATCTAAAATGACCCCTCCTCCTACTACCAAATTGGCATTGACCTTGGTAGAACCATCAAACTTCAAATTCATCTAGATACATCATGGTTTAGACCATTTGAATTATCTTCTATCAATTTTTGGATTTGACTTTTATAACATAATTTTGATGTTCTAGTTTAGGAAGTTATTGGAATCACTGGCTGAGGTTTTATTTTTTTATTTAAAGACAAAAGCCTTCCAATTTTAAACTATGGACACAAAAAGTATGAAGAAATATTTTTTTAGGCTAGTCTTTTTGGATTTGAAAATGTAGTCATTCCTAAAATTAAAAGTCTTCCAAAATAGATGAGGGAGGGAAATATACCATAATAAGCCAAGGGAGGCTAAATTACAAGGAGGTTTCTACTACATTATGATATCTATAAGAGTGCCTATTTGACTTAGGTAACATTACATTTTTAGATAATGAGATCCCATAAATAGGAGGAAAATGAGCAATCCATTAGGAGGTCAAAAACCATTTCCTCACATGAATTTAATAATACACACCTCTTAGGCATTTTAAATTCTATTTTGATTATATTTTTAATGGTGATAATTTTATCTTTAGTATCTAACTATAAAGAAATTATTTTAGGGGTGAGGTTATTTACCCATAAAATCTTATAGAAAACCTAGACATCATCTCTATTCAGATCAATAGAGTAGTCATTATATTCTTTCTCTAGAAAAAGTAGGGTTTCTTTTTTGGGTTAAATAACTATGTGAACTTGATAAATTTTATATTTAAAATACTAAATATCATGATTAAATTCTTTTCTATCTGATTCTAAGTGCAAAAGTTTAAAAAAACTAGGCTGAAGCTAGTCCAAGGGGGTTTATATGAACCAGGGTAATGAAAAATCTAAGGATCATCCAAGAAATAATTTTTTTATCCATTTCCTATCCTCCATATACTTATTTTCCTCAAAATTTCCTTAATAAATGAAATATCTTTCTAGAATGTTGATCCATCACTTGTTCCTTCTTTCCATAGGATTCCTTCTTCTTTGCTTTATATGTACTTAAATTTTATGATCCATGTCCAATGATTTTACTCTTTGATTACGTTCCACTAATTTTTATCAATGAAGGCTTGGTTTGTTATCCTAATCCTATTAAGTATGATGTAACCATTTTATTTAGGTAGGCACACTTTTCCCTAGGAAAATAAGGGGAATATAAATCTATATTCTACACCTCTCTAGATAAACTTACACTATTATATTTCTTGTTAGGTATCTAGAATATTGATATAAAGAATGTAGATATGTTATTACTTCATCTTTTTAGGATTTGAAATTTCCCAGCTTGGGCAAGTAGGTGTCCTTTACATCTTGATAACTTCTTTTATATTTTTTCCACCAATGTATTTTAGAAGGTGGTGTGAATCCTTATGTTATATAAATTCATTCCAAGGTATGTACAAGGTAATTTAATAATTTATTAAGCCATAATTCATTCTGAATTCTTGTATACACTTTCTAAGGTGTTAATAAAAAACATTAGACTTACATATTTATATATTAACATGGTGCACACAAATATTTATTTTGAGATGAGTGATTCATTGGATTAAACCCTCACTTCAAAATGGGGGAAATCTAGTGGGATTTTCATAGAGTTTTAAGCTTTAATAGAAAACTATTTTAGATTTTAGGTCACATTATAGGATTCATAGAATTTAGATTAAGGTAGATTGATGTTATAATCTATATTGAATACATTAAGGAACATGTGGGGAATGCTATATAATGATGAGGAACATGTGATAGATTATGTAACATGATGAGACATATTAGATTGAACAAGTTATTATAGATATCATATATAGTAGATTGACATATATATTATGGATGTTTTATCACATTGATGTATATATGGATAAAATTTTAGAGCATGGATGTTGTTCATGTATACAATTTTATCTATTTTTATGATTATATCTATGGTAGTATGTAGTCACTTATAATATATAATATACCTATAGTGGTTGATTTAAAGTTTTAATTTTCCATAGAAGCATTATGTAAGGTTTCACCTTTTACATATGAACCTATTTAGAGGTTCCACCAAAATGATTATGATGGAATTTTACTTATACTTGGGGCATAATCAACCTAAGGTATTATACAATGACTTCATATGGTAATTTAGTTTGCATAGCCATGAGTGTTTTCATTACTTACTTTTTAAAAATTTAAATATATTAATGATCTAGATTATTTTAGAATTTATATCAAGATTTTACATTGATATACAAACATTTTCTTACAGGGTTTTCATGGATGAAGTTGAATATTTATGGAATCCTTGTTAACAATAAGTGAAATTAAATAAAAATACAACATTTAATTTATCCTAATAATCAATCCTTTTCAATAATATACTAAAAATGGGAATTATTATACACCTAAATTTGGTATAAGACACTTTATAGTACTTATTTTGATCTATAATTGACATATATAACTTGTGCATACACATTTTATTATTATTCACATTATTTTATTAAAAAATATTTATCTATGAGCTTGACCTTCCCAAATTTTCATCATTAATATATAGGATCTCCCTAGTTTATGATAGAATAATATATTATCCTAATAAACTTATTTCCATACTCTACATCATTATTTGATCCTTCTTAGAAAATACCAGCAACATTATATGTTTCTAGTTACCAAAACTATATGCATTTATTAGTAGCATCCTAAGTTACACAAATGTTTATTTATCAAATTTAAATACTTCCTCTAGATTATCCCACATGTTTTACATGTCAGTTAAGGTCGGTAAATTACTTAAATATTCATCTATATATACACATCAATCATAATACCATTATATATATATGTATATATATATATGTGTATATATGTATATATATGTGTGTGTGTGTGTGTGTGTGTGTGTGTGTGTGTGTGTGTGTGTGTGTGTGTGTGTGTGTGTGTGTATAATTTCACTTTCACATTGGGGAATCCATTTGCATATCATTATGGTATCCAAATAAAAAATAACCTAGAAAGGAATGGTCTAAAAATCTAAGTCTAAAAACTATTATAAGGGAAAGGTTTGGTGTTGTCTAGTATTGAAAACCAAATTTATGAATTACATTCTAGCATAACACTATTGAGAAAACATACCAATAGGTGATATAACTATGTGTAGTTAGATCCTTCTTTAGAATATTAAACATAGGAAATTTTCAATCACTCATTGGGGTCTCATTGGAGCTATCCAACCCATAATTTTTATACACTTTCATATGTTAACAAAAAATTTAAAATTGAAGATAAGGTTTCAATGAAAAAGAAGACAAAATCATAATTATTTCATATGATAGAGAGATGGAAATCATTCTAAAATCATCTTGATAGGTAGCTATAATAAACTTTGGTAGAATAAATTAGAAAATTATATATGGATAGTTTTAAGGGATAATGGATGGATATAGTTACTAAAGGTATTTGAGATATATCAGTAGCATCTTATCATATTATAATAATTATATTCATGATTTGAGTAAGCACAAAGATTACACAAGTCATTTCAAGAAACGTTTCAAAAACAATGAATGAAAAAAGTTATATATCAGCTAAGTGCAATCTCCTTTAGTCATTTTTATAGTTATTAAGTATAATTAATCATCCATTAGCATTAAAATTTGTACGATGAATGATATATCTTATGAAATATTTAATCTTAATTTTAATAGTTTTATACTTATTTATATCACTAAATATAAACTTTGTTAAAATACTTTCCCGCCACATTTCATCTTTTGTTTATAACTACCTTGTTATTTTAGATTGCTTGAAAATGTATATATATTCTTATTTTTATACATATTTAAATAGTGATCTTGAGAAAAATCCTCATCTAGATCCAGAGGCTTGTCCAAGACTAAAGATATCCTTAAATTGATTTTAAGTCCCACCACATACTTTATTATAATGTTAAGGTCTACTAAATCCTTTCCCATTTGGATTTTTTTCTTGTGAAAATAAATTGTATACTAATGCACACTTTTGCCTATTTTTTCCTAAGATATTTCAATTACATGAACCTATATTCCACATAAAATTAGTATGAAACTATTTATTGATTACCATTTTAAAATGATTAATTATAAGTTGGAGAAAATGTTTTAACAACCAAGGTATGAACATAAATTTTAAACCAAGTTAAACCATCATTAGTTAATTTTAATCTTGAAAAATAAATCATCTCACTCTCATACCTTGAGATAGCAATCCTCCAATTTGAGATAATTCAAGTTAAGATATCCAATGGTTTATAATGTTTGAATTAAACTCTCCATATAATTGAATCTCAATATTTAATTAAAATTTTAATAGTGGTAGACATATTTTTTGTGCATATTTCATTACATCTTCTCATGATTAGAATATTTGACCATAGTTGATTTCATATATTCTACATAAAAAATAGATTCAAATTGAAAATACCTATAAAGGAGTCCAAGTTATCAAGCTTTCACATGGATGGATAAATTTTAGAAATATCCTCTTTCAACTTGTAGAAATTTTATTCATTAGAAAAATATAATTTTTCATCAAGATGGGGATTTATTTTAACTAATATATTACACTTCCTTATGGAAATATATTTCTAAAATGAAACTGGAATACCCTCACCACTATTATTTTTTCTCTATTAGTAGGAATAAAAAAGAAAAATAGTGGCATAAAAATTATACATAATGGATTTAAACCAGATCTGATACCACTCCAATCTATAATTTTCATTTATAATCCTTAACAAGAATCATCAACACATATCATTTGAAATCCTAACACATACATAGTAGTTTTTTTAATATTATGAATTATTTTTATAATAATATAAAAATAAGGTGTTGTAAACTAAATGTATCGTAACTAAGGTGCAAGTATAAGGAACACATAAAACACATGACACAATGTTTTATCTTAGATAAACGTAATGTGATAAAATTATATAAAAGTGAGGCGTGTACTCCTCCCCTTTTCACTATGTCATTATTAATCATATTTCCTCAAATTATCATTCATAGATAAAGATAAAATTCATAACTTGTCTAAAATATGCATGATGCTTTATCTTCTCACAAAACTTTGTAGATAAATAAAATAATGCTTAACAACAAAAACTACATAGGATAAAAATGGATATTTGAATCATGTAGTCAACAATGGAATATGCATTAATAAATCCAAATTTCATGAATTCCTTTATCTATGTACACAAAATCACCAAGAGAAGAAATGAAGTGAAAAATTTTCAAGATGAATCCACGTTTTCAATTGTTACACTTTGGACTATTTGTGCATATTTTTGATAAGCTATGGAATCACTAAAGATTTATCTTAAAGAGTGTGGAACCATTGAGGATTATTATAAAACTTTGTGACATCATTTTTGTATAAAAATATATGATTACTCAAATAGTTTCAAGATCACTCTAACCTTTCCCTTGACTCTATAAACTATTTATATACCTTTTTAACTAACTTTACATGGATTACCTTAACAAAGTGTCATACAAGAATTTGTTACATATATGATAATATTGGAATTGTTAGCTAACAAAAATTATACATTATATCAAAAATTTAGAAATTAAAATTTAATTGTAATTAATATTTTATTTATTAACAAGTGTTTCTCTTTGAAGGATATACATGAAGACAAGAGTCAAATGTGGAGAAATATAATCATTTATATGATATTATTATTTAAAATGGATCTCCCAAAAAATACATGTACATAATGATGCATCTTATAATTAATTTAGTGAATGATATATAGTTATCTTGGGTCTATATCGAATGGAAAATGTTTTTCCTAGAGATCTATATAAAAACATTGAAAATATTTACTAAGTAATTTTGAAATCCAAAGGGTTTAATGATTGAGGGATATATAACTCATCATAAATTATTTTTTATTATTAAAAACCTAAGTAAAATGGATCCTCTTGTGTTTAATTAATATGGGAAGAAGATCACATATTTTATAAGTTGGGATAATTATTATTTGGGTAAGCATTTAAGATAATTATTAGTTGCATACACATCATATATATATACATATATATATATATATATATATATATATATATATATATATATATATATACATATATATATATATACATATATATATATATATACATATATATATATATATACATATACATATACATATACATATACATATATATATATATATATATATATATATATATATATATATATATATATATATATATATATATATATCATTATCACAAAAAATTATTATGTCTTGTGTAGTGATTTATGATCAAATAAAAATCAACCACTTTATTATTCATAATAGAGACTCAATGAGAAAGTGACTTGACATATATGAAGTGAAAGGAAAAATAAGGAGGAAATATTTATTGAAGGGAATATATGGGCACAAATAAATTTTACCTAAGCCATTTTGAGAGAAACATTGGATCAGAGAGTATAAAATTAATATGTTATATATTGATATTTGAGACTTAAAGGATAATGGTGACTTGACCAATGTAAATTAAGAAGACATAGAAATTGTGGAAGGATGCAAAGAATTTTTAATTAATGTCTGGGATATATATATATATATATATATATATATATATATATATATTACAAAGTGTTTATTACAATTGTAATTTTATTTTATTTGCACTATAATATCATGTTAGAACATACAATGTGATATGGGTTGTTGAAAATTAATTTTTTGTAGAAAGTGTGGACAATGAGATAGTTGATTGAACTAATGAAGATGTTAAGTTTGATAAGGTTATTCATGCGAGCTCTAAACATAAATAATTGACCAAAGGGAAAATGGATTATGTTAGGTTGATTTAATAAATAATTGACTTTAATTATAATATATTCAAAATTATGTTTTTTAAATGTAGCTAGTATGAGGATTTTAAAATAAGTAGATGTGTAAAAAATGTTTATATAACATTCTTTGTCCTAGATTATAATAAAAAATAAGGATACCTATATCTAGTATAAACATTTTCATAGTTTTAATTTCCTTTTTGTATTTATTTTATTTATTAAGATTTTTTTGTACATTTTTTGCTCAACTTATAATCCATGTTGAATCACCATTTATTAGGGTGACTATGACTTAGGTATTTATCTTAAAAAATACACCAAGTAAACATTTGTTTAACTGTTAATCACCTCATATATCTTAGAGTGATCCCTAACTCAACTCATTATTTTATCATAATGTAATTTTTTTTAAGAAGACATAAACAAGCCACAAAAATTTGGGTAATAAATTTTTATCCCAGAGCATATTATGTATATGATACTAAATATTTATGGGGCATGCATGAAAATACAAAATACATTATATCATAATCTAATGGAAATGTTGAATATGTAGAAATAGAAAAAGAAGGTGATTTGCATGTAGATCATGAAATTATTATTCAAGAGGTGGGAATAAACATGGATTATGAAGGATAAGAGGATGAAAATGCAAAAAAATATTAATAAAATTTTGGAAGTGAAGACTAAAAAAAACCTAAATGTGGATGAGGATCAAAATACAGATGAGCATGAGTTGAATCAACATTATATTTTTAATGTTGTAGATGAGAATGATGAAGAAGATAATGATAATAGCACAATTGATTCTTATTTTTCCCAAAATGAACATGGTGATATTGTAACCTTTTATTAGGTGTTGATGATGATGATAAAATTAACTTTTTAATCTAGAATTAATGGAAAATAATCTCTTACTTAGTATGATGTAATGATATATATTTGGGGGATCTCACTTTGTTGATGATTTGGGTTTTTTGCCTTAGTGAAATACTATTTTTTTCAAAATAAAATGTAGAAATAATGAAATAAATTACTATATATTGATATTAAATAAAAAATATATATAAAAGATAAAATAATAATTTTTTTATCATTGTATTTTACTTTAGATTAACTACCTTATATGATTAATTTTGTTAGAAATAGGCTTTAAAGTGTAAAATATTAAGGTGTAGAATAATGAAATGTGTTAGATGTATATCAATTTAACATAAAAAAATATACAATAATGTATTCATCCTAGGTATTTATCCCAAAATACTATAGAGTGTGAAAAAACTCTTTTGAGATAAAAATGAAAAGACATAAAGTGAAGTGATAGAGCTTTAGAAGAAATAAGAAAATAATTTTTTAAATGATAATGATGGGAGGTAAAATTTTAAAGGTAGGAATTTTGAATTATAATGATGGATAAGAGGATGGAGATCTACATCCCAAACCTTTAGACCTAGTAGTAATAGACATGGAAAAGGTGGAATTGGGGAAAGTACCTATCTCATCAAAAAAATTTAACAAATATGCATGCTCTAGAAAAGGAGCATAGTTAGGGTCCATAAGTCTCAGCTCCCACACCCAACAAAGGTAACTAGTAGGCCTCATCAATGGATCTAGTCATAGGGGAATGTCATCATGTCATCCTTTATAAGTCTTTCCTAGTACCTTTAGGGGAAAGTAAAGAGGTAAATATCAAGGTTTTAAATGGCATCATAAAAAACATTGATTCTTCTCTTTTGAATTCTTTCTTGGAAAAATTTAATGAATTTCACATAAATATTGAATCTTTTTATAAGTGTTCTAATCTTAAATTGAAGCATATAGGATAATTTAACATCATTTCCATGCCCAAAAATTCCTTCTTGATCAAATTCACCCATCTTGAGGACACCCTTAAAAATCTTACAGGTGGGTCATGGTTTATGGGTAAATTGGTAATCTATCTTTGCAAATGGAAATCAAGCCTTAATATTAATATCTCATTCTCAAAGGATATCACAATCTAGGTTATCTTTCTTAAACTCCCCATAGATTTTTGGGCACTAGAAGTTCTTTTTCAAATTGCTAAGGCCCTAGGGTAGCCTATTTACATCAACCCAATTACTCATTTCAAAAGGAGGATTCTTGTAGCTAGGGTTTATGTCTTCATTCCTAATGACAAACCTTAAATCCACTCCATTAAAATGAAGTCAAAATATGTCATCTAGAACCAAAGAATCAAATTTGAAATATATTTAGAGATTTGTAAGACCTATGACATCTTGAGCCATCCTTCTAAAGCTTACCCCCTATTCAAGAAGCTCCCTATTCCACCCTCTCCATCTTGGGTTAGGAAGTCATTGACCCAATTCATCCATCCATTCCCCCTTATCCCCATCCCCCTTCTTCCCCAAAAAATCCCCCTACCCCTCCTCATGGGGCTTACTCCTGTCCCCCCCTCCCCACTCCCTCTGCCCTCTCCCCTAAACCTTCCCTCCCCTCTCTCATCTCCCCATTCTACCATCTCCCCCCTCTCATATCCCTTTCCCCTTTGGCCCCCCTCATCCCTCTGATGAGGCTAGGATATGCTCGATAAATGTATAATAAATGACCTCATCTTAATCTTTCTTTGTATTAAGTTTAATTGTATTTTGTAACTTTTATTTTGATCTGAGATGAGTTAGGATGTAATTATCTATATTTTGTTAATTATGATTATAAAATTAAAAAAACCCTATAATTACTAACAAGTGTGTTGGAAAATTCAATTTTTGTAATAAAATAGGTCATCATTAGGCTAAAGAACAAATATGAAGTGGATAGCATGTTATTGGAAGCATTAGAATCAATTCAGCTTAGTTCCAAAACTCCACCATACCATTTCAAGTTGTCACATTTTTAAACTTAGCTCTAGAACTCTATATTTAGTCCCAAAATTATCTGAATTAGCTTTGGTACTCCTGTAGATAAGCTCTAAAACTTTCATGGCTAGACATATAACTGATAAGGATCTATTCCAAAATGGCTAGCAATCTGTCAGGTCAATGATCCCATTAAATTAAAAATAGATTCCCAATTTCCATATTTGTAGATCCAAGATATTTATCACATAGCTAGACATCTAGCCACATCTTGATTTAGCATCTATTATGGGTGTAATTTCATTCTATCATATCTATGAAACAATTATGGCCATCAAAGCATCTATATATGTAGACCTCAAAATTTAGGATATATAGAGAAGAAGATCATTAAAGAATAGAGAGGGAGAAAAGGATAGATTAGTACATTTTGTAATACAAAATATTTTGTCAATGAAATATCCATTTTTGTTTTGAAAGAAAATTAAATTGTTCAATCCTGTTTCTAGGCAGAGCAATGGCCCACTCCTCCAAAGAACCAGGATCTTCATTGTTGGTCGGTATTTATATTTTATTGAAGAAAATAGGTAACTCTATTAAATTTATAAATGCTTCTAACTCCTTAAAGTTAAATTTTTTTGTAAATCTATTCCTACATGTGTTTTAGATTAAATTCTCATTTCTTTGCAATCATTTTCTAGCAATCTATTTTATTATACAAAAGTGTGTTTACTTCTAGCAAATTCATTTCTACAAATGTGTGTTTACTTCTAGCAAATTAATTTCTATAAACATGTGTTTACTTACATCAAATTCATTTCTACAAACATGTGTTTAATTTTATCAATTTCCATCATTTGATTCTAATAAGGTTTTGACCAAGTCCTTGAGACATTAAAAAAACCCCAAAATAAAAAGAAAAAATATAAATACCTACAATCAATTACTAAATTGATACGATTCTTCTTATTGCATATAGATTTAGACATAGCCCTGGTTAAATATGCCATCAACAAAAAGTTGATTAAATGTAAGGAATAATGACACCCAACATTTTTAGTACCATTGTTGGGTACTCACTAGTTGGAATTTTCTAATTAGGTGTCAACAAGAGCAACAATCATTCATTTAGTAATTAAAGAAATTTTCCTTAATTTATGAGTAGACCATGAGAATCCAAGGGTAGATTTCTCCCCAAAATATCTAAACAATAATTTCCATCATCCTCTAGCTTAATTAAGGATATTGAGCAAGAATTAGAGGCACCATTATCTCCTACAAGACAAGAAGCAAAATTGCCATTTCTGGAATTTTATGATCAGTCACCAGAACCAAGTAAAACGTTAGGGAAAAGGATTATTTCTCAAGATCCATTGAGGGAAATTTTTTATTCTCAATTGAGTAGTCAACATCCTACTCCTGCCTTTTCACCATCCCCAAAATAGACCACATACCACATTGATTAGGAGAAGGGACTAGAAAATACAAGAGAGATGGCACAAGAAGCTGGAAGAGAACCTGAGTGAACCTTTACATATCCCATTCAGATCGAGGATGATGAAACCACTATGAAAAACATCTCTCCCACACACTTGCCCACATTTATGAGTAGACCATGACAATCCAAGGGTAGATTTCTCCCCAAAATATCTAAACAAGAATTTCCATCATCCTCTAGTTTAAGGACATTGAGCAAGAATTGGAGGCACCATAATCTCCTACAAGACAAGAAGCAAAATTTCCATTTTTGGAATTTTTGGATCGGTCACCAAAACCAATTAAAACCTTAGGGAAAAGGATTATTTCTCAAGATCCATTGAGGGAAAGTTTTGATTCTCAATTGAGTTGTCAACCTCCTACTCCTACCTTTTCACCATCCCCAAAATAGACCACATACCACATTGATTGGGAGAAGGGACTAGAAAATAATAGAGAGATGGCATGAGAAGCTGGAAGAGAACCTGAGAGAACCTTTACCTATCCCATTCAGATCGAGGATGATGAAACCACTATGAAAAACATCTCTCCCACACACTTGCCCATATTTAGAGGAATGTCATCTGAAGATCCTGACCAATTTCTATTTGAGTTTAAAGTACTATGTCAGTCTTATGATTACAAGATAGATAATCAAAAACTCAAATTGTTTCCATCTACTCTAAAGGATTCAACAATTAGGTGGTTTATGTGATTAGAATCTAATTCTATTACCAATTGGGAGCAAATGGAAATTGTCTTCTAGACAAATATCAATATTATTATAGAGGAAGAAATTGAAAGGAAGAATTTTTAAAAATCAAATAGGAAGAAGATAAAAATATGGAAGATTATTTGCATAGATTCCTCTTTGTGAGTAAAAGATGTGGATTTTTAATTCAAGAAGATTTAAATATAACCATTTTTCTCAAAGTTTTGGATGATGAATCTAGGGAAACCCTTGGTTTAATTGTTGGAGGAAACATTTCTCAATTAAGAATGGATGAAATCATAAAAATTTGTAGAAACTATTTAAGGACAAGGGGTGGACCTAGAAAAGGGAAAATAGTTAAAAATTCAAATCTAGATATGAACAATATGATGGATGAATTGGAAAACTTTAAAATAGACGTATTAGTTCAATTAACCTCCACCATGGATGGATTACAAGCTAAATCAAATTCCCAACTTGAACCATTAGCCATGTATTGTCCTAGTTGCAGGAAGAAGCATGTAATAAGGGAATGTCCTTCAGATAAAAAAAGTATGTCTTTTCTATGAATTTAAAGAACATGATACTCATGCTTGTTCTCTTCTTCCACTTATAATAAATTATCTCAAATAAACCAATATATCATCCACCATAGAAGAATTGAATTTTGTTTAGAGACAACCTAGCCAAGGATAATTTATGCCAAGACTAGCTCCTAATCCTTGGATGATGTCATGGGTAGCTCAAATAGTACCACAAAGTTGGGGATAACCACCTTGGGCCCCTCAACCCACATGGCATCCTTAGGATTGGGCAAGTCAATCTTGGTATACTCAAGGACATCAACAACCTTGGGCTGGTTAGGGAAATCCTTATGCTTGGCCACAACCTAGATGGGGCCCTAGTAATTTTGTGCAAGGGAAAACATATCCAAATCAAAAGAAATAAGCCATAATGGGACCTATAGCACAAAATCCATAGGTTGAAAACATAATCCAAACACAAATGCCAGCACATCTAGTAGCAAACCCAAGAAAAAAACAAATAACTCCTATATATGAAACAAAACTAGCAAAATCAGTTGATTTAAATACAATGGATTGTAAAAACATTCAAACCATATTTGGCAAAATAGTTAGTAGTCCACCTGTTATAATCACAAATATGAAAGAAGAAGCTAAAACCCCTAGCATAGTTACACCTAAGGAAGATGACAAAGAAAGAGATAAGGAAACAGAAAGAAAATCTACTAAGATTCCATTTCTAGAAAGACTTAAAGAAATCATAGAACTTAAGGAATCTAAATTGGTGCAAGAACTAAGAAGATTGAATATTGAAATACCATTGTTACAAGTAATTAAAGATATTCTAGATTTGAACAAGTTAATAAAACTATTATGTTTTAAAAAACTTGGAAGAAAGAAGTAGTACCCCAAGACTATTCAGGTAGATGGGAAACTTGTTAATTTATTAGCAAGAAAACTCCTACTATCCAAATATGGAGATCCTGAAAGCCCTATTATTTCTATTTCTATATGGAATAAGGATATACATAACATTTTGATTTATTTGGGTGAAGCTATCAATGTAATGATAGTGGACACTTTGAAAACATTACCATTACTAGGCATACAACCTACTAATACCATATTATAGATGGCAGATCAGTATGTATCAATACTAGGAGTTATTGAAGATGTGGCAATAATGGTGGAATCATGGGAATATATAGTTAACTTCCTTATCTTATAGTGAAAAGGTAAAGCACTTGGTTAGCCTATTATTTTGGGGAGACCATGGTTAGCTATAGTTTTTACCTTAATTGATTGCAGGTCAGGTGATATGACTATTTCAAATAGTAAGAATTCTAAACAAATTTCATTATATCCATCTACATAACCTTTTATTAATAATCGAGTGAAATTATGGGTTGATAATCCTGATATTAATGATCAAAATCTATCTTCTTTGGCTATGATAACACTATAGGATCATGTATGAGAAATAGATGGTATGGTTAATCCTTCATTAAATGAACATCAATCATCATTGGAGCAAACATGATTAGTTTTAAAACATGCTAAATCTATTTTTGAACCATCATGGTTAGTTCTAGAACCACACCAATTCTCTACAAATGAAGATAATTTCACTTTGGAGGAATGTGATTTCTCTTGGGGAGAGGAAGGATCTGTAGCTTCGACTTTACAGATATCAGGAGATGATGAAGAATTTTTGGACAACAATAATGAGGAATTAAACCTACAACAAGATAAGTATAATAAATCTTCTTGTTGTCCTTTGTTTAGCATTATATCTCAAGGAACTTTTAGAGATGTTACAACATATCATATGTTGTTACCACATGCATGTCCACTAAACACCTTAATGGAACCCCTTCAACAAATTAGTTCATCATATCCTAGAACCAAACATATTGAGATTCAACCAGGATTTTTTTTGAATATTAATAGCTTGTTAAAGAATGATGAAGAAGTTAAACTATTTGAAGTTTTGAAAGATCATACTAAAGCTTTTGCTTGGGACTATAGAGATATGAAGGGAATTCATCTAAGTATCTACACCCATCACATTTATACTAAAAACATTAGACTAGTTAGGCAAACTTAGAGAAGGATTAATCCAGCCTTAAGGGATATAATCAAACAAGAAATTGAAAAAGTATTACAAGTGTGTTTTATCTACCCTATCTTAGATATCCAGTGGGTGTCTCCTCTTGTAATTATCCCTAAAAAGAATATAAAATGGAGAATTTGTGTTGACTATAGGGAACTGAACAAAGCCACCCTAAGAGATTATTTTCCCTTACCATTCATAGATCAAGTCTTAGACAACCTTTTAGGTAAACAATACTTTTCCTTCTTGGATGGATTTAGTGGATACAATCAAATTAGAGTTGCTGTTGAGGATTAGAACAAAACTACATTTACTTTTCCATGGGGTACCTTTGCTTACAGGGTATTGCCATTTGGACTATTTAATGCTCCAACAATCTTTCAAATAGTTGTATTAGCATTTTTTGTAGACCTAGAAAATGACTGTGTGTAGGTATACATGGATGACTTTACTGTGTATGGAGATACATTTGATGATGCCTTAAAAAAATTGGACAGAGTATGAATAAGATGTGAATAGTATCACTTGTCTCTTAGTCATGAGAAATGTTTGATTATGGTTGATGAAGGGATTGTATTAAGATACCATATTTCAAAAAGAGGAATTTAGGTTGACTAAAACAAAATCAAGATTATTTCAGATTTGCCTATTCCTCAAACCCCCACAGATATCAAGTCATTTTTAGGACATGCTGGATACTCTAGGTGCTTTATTAAGGATTTTAGTAAAATCATGGCCCCCATGTTTAAGTTGCTTACCAAAGACTGTGAATTTATTTGGGATGAATAGTGTAAACATGCTTTTGATGAAATTAAAGAGAAATTAGTAACTGCGCCAATATTGCAATGACCTAATTAGAAGAAATCTTTTCACATCCAAACTAATGCCTCAAATACCTCAATTGGTGTAGTTTTGGGATAGAAAGATGAAGAAGGAAGAATGCATGCTATTTACTACCTAAGTAAAAATATTACTCCCACTAAAATAAATTACACTACCACTGAAAAATAATTTTTGGTTGTAATCTATGTAATCAATAAATTTAGACATTACATTACAGGGTACAAAATATTTGTACATATAAATCACTCAACAATTAAATATTCAATGAATAAACTAGTGGTTTGAGGTAGAATAATTAGATGGTTATTACTTCTACAAGAATTTGATATTATCATTGTGGACAATCTAGGAAAATCTAATGTGGTAGCTGATTTCTTTTCAAGATTGACCACTATAGGGGGGTAAGATCCAGTCAAGGACAACTTTCCAAATGAACAATTGTTTTTTATTTCAGTGAACACACCATGGTTTGCTAACATGGAAATTTATCTCACAATAGGGAAGTTTCCTCTTTCTTTCACTAAAAAATAAATAAATAAGTTAATCAAAACTAGTGCACAATTCAAATGGTTAAAGAGAATGTTATTTAAATGTGGTCCTGATTTGGTTTTACATAGGTGTGTGAGAGAAGATGAAATATTTGACATCCTCCAAGCATGTCATGATGAACCAAGTGGAGGACACTACTCAGTGAAAAGAACACCTCACAAGATACATGGCACTGGTTACTATTAGCCATCTCTGTACAAAGATTTGAAGAGATATATCAAGTTGTGTGATCCTTGTCAAAGAATGGGATAGTTAACCATTACCAATGAAATGACTTTGCAACCACAAGTAGTGATTCAACCATTTGAGAGATGGGTATTAGATTTTTTTGGACCTTTTAATCCTCCTCAAGAAGGAAAAGAGCACATTCTTATGTGTACTGATTATGTAACAAAATTGGTAGAAGTGCAGGCTTTAACAAATGCCACTGAAGAAGCAGTTGCTAATTTCCTTTGGCATAGAATTATGGTAAAGTTTGGAGCACCAAGAAGCTTAGTTTTAGATAAGGGACCACAATTTATGTCCAATATGATTTAGGCCTTCATAATGTATTATCAGATCAATCATAGGAAGTCATCTCCCTATCACTCACAAGTAAATGGATAACTTGAAGTAACAAATAGAGAATTAGAAAACATCCTCACTAAAATATCTGAAGCTAAAAGAAGAGATTGGGTAAAAAGACTACCTAAATTTGTTTGGGCTTACAATACAACTTGGAAAACCACAATAGGGTTTTCACCATATGAGTTAGTCTATGGGAAAAAACCCTTGTTGCTTATTGAGTTTGAACTACAGACATTGATGACAACAACTAAGGTGGGAATTGAATTAGATGTAGCTCAAAAGGAATGAATCCTTCAACTCAATGAATTAGATGAATTTAGAATGGAAACACTTCACCAGATAGAGATAATCTAAGAACAGAGGAAACAATGGCATGATTCACATATCAAGGAAAGACAATTCAAAGTAGGAGACTAGGCATTGTTGTTTGATTCTAAGTACCAACAATTCAAAGGCAAATTAAGAACTAGATGGTTGGGACCTTATTAGATCAAGAAGATATTTGACAATCATTCTATCTAGTTACTTCCTATTGATGGTAGTAGAAGAGTACTCTTGGTCAATGAACATAGGCTAAAACATTATAGGAAGCCTCCTACTAAGGATGAATTCTTGAAGAAAATTGAATTAAACAAATAATTTGATCATATGGAAGAACCCAATTCTTCCAAAAGGATCAAATAATCAGATGAAAAGATCCAAAATAAAAGGAAAAGGATGAAAACTAGTAAATATCATTCTCTTCTCCAACAAAAAAAAGATCAATTGAAAACCAGTGATGGCAGTTGATATTATAATAATAATAATGATAATAATAATAATAATAATAATAATAATAATAATAATAATAATAATAATAATAATAATAATAATAATAAAGATCAATTGAAAACTAGTAATGGCGATTGATCTTCTCAAATAAATGGCTAATTTAAATAAAAAAATTTTCTAGCTATTTTATAACTACTTTTTAGGAATGATGAGTCATCATGACAAAGGGATTACATCATCAAGGATGGTAATTATGTTTTTAACTTGTTAAAGGTTAGATTGAAAGTTTGCATGTGTGATTAGATTTGATTTAGAAAGATTAGTATGATGATTCATTTATTATACATCATAGTTAAATGTGAAAAATCATGAAAAGGATATTGATGATGGAATGAGTTGGCAGATAGTCATAAAGAATCATTCTTGAACCAACAAAGTAAAAGCTAGTTACAGAAAATTTTCAAAAGAGATACAATGAATTACCTCCGTTAGTTCTGTAGCTGAGTACAATAGTTCCACAATTAAAATTGTCAGTCCCGTTGATAAGAGAAGAAATCTTCAACTAACATGTGTAAGATTCAAGAAGCATAAATAGAAAAGGAAGAAGGAGATGAAATATTTGAAGAACAAGCTTTCCAAGAAATGGGTAAGAAACAACACCATCACATGCAAAAGATGAACATGCATCTTGGAGAAGGAAAGGGAAATCCCCTATGGTGGAAAAGGAATGTTTAATTCCCCAAGAAATTTTAGAGAAATAACAAAACCAACAGATTAAATAGACTCTATTTTTGTCTAGAGTAGAACTCATTATCAAGGAAAATGATGAGGAATTAAACTTCCTCAAACTCAAAGTAGAACAAAAATAAATACTCCATGAAGAATTAATAAGCTAGTTAATAGCCAAGAATGAGGAATTTATAGAGATTAAAAGGCAACTAATGGAGAGTGAGGAAAAATGTACAATACAGACCTCTGTGTCAATAGTCTCTGCATAGAATGAATTGACTTATCTTCCACTCAAGTAGTTATGGGATGATACATGTAGAGAACTCAATGTAATCAAGGCATCCAATACATACTTGAAAGGCAAACTGTCAGAAGAAGAGAAAGCAAGGAAGGAATGGGAAGACAAATTTTACAAGGAGGAAAATGATAAATATAAATGTCTTATGAAAATACAAATAGTTTGTATGTTGAGTGAGAAACTACTTACATGTAGAAAACCTTCTCCTATTTATATCATGTTTTTATAAGAATAATTCATTCACTGACAATTGGCAAGGATAGCATGTGGCCTTCCACAAGAAATAAAAGATGAATTTGATTTCTCAGCCACCTACTCCTTAGCCAATATAGAATAGAAAAACCTTCTTTGTGAATTTTACCTCTGCAATTTTATGCTAGAAAGAAATATAGGTTTTATGATCAATTTGTATGTAGGGGAAAGCCAACTTAATGCATTTGTCTCTCTTCTTCAAAATCAAATTGCATGGTAGGAAAGAGAGTCACAACATTGGTCAAAGGCTAGTTCATCTGGTCTCTATATGAGAATTCATTATGGTAACCCAGTCACCTTTGCTACACATTTCTAATCCCATGAATTTAATGACAAACTCAAGGGACCTTATCTTTTCAATTTACATCAAAGCATGGATGTCTTCACCTCTTATGAGAAGGAAAATTTTGATAATATCTATGATGCATGTTTAAAAAGATGGTAGTTTATTTCAGTGACATTGAAAAGAAGGGAAGTAATATCCCCTTCAAATTTGATCTGGAGTCTAGAAAGGGAAAAAGCTTTATGCACAATAATTCCTCATATCAATGAAACTTCTTGGTGCATATGGATAGGCATGCAGACAAGACCACCTCTACTTCTCACTCCCATATCTTGTTGGAAAAATAGAGAATTTCAAAATCCCACTCAATTTGTAAAATGGAAAAGAAAAGTAGAAGTAGGAGCTGGGTATAGTACCTTTGGATCAAAGCATTAAGATATTTAGTTCTAGTGATTTGATCTAAGCAATCAAATGGAATGTAGGATATACAATCCTAAATTTCAAGAGTGAAGTTTTTAAAGGGACTTACAAAAAAGTAAATATGGGGGAAAATGATGAGGCTAGGATATGCCTGATAAATGTATAATAAATGACCTCATCTTACTCTTTATTTCTATTAAGTTTGATTACATTTTGGAACTTTTATTTTGATCTGAGATGAGTTAGGATGTAATTATCCATCTTATGTTGATTGTGATTCTAACATTTATAAAACCTTGTAATTCCTAACAAGTGTGTTGGAAAATTCAAGTTTTGCAATAAAACAGGTCATCATTAGGCTAAAGAATAAATATGAAGTGGATTGCATGTTTTTAGAAGCATTAGAATCAATTCAATTTAGTTCCGAAACTCTACCATACTATTTGAAGTTGCCACATTTTCAAACTTAGCTCTGAAACTCTATATTTAGCCCCATAATTATCTGAATTAGCTCCGGTACTCCTATGCCTAAGCTCCAAAAATTTCATGGCTAGATATAGAAATAATAAGGATCTATTCTAAAATGGTCAGCAATATATCAGGTCAGTGATCCCATTAAATCAAGAATAGATTCCCAATTTCTATATTTGTAGATCCAAGACATTTATCACACAGTTGGACATCCAGCCACATCTTGATTTAACATCTATTCTAGGTGCAATTCCATTCCATCGTATCTATGAAATAGTTACATCCATCAAAGTATATGCAAACCTAGGAATTTAGGATATATAGAGAAGAAGATCATTGAATAATAGAGAGGGAAAAAATGATAGATTAGTACATTTCGTAATACAAAACATTTTATCAAGGAAATAGCCATTTCTATTTTGAAAGCAAATTAAATTGTTCAATCTTGTTTCTAGGTAAAGTAAGGGCCCACTCCTCCAAAGAACTAGGATCTTCATTGTTGGTCAGTATTTATATTCTATTCAAGAAAATAGGTAACTCTATTAAATTTCTAAATGCTTCTAACTCCTTAAAGTTAAATTTGTTGTATATCTATTCTTTCAGGTGTTTTAGACTAAATTCTCATTTATTTGCAATCATTTTCCAACAATCTATTTTATTCTTCAAAAGTGTGTTTACTTCCAGCAAATTCATTTCTACAAATGTGTGTTTACTTCTCGCAAATTCATTTTTACAAAGATGTGTTTACTTCCAACAAATTCATTTCTGTAAACATGTGTTTACTTTCAACAATTTCCATTGTTTGATTCTAATAAGGTTTTGACTAAGAAGTCCTTAAGACATTAAAAAAACCCCAAAATAAAAAGAAAAAATACAAATACCTATAATTAATTACTAAATCGATATGATTCTTCTTGTTGCATATAGCTTTAGACACAGTGTTGGTTAAATATGACATCAATAGAAAGTTGATTAAATGCAGGGAATAATGACACCCAACACCCTCCCACCACCTCGCTTCTTTCCTCTCTCCCCAACTTCTCTCCCCCCTTGCCCCTCCCCCCTTGCACCCTCTCCCAAGCTAGCTTTACCCCCTCCCATCTTGGAATAAAAATGCTCTTTAGAATTGATATCCCTCTTGATACTCATAATTGTTATCCCCCCATTCTTTTATAGACTTAGCTTCCCATTCTGTTCCCTACCCTTCCTCTCATCCTATTTCCCTTCTATAGGACTTTCTAGTTGAGACACTTTTGCCTCCCTAGTAAGCTCCCTCCTCCCTAGTCAACCCCCTTTGGCCTCTCCTACCCTAATCTCCTTCTATTTCCTACCTTGTTCTTTTATTCTACTTGATGACAACTTGGTTTTATAGGAAATCCCAATTTAGTCTTCTCTAACATTTCCCAGGTGTGAACCTAAATGTCTTATCTTTTCAGAAGGTCAATGTTCCTTAACCATTAAAGGTGAAATGTCTTGTTTACTCAAGGATCAAGATGAAAAAAAGTGGGGAAAATCCCATAATAAAAAGTATAGGAAGAAAGTAGATGTTGGTTATGAACCAAAATCAGCATGAAGGCCATCATCCTAGAGCTCTTGATGAGTGAAAAATAACAAATAGGTTATTATTTGCATGTAGATGACCTTTAGGAACTACCACAACAATGAGAGATGAAAGTCCTCTCCTAGAATATTAGGGGCCTAAACAACCCCACTAAATAAAGACTAGATTTAAATGTAATTTTGAAATACAAGCCAAATATCCTTTTGATACACTAAACTAAGATGTTAGTTGATAATTTCTTGAAGACAAAGTCTAATATTTGGGTAAACATTTATTGTAGTTGTAAAGTGCTAGAGGAGTGTCAGGTGGCCTATCAATTTTTTGGGATCATGTGGTCCTAGAGAGTGACCCACTTCTTATAATAGAAATTCATATGCCAATCTCCTCATATCTTTATGATAATAACAATTGGATTATTACAAAGTTTTATGCCCCAAACACCAAAACCAAGAGGAAGAAGTTATGGGATAATTTGAATAATATCAAGAATCACCTTAACAACATGAACTCGATAATCACTAGAGATTTTAATTCCCCACCATCACTAGGGGAGAATAAAGGAGGTACCTTCCACCACTATGATATCATGATAGATTAGAATGAATTCATTGTTAATGCTAGCCTTTATGATGTAGAGCTTAAAGGCAATCAATATACATGGTCAAATATAAGGCTAGGAGATAATTTTATCTAAGTAAGATTGGGAATGTTCTTAATACCTTTAATTTGGATCCATATTTCCTCCTATCTTCTCTCATCTATCCCCAAGATTGGGTCTAATAATAACCCTCTAGTGTTTCAATGTTATAGGCTCTCTAAAGCAAAGGCCACGTCCTTTCAAATTTAAAAAATGTGGTTATCCAACCAGACCTTGGAAGGACACATTAATGAGTGATGGAGTATTCTTATCCAAGGGTTGACCATGTTCATCTAGTTATGAAACTTAGACATGCTAAAAACATGCTTAAATTTTAGAACAAAGAAGTGTTTGGTAATATTTTCATCCAAAATAATTTCATATAGGAGGATATTCATAAATTTGAACTATAAATTTTAGTTTTAGGTTACACTATTGATCTTCAATCAAAGGAGAAGGAACTCCACAATATGCACCATAATCTTGAAGCTAAGGAAGAAATATACTAGAGGAAAAACTCCAAAAAGTTACGGCTAAAATAGGGTGACAAAATTATAAAATTATTTCACATTTATAAATCCATTAAATAATAAAATAAAATCATCATGGATGTCCAAGGAGAGGATTGTACTTGGTTCAAAAAATAAGATGACATTGAAAATCATTTGGTTAATTACTTTAAATCCTTTCTTGTCTTTTCTCCCCCTAGGATTTGGGACTAAAGGATCAAGTGGCTAATATCTTCATTATGTTTATTTCTCAGGAAGATAACACTTCCATTCTCACCCACCCCTTGGATGAGGAGATTTGAGTGATCATTTTTCATTAGAAGGGGATAAAATCCTTGGACCAAATAGTTTTCCCCTTTCTTCTTCTAGGTCTTTTTGGAAATTATCTATGAAGAGGTTTGCCTAGTGGTCATGGAATTTTTTGAAGTGGGTACCTTAATCCAAGACTTAAATATGGTTTCTTGGTTCTCATCCCTAAGAAATAGAGAGATTTTAAGGCATCAAACTTCAAAACCATTAGCTTGTGCACCACATTTTATAAAATCTGCACCACAGGCCTTTCACTCAAATTTAACTCCTACCTAACAAAATAATAGGAAAACAATAGGTTTATTTCATATATGGTAGATATAGTTTAGATAGGATTGTAATGGTTCATGAAACCATTCACTTAGTGTCTCACTCAAATTGGGAAGGTATGTTTCTCAAGCTTGATATGAATATGGCCTCTAACTAGGTTTCTTTACAATTCCTCCACAAAATTTTAGATAGATTTGGTTTCAATCACCCAGTCAAAAAATTAATTACCTCTTCCATTTTAAATCCTTTAATCTTGGATATTATCAATGGAGTCCCCATGGATTTATTTTTGGTTAGAATAGGGTTAAGGTATGGGGATCCTCTATCCCCATACCTGTTCATCATTTCAGTAGAAGCTTTAAGTTGAATCATTATGAAGGCTAGAACCTCAAATATCATCAAAGGAATCATTACTATCCCTAATACTAGATCACTAATCAATAATTCACTGATGACATGATGATGATGGGGGAGGATTTAGTTTTGGAAGCTAGGTTCTTCAAAATAATTCTTAAGGTTTATGAAGTGGTTTCTAGTCAGAACATGAACTTCTCCAAAAGGTCCCTCTTTTTCGTCAACACCCCCTTCGCTCTTCAAAATAAAATTTACAAGATTATTCATTGTTTCATAAGGAATATTATATATATATATATATCTTGGCACCCCCATCTTTGGTGGTCCTTTTAAATCCAAATATTAGACCCCCCTCATTGGTAGGATATAGAAAAAGCTAATAGTGTGGAAAGGTTCTATCCAAAGATGATAATGCCAAACTTCTAGAGAGTGCAATTAAAATTATCCCCATATACTTTATGTTTCTATTTGATATTATAGACATAATCATTGATCAAATAGAGGAAATTTAGAAAAACTTCCTCTAGTGAGGTTTAAAAGATAGATTTATGTTTTTGTTTATCTCTTGAAATCAAGCATGTCACCTTACTCCAAATAGAGGTCTAGGGTTAAGAAGAATTAAATAAATGAATCAATATATTCTATCAAATAAAGCATGGAGGGTGGTCAAGGACAAAAATCATAGACAAAAATAATTAGATCTAAATATATTCCTTTTGGGGAAGGTCATTACTTCTCAAAATCTAGCCTCGATAATGTCTCTACTTTTTGAAAACAATTACAGGTGGGCAAGGATATGTTGTGAAAATGACTCAAGTGGAATGTAGGTAGAGGTAACCTTGTTGGCTTCTAGGGTGACCCATGGATTAATGTCTCCCTATAATCCACTTTCTAATACCTAGACCTGGTTTCTTTCTTTAAGGAAAACTATGGTCACAAGGTGCCAAATTATTAGGAAATAAGGAATGAGAGGAAGTGTTGTAAAGTTTTGACTAAAACTGATTTAGATCAACAACAAACCCACATGATCCAATATATTAATGATTTTATCCAACATATTCATATCATCCATTTTCAAAAGGAGGATTCTCTCATTTGGAAACATGATTTCAATGGTCTTTATTTTGTAAAGTCTAGTTTCTCCTCCCTTTGGGACTAAGAGGAAGAGGAATTTAAATGGAAGTCCATTTGGATTAAAAATCTCATACCCAAAATTAGTGTTTTCTTATAGTTGTTAGCCTAGAATAAGATATTAACTATGGATAATCTGATCAAAATAGGTATAGCCATTCCTAATAGATCCTCACTTTATAAATAGGAAGCTGAGACTATGGAACATTTACTTCTCTCTTGCCCATTCACTTCATCCATTTTTCATCTTTTCTTTAGCATTTCTAAATTTTCATGGGTTATCCTTGGTTACATCATGGACTTAATAACCCAATGGAATCCCACTTGGGAGGCTCCCCCATTGTCTTTTTGGTTGAACCTGGCCCTCTCACATATATTTTTGGCCATTTGGAAAGCTAAGAATTTTTACATTTTCAAGAATCATCAGCCTCACCTTGCCTCCACCTTTAAAATGGTTTTATATTTTATGCAAGAAAATTAGACAACCTCTACTTCTTTGTTTGACAAACCTAGTTCACCTCTCTTCTTTGATTATGACCCAACTTAATGTAGTTATCCCTGGTAAATCCCAAATTAAAAGAGTGGATAGGTCTCAGGTTAAGTGGTCACCTCCCATTCCCCAATGGGTTAAACTAAATTCTAATGTAGCATCTAAGGGGAATATGAGCCCAATATGGGTAGGAAGTTTTATCATAGAGATTATTCAATAAATATTAGAGTGGCCTATATAGGGCCACTAGGGATCCAAACTAATCACATCTCTAAAGCAACCACCAAGCTATGGGGTATAGAGGAGGAAATTATTCTTGGCTCTGAGTTCATCCATATAGAGGGGGACTAAATGAACATTATAAAATTCCTTAAAGGTATTTCTCCACCTTCATGATACATCTCAAATATAATTAATGATGTTAAAAACCTATTGAGCCACTTCAAAAGAGTCCTTATTGAGCATGTCTATAGAGAACGAAATAGGGGAGTGGATTGTTTGGATATCATCTAAGTGATTATAGATGTATACATCACTTGGCATGAGAGTGAATTATTATATAACATCATTCACATTTTTGATATTAACAAATGAGATATCATGTAAAGTCATGATGGTTGAATTTATGATGAGTACATTATGGGTTATGCATGGTGATTTTCATGCATGTAAATCTCCTATTACCAAGACCTTACATTAGTGGTAGGTCCCAATACTTTATCTCATAATTGTGTTATGTCTTGTTTCCCTTATTTTTCATTTATCCCTCTTGAAAAGTGCTTTTGGTGCTATTTGCAGAAAGAAGTTGAAGTCTAAGAAAATGGGAGTAAACATAGATCACATTGAGCTGATTTCATGTACTGATGTTTAAAATAATGAACATGTTTGGAATAAATTGGTTAAATGGGGGATCGATATTATCATAGAATGCCTAGTGGGGCATGACATAGTGATCTCCATCGATCTTTCCCATGGTTGGAAGAATCATGAGGTGAGAATGCATAGGTTGAACATTTAGATCATTGAGGAGATAATAGGCGATACCATAGGTATGGAATGCCATGAAGTAAATGCATTCAAAGAAAAGAGATGTAAGGAAAAAATTATGAATGTCTTATTTAGGAAGGAAGATCATAAACTAAAGTACACCAAGAAAGGGTTTATGCATGTTGAATTGCTGAGGAGATGGTTGGAGGTATGTCTTCAAATTATGAGATATATTACTCTTGAAGGAAAAAACATTGTTCTCTATTCCTATCACTTCTTTCTGCTAAATAATTTCAAGGGTCATTATATTATTATAAATTTTTTCCTATTAAAATCATTGGAGGTATATATTCTAAACTTCAAGAGGAATATAGTGGTGGATTTAATCCACCAAGGCCTTATCTTCTTACTCATTAAATGAGTGGAGATGGTCTAGTCAAAGACTATTTCTGAGGCCATAGACATCAATAGTGAAAAGGACTTAAAGGGAGAGGAATAACATTTATCTCATATGAGATCTACAGAGGAATAACAAGAGTAAAGTTTGGGATATTTGAATGCTCATTTACATCTTGACTTGGGAAGCCCTTCCTTTGTTTAATGATTTATTCTCAAGGAAAGGCAGCCCTAAGGGTTAATGTTAATGAGGAAATTGAGGTTTCTCTCCAAAAAAATTACACAAAAATTGTGATATAGAAACTCTTTTACATAAAAATAGCTAAAGAATTTGAAAGGCTTAGAGACTCCCTCTGCCTTGATAAGATAGACGTCAATGATGGAAAGTACAACTTGGCTCACACCCCCAAAGGTAAATCAACATAGAAAGGTAAAGATGATGAAGTCACCTAGGCTTTTGATTAAGATAAAAGAGATATCCTTGACTCACACCTCAAAAGGAAGAGACTGGACAAGGGTGAGGACCAATTCATCATGAGCTAAACTAGGGGTGAAAGCAATAAATGCACTAGTGTAGAGACCAAGTAGCTGGTCACTTACTCTAAATTAGTTTAGTTTTTCACACCCTTTTTTTCTTAAATTTCCTTTTGGTTTTTTTGCTCTCAATTGGCTGATGTTCGGTGACCTTTAGGCTAGACCATCGGGTTAGCTCTTACCCCACTTTTTGTTGTTTTACTTTTTCTTGAATATCTTTTAGTTTGTTTTTATATAGGGTACGTGTCCCTCCAACCTAATTTTTAACCTATATAATAAAAAAATAGATATTTTGAAGTTATATATATTATTATTTATTATAGAAGAAAAGAGATAAAATATAGTGATTGATATAGAGATATGATGATGATTTACCTAAATGTTGTGAGGATCCTTCTAGATATATTTACAAATTCCAAAAAATAAATGAATAATTGAATGAACTTTGGAAAATGACCCAAAATAACCTTTAGACTTTAGGAAACGTCAATGGAGAAACATCTTTTGATCAATTTGAATACAATAATATTTATGGATGCCTTAATTCAACCTCAACACTTACTTAAATACTAAATCTATTCTAATAACTACTTCTCATGTATGTGGGATAATTAAAATATGCTAAAAGGATGAATTACAAAGCATATGCATCCATAGATACTAATAAAATAATAAATAAAATAAAATAGTAGGAAACGACTTTGTAACATCCCCTCCCCCTTAAAAAAAATTGGTCCTCAAAGCATTAGATGGGGAATCATTGCTAAATTTGGAATAGTAGTTCCCACGTGACATCTTCTAGTTATATTCCATCCCACTAAATTAAAAATTTCATGATTGATTGGGAGATAATTTGGTAGGTGTACCTATCTATGGCTACTTCTAGTTGAAGAAGGATGGATCCTTCATTATCAAGTTATGGTAAAACTATTTACACTCTAATGTTGGTTCTAAGAACTTTCTTTAAATAGGAGACATGAAAGATTGGGTGGACTTAGGATGAAGGTAGAAGATCCAACTTATAATAAATAGACCCAATCTCTTAAATAACCTTATATGTCCCATAAAACTTTAAATCAAGCTTATAACAACCATTAAGTTTTAGGTATCATTACTTATATGGCTTTAGACAAAGAAAAACCATATCATCAAGTTGAAAGGTGGGATTGGAGTGGTGATGATTAGTTTATTACTTAATTTAATTATGTGCTAGATGGTGATTTTCCCTTAGGGTGTTAATAATTAGATCTTGATGCCAGAGAGTATTGTACACCACTTGAATTGGGGAACTATGAAGGCTTTATGGGAGAGGTGATGGGAGTTCTTGACCATTAACCATTTTATATGGAGTCATTTTACTAGAAGTGTGGTACTAGGTGTTATAGCACCATTCTAAGATGGGAAGCCAATTTTTACACTATTGTATTTTTATGAATCAATAAATGAAGGAATGTTTTCAAACATGTGTTAACAATTTATGTTTGACCATTTATTTAGTGGTGATACCTGGAGCTCATATTAAATTATGTGCCTCTATATTAGAATATCTCTATCAAAAAATTGATAGTGAAAGTTACATCATGATTAGAGATTATTGGAGAAGGGATGACATGAAGATATAATATCTAATCCAATAAAGCTTTTGTAACCATGGAGGTTGTATAAAGATGGCTAAGGTCACAAAAATGACTATATATGGAGAGGCAGTCTATTATGATTAGGAACACTATGTTTCCTCCAAATTTAAAGATCTCATTAATGAAATCCATAGAAACATAAATATATATCCTATTAGGAATTGGAAAGGGCTTTAGAAAAAAATTAATCATTATTATTTCACCTTTGTTGTAGAAAATCAGGTGTTTTGATCATGTTCCAAGTCATGCACTTACCTAGCTATACAAGTCAAATTTAGGCTTGTTCTAGAGGGGCGTAGGCCTCAACTAATCCAATGTTTCTCAGCATTTGGATGCACCTAGTTGAAAATATGTGATAGATTCTTTACAATTACAGATTTGATATATCATCCTAAATTAGCGTTATTGCATTGCTAGAGTATATATAGAAAAAATAGTCTGGCCCCAAGTTCTATTTTCTAACCTTGATAATAATGAAGAAATATAAATATTGAAACAAAATGATCCATATAAAAATTCACCCAAGGAGAATGGGATTATTCAGGAGGTACTTAAGCATTTCATAATCTATGAAAAAGATGAATGGGGTCACCAACAAATATTGTCTAATTTTTTTTAGGGCATAGACCATGGTGAGAGCCTCACACTCAATTGTAGTATAGTTTTGATCTACCTTTGTTAATTTTATAATCATAAAGTAAATGGGATGATCCATTTTGACTTCACTTGATTACACCAAGAGTGTGCCAATCATAGAGCTAGAAGTGTTGACATGGATGTGGAATATGGTTGTCCAATTGAGAAATTATAAGGTAGGCACGCTAGCCACTCTAAACTTTAGGTCTAAAAGGTATCCGCTTGTGCTCCACCCCAGTAGAATGGTCCATTCTTGCATAAGATCTATTTTATAAATACCAAAATATTCACATATCTCCTTATGAATTTTATATAATATTCATAGTGGCTAAGAAAAACATGAATTTATTACTATGTGGAAGGAGTCTAGAGCTAAATGATGATGGTGATTTTTACTATATTGATGATCAAACCATCCTTATAGATGATGTGCCTGAGTAAGGGTAAAAATGATGTTGTGAAGATATATTTTTAATGTTTAGGAATATTTGAAGCTATCTACACCTCTCAAAAATTAGGCATAGGTTATCACAATGGTCCTTGATAAATCCATACATCATCCAAGCATCTAGATAAACTTGGAAGAACATGTAAATGAAATATTTGAATGTGTTGATCACCACTCTAGAGAACACAACTGGTGCATTCTTGAGTTTAAAGGGCATCATGTTATAATTGAAATAACTCCATTTAATTGAAAAGGCTTTTTTGACTTGTCCTCTTCCTCAATATAGACTTGGTGGTAGTTAGAGAACTCATGATTGAAGGTGTAGATCTTGTATCCTACAATGCCTTCCAAAAATTTATCAATGAATAGATTTGATAAGTGGTTGTTAATTTAGGTAACATTTAACATTCTATTATTGACAAATTTTTTAATGCACCCATCCTTATTTATGCTTATTACCATAATGCTCACCCACTTATAATATCTCATAAGGTAGATGAAACCTACATCCAACATTGAATTGATCTATGTTTTGACCTTGGCATAGAGGTTGGGATTCATCCTATAGGGGTGATTTTTTATTGGTCTTGCATTATCAATTAGCTTTAGGATAATCTTCCCAAATTATGGTTGGGTGCCCTTCATATCTTGATAAGTCATGGGAAACAAGTATTTTAACTCATTTAGGAGGTCTATGATGTGTGTCAACTTTGTATCAAACCAATATATTCTTCGAGTGGCCATTTTTAGCTCTCCTTATAAACTAATACCCACTTTGATGGTAGTTAATGGTGTGAAGTAGGGCTCATTCTTTTCCTGGTGTGATTCTTCAACTTGTCAAGTTCCCACTATTGTCTTTATGTGAATATGAGTGGGGTTTTCTTCACTAAGAGTGATATCATCAACCTGGTGCATGAGCTTTCTTATGGCAATCAGTGTTTTCTATTAGAGTTCTTTTTAAGTTTCATCATCTACTTCTCTTTAGTCATTTTTGAGCATCTATTCCTCAAATAAAGTTAGGAACATCATCCCTTTTTCCCCAAACATGTATTTTAGGCACTCCTTAAGGATGATGGTGTCCTTAAATACTACCCTCTAAATTAATTATAGTGGCTCCATGAACTCCAATTTCTTTGAGGAAAAGGAGAAGGTGTGTACAAACTTTTCCTTAAGGGCCTCCCAATTGGTTACCTCTTGATGCATCTCATTGACCACATACCACATTCATGCTCATCTCTTCAAAGTCCTATAAAAGGTATATAGCCATAAAGTTTTTGGGGGAGTCATGCCATAGTAAGTCCATGTATCTTTTCATAGATGCACATACACCATGGGGTCAGAGTCACCAAAGTATGCCAATATATCCAAGTTCTTATTACTCCTCCCAAATCTAACGGAAATGGCTACTTTTACCTCTAGCAAGGTGGGCAAGTTAGACCTTTGTTAATCTACTAATGTGTAATAGTGATTCTCAAGGTATACACTAGTGCATCCATTTTATCTATCTCTTTAAGGATGTATGCTTCAAGGTCATGGACATACCTTTCCATTAGATTATTCCCTTTAAATTCTTAGAGTTTTATAGGTTTTCCCTTACTCATGTAGAGTACCCTCTTTTCTTTTTCCTCCTAACATGGGACCCATCATTTTAGAGCATGATCAATCTAGACCCAACTAATATTCATGAACTTTGGGACCCTTATGCACACCAAGCATAATTTATAATGAATGGCCTTATAATAATTTTCAACCCATTGATCATAAGTGACATTGGTGGTGTCTAATGGTAACTACCCATCCTTCTAAGAGAGCACTCCTTTATTATAAGGGTTAAGATTCTTGATGATTTTCATTATGATGTTATATATATGGTTGATCTCATCATCCAAATTAATTATCTCCTCATAGGGGGTCATTTTTAACTTTAAATAGGAATCACTACCCTTTCCTTACCATTTTAAAGGTCATATATATCTTCTTAAAATGCATATTTTCATTGTTGGTGTAACACTGAGGCCTTCCTAGAAGTGTTGGATAGTTATCCTATTTATCCAAATCAATAACCTTGAAGTCAACATGGAATTTAGTTTCCATAATATCTATAATGGCACCCTTCAAAATTATGATCAATTAAACTCAGGTCTTGTTGGCCATGGTACATAGGTAGAAGGCCTCAAGGTTAGCCTAGCTATATTTTCCCATGCATTATTTATTAATATATTTACCTCATTGTTGGTGTCAATTAGGACCTCACATATGGACCATCCATCAATGATGGCATTTACCAGTAGTCTTGATCATACTCCATGTTCTATGTATGCCTGACCTCTCATACCCTTTTAATGCATGGTACAATGGCTTCCTTTAACTATTATTATAAATGTTCTAGAAGAAAGTTATTTAATAAGGGTAGTATCCCTTCTATTTTTAGGAGTCATAATATTTCCATCAGTTTTTACGCTTCAATCTCCTAGCCATCATTCTTTTTTAAGAGGTAACTTGTGCCTATAGGTCTCACTCTAGTTGGATCTCTCCTTGCAGGCTCTAGATTACACTCATGCCCTATTAAAATATGTATTTTTAGCATGCAAGGTCTAGATAAGGTTTGAATTTTGGTTCTAGATGTGTAATGCACTCAGTGTGGCTTGGCATCCCATATTTTAGGAGTAACTTTAGTATTGGTATAACTAGAAGTTGAATGGTGATTCCACTTCGAGTAGTTTCCTACACTTTGATTGACTCATGCATGTTGGTAATGCCTTTAGAGCCCATTTTGCCTCTTTAAGCTCATGTTTGATCATCCTTATGCCCTTATAAATGCTTGGGCTACCTTGGGTTAGCTTTTTATACAAGTTGGGGCATTCGTTAAATGGATGTGATCATTGATAATACTCACACATTAGATGCATCAGGAAGTCATGTTGATAGTGCTTAGTTAACCTACACTTGTAACATGATTATAGTGGGAATATTCCTCCATCACATCCTCCACCTCACTCTCTAACACCTCTTTATCTTTTATAGCTAGCATTATATTAGACATAACCCTCATTTCCTTAGTTGTCTACCCTTTGACTATTTTAGTTGCTTGCCTTACACCTCTCTCCATATTTTGCCACATCTCATTAGTTACTTGATATTCAACTATAGTGTGAGTATAGGCATCACATGAATTAAAATAGAGGGTTATGCTAACCTGACTAGTTCATTTTAATAAAGGGTATTTTTTCACATCATGTACCTCATGATAAACTTCATAGCTGAGAAGCATTATGTGTGTGTTCCTCTAAGGGAAGTTGTTTCTACTATGACCTTCTATCTGAAAATTGATACACCACAACCTAATTTGAGCATCTTGTGATGAAATAATGGTTAGTTATTTTAGTTAAGATGTCATAAATGTAATTTGTGACTCTATGAAGGTGTTAATTCCTATATCATCACTCCTAACCACCTCAGCTTTGAGCATGGCTTCAAGCACTTCTTGAGGGTCTGTGAATGTTTTCATGGATAACACCATTTAGAAAGGTACTAAAATCCTCTAATTAACTATTTTACATGTTGGGAGGGGTAAATATCATAAGGGATATTGGAAAGGAGGGTCTTAAATCTAGTATCATACAAGGAAATACTCTTTGATAATTATTGTTTGATCTCCTTGAGTATGGTGATGCTTTGCTACTCAAACTCAAGTTTATCAAACTCCTTCAAGAATGCTTCCTTTAGGGTGTGATAATATACCATATCCTGGTTAGTGTCAAACTTCTTATACCAAGTATGGGTGTAATCAAGCAAAGTTGTCACAAATTGGGTTACCTTGAACTTGGACTGGGTTATTCCTTAAGTGTCCTATTATAACTGACACTTGAGCACATGCTCTATGGTATTCTCCATACCTCAATACATAGGAAGGCATGTTGCCATCTCATAATAAATCTAAGGCTATGGAATAACTAATGCTTGAGGTGATTATTCTCCTAGTACTTGTCCTAGTGTTAGCCTTCCAAATCCTCCAGCTATTAGGCTAGGTATTAGCCCCATGGTTACCAATAGTACCACAAAATATGATGGGACTATAGTACTGAGTAGTGGCATAACGCCATTTATTATGAGTTATTACCTAGGTTTCATAGTTAACATTATCTAAATTTGGGTGTTTCTACTCACATTCTATCTAGTCATGATAGAGCCTCAAGGTCTAGAGGTATCTTCACTTACCTCGTCATATTGGATAACTTATTCAATTATAAAGTTTTGGTCTAAATCTACAAAATAATCAAATTCTATGTTGATAATTAGGCCAATTATCAATATTCTATTTTCTTATAGGGTATATGATGTATAAGCTTTGACTATAGGTTCAAAGGGGGTAGGTGCATCTAACACATCTCTAATGATTAATTATTATAGGGACCCCAAACATTCACTAGTTAACTCTAGAGCTTGCTTCATGGCTTCAACAATTCCTTCCTCTAGGAAATGATACCATTCAAGAGATCCTCTCAGCACTTCTAGGTTCTATATATTCCATCATATTATGCTTCCTCTTATTATAATCCTATCACCTAAGATCTCATTTATTATTCTACTCATCCCCTTCCATTGCACCTCACGTACATATCCCCTTCTTCCCCATTATAATGATCATATAAGAGATGAATTTAGCATTCCATCCTCACTATTTCAAATTTGTAATCCACCATAAACTTCTTGAGTTTAGTGCCAAGCTACTTTAAAAATGTGCTTTATGTCTCACACCAGAACTAATATTCTACCTTTTTAGGGTAGGATTACATCGACACTATCAACTTAAGCATGTAGTTGTTCATCACCACTTTCCACCATTTTTCTATGACTCTAGTCTAAGTGGTGTCTAAGTTATCAAGCCTCCATAGGTGGTCTTCTATTTACTTAAGGCACTATCTATAGCTTCATATTTTTTGTTTCATATATGAAACCAATCATCCATACACTTGCTTTGGTAGTTCATAAAAGAAAACCTCATACATGGTATCATACAAGTGGTTCTTGACCCACTTCTTTAGGTTCTTCCCTTTAAAAGTTAGATGCCTTAGCAAAAATATATCTTCCACTAATTATATCCAAAACTTGATATTCTCATGGGAGAGTTGGATAATTATCTTGGTGTACCATTGCATCAACAAAATTTAATGGTCCGAGCAATGGAATCAAAATGTTGTAGAAAAGTAGGTGTTTTGGTCATGGGCCTAGTCATGTGCTTATCTAGTTATATAGGTTGGATTTAGGATTTTTCTAGAAGGGAAAAAGCCTTGACTAATCCTATGGTGCTCAACATTTAACACTAAACTACACTGACATCACTTTACATAAGGTACAAGCCTTGTGTTCTTACCTAAAGCATAGTGGAGAAGAGACTGGGGTTTGTGTTGGGATAGTTGTGCCATGGTGAAAGTCTATCCTTTGGGGATATTGGTTGGTGAAATAATGGTTATAAATTCATGGGTACAAGCCTATGGGTAACCTTGGCTTAATATCATTCAATCACTTAAGTGGAAATTAGGGATTTTATTGAGGGACTTTGACGTAGGTTTGTACTTAGTTTCAGGTATCATTATGAATCATAGGGTCTTAACCATAGCTATAAAATTTCCTATCTTAGGTTTGGGTATCCTCATTAACTACAGAAATGCCATATAAGCATGATATTAGAATCTCATGAGAGACCCACATACATACACCAAAATAAGACATTCAATACTTAAAACATATGTTCACAGGTTTCATCATTAATAGATTTTAACAAAAATACAAATATAAGTTAATAGAAACTAATAATATTCTTGAATTGAAATAATAAAGGCCCAAAGGCTCACAAGTGAGCTTAGGAATTATAAAGGGGAACATCAAAAGCATCTTGAACTACTTCTAACTCTAATGATAACCATCTAGAATCAATTTACCAGAGCTTTAATGCTCTAATTCATCTCTCTTCTCTACTAATTGGACTCAAATTATTTTTATATAGCTTTAAAGAATATTAGGATCATGGGTAATATAACATGTTCATCACTGAGTTAGTTTTAGATGTATAGATCACATCATCTCCACTAAGCTTGTCTTAATAAGTAGTCAGTATCTTATGTGACTGCTTCTTAATTCCAATTGATTCAAAAAGGAGTTGTTAGCTTCCATCTAGATGGAACCACTAGATTAAAAGAAAAAATCATCCACCATGATTTCCTTATGCCTAAGTATTTTTTGAGTTGGAATGGGGCCACTATTTAGGTTGAAAAGGGGCCCAATAGTTGTGTTGGCAAGTATCTCATTCAATAAACATATATTGAATTTCCCCTTTCACAAACTTTTAAAAGAAGTTTTGACATGATTGCTCATATGTTTTAAGATATTATAAGTGCCCTAATTATGTAAAATCATGGATTTCATAGAATATGGATTGATGAAGGTCTATTTTATTGGGAAGCACCAGACATGCCTTATAATACATAGAAGCATCATCTCATGAATAATGTGGTACTATATAGGGATCAGTGGTCAATTGTTGAATGAGATGGTGTAAGGAGGGATATTTTTCATAAACTTGGTTTATATATCCTAACTAGTTTAGAATGGTCATGGATATGGTAAAAAGGGAACTCTACTCCTTTAATGTGCATGAGAGAGCGTCTTCCACAACATTACCCTTACCACTATTGTAAGTAATTACATAATCATAGCCCATGAGTTTTGACCCATTTTTTGTTTATTTGTGATGAGACCCATTTATCTATGAAGTATTTCAAACTCTATTTATTATTTTTGATGAAAAATGACTCCCAAGTAATTATGGACACCATTTTTATACTACATGCATAATTAGCATCATTTCCTTTTTGTATGTAGACAAAGCAAAAGTTCATCAATAAAGGGATCTACTATTAAAATTAATGGGATAACCCTATTAGAGAAAAATAACACCTAAGCCATTTACATTGGCATCACTTTTGATGGTGAAAGTTTTCATGAAGTCTATCATGGCCAGAATTGATGTGCTACATATAGCCGGTTTGAGTGTCATGAATGCCTAGTTAGTTGTAGAATCCCATGTGAATGCATTCTTATTATATAAACATGTAAAGGGAGTTATGATATTTATATAATCCTTGATGAACTTTTGCTACTATCGTTTAAGGCCTAAGAATCCATGAAGTCTCTTGAGGGTTGTTGGCTGAGGTCAATGTTACTTGGCATTAATTTTTTTGGATCCACATAGGTCCCATTGGATGAAATAATGTGCCCTAGATAGTTAGATTACTATTGATCAAAAGGACACTTAGAATTATTAACACATAATTTGTTGTTTGATAGAAGTTGTAATTCCCTATCAAGATTTTAGAGATGCTTGGCCCATGTATAGATGTAGATCAAAATATCATCAAAGAAAACCAAAGTAAATTGAAAGAGGAAAGTTTGAAATATTTTATTCATTAGTGCTTAAAATTTTAAAGGGGCATTTGTAATTCCAAATGGTATGACCAGGAATTCATACTAACCTTCATGAGTGCAAAACTCCATCTTTGGATTGTAATCAATATGCACATGGATTTGATGATAGCTTGAATGAAGATCCATCTTGGAGAAATTTTTTGCCTCATGGAACTCATCAAGAAGTTCATTGATGACTAGAATTAGGAATTTATATTTGAAAGTGAGGTGGTTAAGGATATGAAAGTCAATTTAGAAGTGTCATGACCCATATTTTTTGTGAATAAGAGGCACTATGGAGGATTATGGGTTGGTGCTAGGGTGAATAATGCTAGACTTGAGGAGTTCCTAAACTAGCCATTCAATCCCAGTCTTTTGTAAATGGGGATAGTAATATGACTGAATATTTCATGGCATGGTTCATATAAGGAGTATAATTTGATGATATCCAGTGCATGAAGGGGGGAATCTAATGAATCTATAAAAATAGTTACATGCTTATTGAGGATGGCATGTAAATTAGTAGGGTAGTTAGTAGTAGTAAGGATCTAGAGTTGGATAGAGTTCATTTAGGCAATGACCCTATATGAGCCTATTTGTAGAAGATTTATCATGAGATGGGAAGTAATGATGTGATTAGATATAGTTAATAACCCTTATAAGGTGTGATTATTTCCAATATCTATGAACTAAAACCAAAGCTTATATAAGTCCCATAGAGTAGGTCCTAGTGTGTAGAGCCACTCCACCCCTAATACCTCATCATAACCCCCTAAGGGTAGGGAAATCATATCTAAGAAAAGAGTGTAATATCTTATTATGATACACACATTTTGACACTTCCATTTATAGGGTAATGTTCACCCATTAGCAATCATGAATTATAAGATAGAACAAGGGTATAAAAATTAGTTTGCCTACTTAGTAATGTAGAGATTAATGAAATTATGAGTGCTACTAGAGTCAATGAAGATTATGAGGGGGATATTTTTAAATAACCCCTTAAACATCATGGTTTGAGGTGTGGTAACACTTTATAGTTCATGTAGAGAGATTATAGGTTGATTCTATTGAGCCATTAAGTCCCTGAAGGGGATTTGTTCTACTTGAGCATGATAGAATTCATAGATATCAAGGTCACTATCCTGCTCTAGTGGTGATTCTATATTTAATAAGTAGAGATTTGTGACACAATTATGAACCTTAACCAATTCTTCGTCACAATTATAATATAATCCATTTTTATTATGATGCCAGATATCTACCTTAGTACGGTGCTTGATCAGTGTGGTTGTGGCTATCTACTTATTTATTATGTTCTTTATGGTTAGGGTAGTGGTAGGTTGACTTTGTGTTGATAATTTATTTTCTATTAAATTATATAGTCCCAAGGAATCCATCATGTTATTGGGATGAAACATTTTCACCTTAGAGTGAATTGTCTTCTTGAGGCCACTAATAAAATAGTTCTTGAAGAAGTTATTTTATAACTCTTTAGTGTGATTAGTCAGTTTCTCAAATTAAATATGATAATAATGAATAGTAGTTTTCTTTTGGAGTTTAGTGAGAGGTCTTATAAAGTCTTGAATGTTGAGGGACCACTCTTACCCAAAATTAAGGATTCAAAAGTTTTATAATTAGGTTCATCATTTGACTTGAGATACCAATGGTACCATTAGAGTGTTTCTTATTCCAAGTGGAAGGAACAAATCAAGACTTTGTTGACAAAATAAGTATTGTGAAGGTTGAAGGATTACTTAGTTAAATATATCCATATTATATGATCTTTACCATTGAAGTATGTAAATTATAGCTTGGTCTCATGTGATGTATAGGGAGAAAAGAAAATATTCACTAAAGAAGAACCATCCTAAAATTTATTGAGCAAAAGATTATTATGTTTATTTACTCTATGCATCATATTAGTTAACTCAATGAACTAGGTTTTCAATGTTGCAATTTATTCCTCCATGATCTTTGTGACTACATGAGTGGATACCATAACTAGTGTTTTTTTATTGGATAGAAAAATGCATTATAAGACAAATTTAGTAAGGATTTTTTTTAATTTGGACTCAATCAGAAGGGGCAAATATAATTTTACTATTTTTTGGCACCTCCTGGTTAGGATTGATGAAGGCAAGGGTAATTTTGGAATCATTATTTAAAAACTAGAAATTTTTTCCAAGAGGGATAAAAGAAAATAAAATGGAAAGGAAGATTGTGTGAAATTTTTTAATCAAGAGGGAAAAAACTAAAGAATTTATGGCAAAACCCCAAAAAATCAAAATATTAGTTTTTTGGCTAATAGAAGTGGAATTTGGATATGGAACCTTAAGTAAAACAATGTGCATAATGGAATTTTAGGTGTTCTAGGAAATTTTGAGAGTCAAAAAAACTATATATGGAGAGATATGGTGAAAACACAAAAAAAATAATCTAACCTATTTCCGTTTGGTTACTCCAAAAATTCTATCAACAAGTGTGCAGTTACGAAATGTTATCAACTATGATGACACTATTATTGGTCTATTAAAATTATTATGTTGGATATGGGCCCAAATTTTATTCATCTACCTAAGGGTTTTAAGGATTCTCTCTAGCCGCCAATGATGTTTGAATGAGTAATACTTTTTAGAAAACTTTGGCCATAGATATAACCCTAAGTGATAGCTCTTGGTTTACCTCACAGGTGTAAATTAGTTAATCAATATGCGGTCATTTCTGTTTATGCTGACATGTTTGCTTAATTTTCTATCTACTTTGGGGTTCCTATGTTACTATAAACAATGAGTTTTAGGGCATATTCCTGAGTAATTCACATAGTTATGTGGAGGGGTATGCCCTTATCTTAACATGCAATGAATATGTATAAAAAAGGCAAGGAAAAATATTTTCATAGATGGCATAGCTCTTGGAAATCCATTACTAAAAAAAATCTCCAAAATATATTTACAAGTTGAGAGAGTGATTTGATACTAGATGTGAGGGTCCTTCTACATAGATTTATGAATTTTAGAAAATAAATTAACAATGAAATGAGCTTTGGAAAATAATCCAAAATGACCTTTAGATTGCATGCCACTTTGAGGGGACAACCTCCTTTATAAGCTCAATACAATAATATTTGTGGATGACTTCATTGGGCCTCAAAACATACTTAAATCCTAAATCTATTCTAACAACTACTACTTCCCATGTATGTGGAATAATTCAAATGTGTTAAAGAGATGAATTACAAAGCATATGTATCCATAGTAAATGATACACTAATAAGAAAAGAGAAGGGTAGGACATAAGTTCCTAACAAAAGTCTTTTTATACTTTTTCTAGGCATAATGTATACTATGTTTTACTTAATTTTTTTAATAATATAACATTAAAAACCACTTTGTATAATTCAAGTATACATTTCTTGAATGAACATGTAATCCCAAACTAAATAAATACTAAATATCTAAATAATTTTTCCTAAATTTTTAACTTATACTTTAATTCATTTATAAACACACATTAACATGTTTTGATGGGTTTTATAGGAACATCTACTAACAATGGTATAGTGAGAATGGAACTTTGAAACATGTTGAGATGGTTACCTAAATAGAGACATTTAGAATTATGGTTAGATTAGAGAATTAAAAATGTTGTAAAAAATGATGCAAATAAGATAAAAACATCTACAAGATAATTTATAAGTTGGTAAATACATGGAAGAATATACAAAATATTTTGGTATAACTTTCTTGAGTTATTAAACACATGGTTGCCAATAATTAAGTGTTATTGCTTCAATCTAAGAGAAACATAACACTTTTTTTGAGTAACTTTGGAATCCTATTAGATGTGCATAAAAATTCATTATCTAAAGACTACCTTTAATAGGTTTATTACTATTTTTTTCATGTAAGTGTATATCATGTTTGAATCTACAATTGATTTATTTTTAATAAGTATCATGGAATTCTTTTTGTAATGATTACCTATAGTACATAAAATGTTGGTTGAGGAAAAGGTCATAATGCCTATTATGGATAACATGGAGTAGTCACATTGGATATTATGAATATGTGTATGATAGTGAAGTTAATGATGAATAAGCCAGATGATAAACTTAAACTCGAACCTAAAAAATGGAGGACATGGAGAAGAATAATCAAAAATGAATTTTGGGACTAGAGTAGTATAATCGATAATAGAGAAGATGGAGGAAAGAAAATAATCCTAATGTAGTTGTGTATAGGAATAAAGTAGAGATTTTATAATCTAAATAAATAATGGGAGATTAAGGAATATCTATAGATTATGGAGATGATGACGATGAGGAAATGAAAGGGACCATTATAACAAAAGCAAAATATGAGAGCATAAAAATGGATAGAGATTGGAAAAGGGATTCATAAGAGAAGGAAGAGAGTGGAAAGAGAGAAGATGACTAGTTCTATTAGTTATAAGGTAGTTTTAGGTCATATTTTCAAGGTTAATATTTTTTAAAAAACATAAGGAATAATATTTTTTAATAATTTATGTTAATATGTAGTATTAAAGTAAGTTCAACTTAAAATGAAACAAGAGTCATTAATGTGCATCATTCATATCAAGGGTACACATCTATTATGCCTAAGTTATAAATAGAAAGCATAAGAAAAAGTGTATAATTTAGTAAATATAATTTATGGTTTTATTATTTTATAGATAAATTTATAAAGTCTAGTGAATACACTAAGAAAGGGGTGGATAAGAATAAATTGACTAAGGGTAGATTATAGGTCATAATAAATCATAAGATGTTGGAAAAGTCTAGTCCAAAAAACTAGTGGTTTTAGGTGATAATTTAGGAACAATGACTATTAATATCATTTTTTTTGTCACTGTGTCATTATATTATGGTTATGCTATTCCTGAGCATTACATGTTAACCTCTAAAATGAAATGTTAAGTTAAAATTGTAACTAATGATGTTGAAAATAAGTGTGATCTCTTAAGAGATTTAATTAAAAAATATTTAGAGCTCATATACAAAATTGATTCTACAAAATTTAATTTTTAATATGTCAAAAATTAAATAATAATAGAATTAAAAATGAAAAAATTTACAACTATAAAATACAAGATCTAAAATAAATTAGTTAAAAATCAAGAGAGTTAGTATGGGACTATGATCACAGGTTTTCTAATGCAATTAATAATGTCAATTTTGTGTTTCAAGATATATATAAGGATGAATGGTTTATATAAGGTATGCTACCTTGAATTATGTTTTCCATTTATCAAATATATTTCACTTATAAGGCATATGCTAGAGTAATTGTGCTCTAGGTAGAGTAGATAGAAGACTAGGGGGAAAGTTCACTTCAAAAGATGGAAAAACATTAGATGTTTTTTTATCCAAGATGGATGAGTTTCAAGAAATTAAAAATAATAAAATAGGATACTTATGTATGGAGTGAAAAAAGTGGGACACTATATGAATGAGAGCACAAAAATTAAAATATATTTTTGTGAGGTCTGTCAGGTAGTAGGACTTATGACTACAAAATACCATGTCTTATAATAATATACTAAAAATCAAAGAGTTTATATTCAATATTATTTTAAGTAGCATAATCGTGATGATAATATTTATATATTTCTTAAACAATTGGATGAATACGTTACCAATAATTTATTTTTCATAGCTGCATAATAGATCCCTATCATGAATTTAGGAATTCCAAAACTAGATGTAGAAATGGCCACTATGAATTAGTATCATCCTTAGATCTTAACAATATGGACAACAAACTATACATAGTACTATATATTATTAAATACATTATGTACTTAGTATCACTAGTCATTGAACACTACATCATTACAATAACATATGATTGGATGGGATCCATCTTCTCTTCAAGATCCATATGGGGATATGATAGTCAACAACAATTATGGGGTTCACTATAAAGAAAAATATTATATGATGGTAAGAAATAAAAAGGTTGGTATTTTTAATAGAGACAAGGGGTACCAAGGTAAATACTAAGGATGTAGTCATAGACTAGATGATGAACATGCTCAAAAACTAATTATCTATTATTTATGTGGATAAATCAACCATTTTGAAAAAAAAAATACAACCAATACTAAATATAGGTATAATATGTATATCTGATAATTACAATAAAAAGCCATATAAAATATTATCATGTGTTATAAATACTAAAAACTAGTGTGAAATTTGAACATGGGGAATTTAAACCTAAGGGATCCAACATACATACAAGTATTTATTCAACACCAACAAGTATAAAAATTATTACCACCTTTTGAAATGTTTTAGGATCAAATAATTAAAACATTAAAATAGGTTAAACATCATGATCCTACAAGATAATTTTTTTTGATGTATCAAAAAACCTAGATATTATATAATAAACAACACTAGAATGTATCTAAGAGTGATGTTTTAGTCATTGATACACATATATAGTCAATTTATACACATTATAAGGTAGGATAGAGTAGTTAATACTTTTAGAAATATACTCAAGTTGTTAATCAGTTTGTCAAATTAGGATATGCCATAGAACATAAAAAGAAATCCTACATAATGTGTTAGAATGCACATAGAAAGGGAAATAATGCAGTGAAAATGTAGTATGGCATGCAAAGACTAAGAAACTATGAGATATCAACTTTTGAATGGATATAGAGTTAGTAGGATGTGAGGTTCCAAATGTTGTATTAAATTTTTTAAATATGGTAAATATGACACATCTTCTAATAAGGAATCCATTAGATTACCTATTCTTAGCTACATCTTAGCTATGTTGAGTCTCGAAAACTATGTAAGGGTAAAACCTAATAGGAAATTTCAAGATGTATAAATTAAAGTTTCAAATATAAATTTTATAAGATATTAAAAATTCATAGATATGAATACTAATGAAACACTGTATCCTACAATGATTGATAAAAATTAGGCATATGAGGAGTAGATGACTATCAACACAGTGCACAATCAATTAGAAGCACACCAATGGGATAAGATTATTATCATACTTATAAATAAATATGAAATAAAGCATTATATATTGACTCACCCTATGGCTATTGCGAAAATAGTTAGTTTAAATATGATACAAAGCCTAAGCATAACACACATAGATTTTCATAGTTTAACAATTTCCTTCAAGAGATAAGGCCATTTTAGAATTTATAACAAATAAATAAGTCTTCATCTAGACCTATGATAAAAAAAAAAGCACAAGTTCCAAATTTACATACATGGGAGTGAATGTCTACATATTTATTATAACCAACAATGTGTGAATTAGATTTGATATATCAAGTGGGTGCAAAAAACATGGATTACACTAAACTAACTCATGAAGGTGTTCTATGATAGGGAGTTGCATCCTTTGTGAATAGTGAATTAGATATCCGTATGTGGAATTGGGTAACATGAGAGCATGAGGTGAGACTAATTATAATGGTTTTCACTATAGAGAGGCAATTACCTCAATATTTCCCAAGTAAAGACTTGGGGAAATTTATTTATAAATTAGAGCCAAATATTAAAAATGTAGATCAATAATTTGGTGCATTGAACTATGCTCTAAAGGGTACTACTAAAACATGTTGGGTAGTACATAGGAAAAATAAATTTCATTTGGAAAATGCTTATGAATTACTATGGTCTTAATTTCAAATAAAACCTATGATGATGAATTACTAGCCATCTTTCTTGGAAGGACAATGTCCTTAAATGCATATTCATAAATGTGTTGATGTATTGTCCTCATTAGGTCTAAAACATAGATATTGGGTACATGTATTCAAGCATAACATATCACCTTTTCGAACATCATGGTAACATACTAGGAATGAAGGTGAAAAACTAAAAAATGGCCATAGGTTTAGTAGGATTTTATTTAGACCTTAGATTTTGAGGATGAGAATATACTAGTGTAAAAAGCTCTCAAGAATTTTAAATATTCCTATGTCATGGGTGAGAATAGGATATAATAATTATAATGAACTTAATATCATAAGAAGAAGTAGATAAATATTTTAATATAAATATAAAACATTACAAGGATATTTAAAAGTAAGAATAATTTTTGGTATAATCGTATAATAAAATCATAGATAACAAAGAATAGACAAAATATAGTGAAAACAACAAAGACCTGGACATCAAGGGTGTATTTGATAGCAATCAAGAAATAGAGGAAATAAAATAAAAATCATAGAGAAAACATAAAATATCTAGCTATGAAATTTAAGCATTCAAGAATAATGTGGATAGAGGACATTATGAGAATATATGCCAAGTGGGTTCAAAAAGATATATAAAGAACCACTAAATAAACTAGTAGGGAACATTAATATTGAGTCTTTACTAAATCTTATATATTTGGGTTATTTTTGTAAACAACACTAAATATGATAAGGGTTTTAATTATTATGAGACTATCAATATGTGTTCACAGTGAAATATTTAGAAGTTAAGCATGGAACCCTTTATTGGAAGGGATGCATATAGAGATCAAGGAGTCCACAAAACCTACTAAAAATTCCCATTAGGATAAATTCCAATATGAATCTTAAAGTGATTATTAAAAATGATATAAATTAATAATTATGGATTATATATCTCATAAAAAAGGTTGAATGGGTAAGTATAGTGGTGGTAAAACCTACAAGATTAGGAGAGATCAGAGTCTATGGGTTCTACATGGCATATAATGGTGTTTGCTTTAATGAAACCTTTCTAATTACCTTTATAGATGAATTTATTGAGTCAATCATATGGAAAAAAAATTATTCCTTTATAGATGGATTTATTTGATATCAACATATACCTATTGCATCCAATGATCATGATAAAACCAAATTTTTAATGAAATGGTGATAATTTACATACAAGGTATTGCCTTTTGTTCTCAGGAATACCCTTGAGGTTTTATCAAGTTCTATGGTTATTGTATTCAAATATTTCATCCATGAATTACTAGAAGTTTATCTTGATGATTGGGATATATTATATCTATTCAAAGAACACTTATCCAAGTTATGAATCATGTTATAATGATGTCAAGATCTACACATTATGTTGAATTTGAAATGGTTTTTGTTCTTTACACTATTTAGTGTTCTCCTAGGCCACATAATGTAAATTGATGGTATTTTAGTTGATCAATATAAAATCACCATTATTTTGAAAATGTCACCTCCTATAATCTCTATTGAATAGATATCATTCCTAGGACATACATATTATTGTCACAAGTTCATAAAAGGGTAATTAAATATATCTATGACAATCAAGAAATTATTACACAAATATAAAAAATTTGAGTGGACTAATAAATGTCAATTATATTTTATGGATTTAAATAATATTTTTGTAGTAGATCCAATATTGGTATTCCATGATTGGATTAGGTAATTTTATGTGCATGTAGAGACTTTTGGAACTACACTAGGAGCTATTTTGGCTCAACTAGGAGACAAAGGTTTAGATTATCCCATTCACTTCACAAGTAAAAAAATTTCAACAACAAATAATGTTTACACTATAATAGATACAGAGTCCCTAGATATGGTGTTTTTACTTCATAAATTTAGGAGTTGTCTCTAAGTAACACCATTGAAATTATTTATAGATTGGTATGCTCTATGATACATGTGAATAAACCTATGCTAGGTGGAATGATATCCAAGTGATTGATGTTATTCCATGAATTTCAATTTAAGATAAATGTGAAACTTAGAATGGAAAATGTGGTACTAGATTATATTATCTAAATAAGAAATGGTGAGGAGATAAAAGAACTACAAGATGGGTCACTTGATGCACACTTATTATTTATCACTATGATTCCATATAATTTATAAGACATAGCTAATTTCCTATAATAAAGAGTCCTTTATACACATTATATTAAAAAAATATAAACAATCTGATCGAATTATTCATACCTTTCAATAATATTAATGGATTTCTTTGTAAAATGAGTAAATATGATGTCTTTCACAAAGTAGTCTTGTATCACTAGAGACCATAATTGATGAAAGAATCACATTAGGTAATTACAAGAGGACACTTCAAAAGTGAATCAACTATGAGTAAAATATTATAAATTTTAATTTTTTAGTCTATCGTGTTATTGGATGAACACATTATTGAAAAACGCAATGATGTTTGTCAAATAATAGGAATCCCAAATCAAAGGGGTGAAATACCATAAAATTTGATGATAGAAATGTAACCTTTGGAGATATGGGGAATTGAATTTATAGGGACTACTAATCCTCTAATAAAAATTAGTCATTCTTGGTATATAACTAATATAAATCATTATTTCACCAAATGGGTAGAACCTACTACTAAACATAGATGTAATGAAAGAGAAACAACCAAGCTTTTGTATGATAACATCATTACTACGTTTGGGTGTGCAGTGAAGTCAATCAATGATAGAGGAACACACTTTTACAACAATAATATCAATACCTAAATAAAAAAACTTATGATTTCACACCAAAAAATAAAAATATATCATCCTCAAACTAATGGGTAGGAAAAAGCATCGAAGAAAAGTACTTGATAAGATGCTGAAAAAATATGTAATATGTAGCAAGAGTATTGGGAGGATGAAAATCTACAATCCTATGGGATTATAAGACTAATTATAAGTGATAAATAGATTTAAATCTTTTTTAGTTGGTATATGGAATAAAATTAGTTATTACTATGGAATATATAACTCTAAGTTTGTGAATTACATTGATAATGTAGATAGGAGATTATGATTCACTTTAGGAAAAGTAGTTAGATCTTAATCACATGGAAAGAAATTGGAATAGAGAAATTTGGATACAACAAATAAATAATAATATTAAAATATCATGACATTATCATAATTTTTTATTTAAATATTTTTATCTAGATCAAATAATGTTATTATATGATAGTAGATTTTTAGCACATTCGAATAAACTAAACATTTAGTGGAAATGACTATATATCATCCATAAAATAATATAGCAAGGAAAAATAATAGTAAGGGACCTTTGATAAACTATTGTTACTTGGTATCTAAATGGTTTAAATTTTAAGCCTTACCTTCAATTATCTCTATTAATCTTAGGCTAAAAAATAAGTGGGTGTTGAGGAACACCATGTAGTTATGGTTTTTATTTCATTTACTATTTTATAATCTTTTATAGGTTTTTATTTTATCTATGTATAATTATATCTCTATATCATATGATATCATAACATTTTTTTAAAATTCAACATCACAAGCTATCAAAGGAAAACATCAAGATAATGAAGTAATAATTTGAATAGAAGTCAACATGAGGTCAACATGGGATTAATAAATTAAGTCTAGGAATGAAGAAATGATAAGATGGGTACAGATGATGGGTAACTAATGGTTATTGATTAAGTGATTAATGATAAATCACTTAAAATATTACATATTTACCAAACCAGATGAAAATGTCATACCCATGTTATGTAAAATAAATGAAAGTTCTAGAAGAAGAAAGGTGTGGCATCAAATAAAATAATGTTGGTATGTAAAACACTAAATTTATCTAGTGAATCACCAAGGTCACATCAAAAAAACTGATAACATTCAAATCAAGAGAATAACAATGTGAATTTAGCTATGATTATCTAATGTGAAGTGATATATAATTAGAGTGAAGATAACTTATATAAATAAAGGAATACTATACAAAAAACCATTATAACCTTTTGTGAATGATATCCATATGCAATGTGAGCCTCATTCATTTAGAAATGCACATAATTTTCAATAACATGATTTTGAGTTACATCCATTTATGAATATCCTACCAACCAACAACTATGGATCAATCAAAACTCTTTATTAAATTAACAAATTCATATAAATAAGAAATACAAACTAAAATCACACTAAGACAAACTTGGTGCCACAATTTAGATTCATTTGATTTTATTGATGTAGTATAAAAAATATTTTTAACAAATACCCATCCTAAAACACAACCAATAGACTTAAATATTAAAAACCCTCAATGAGGATAAAATATGGAGTGAATAATTAATATTCCCATATTTGGCCAATTGGATAAATTAATGATTACATTTTTGAGTCACTATAATGAAGGACCATATTTCATCTATCCATGGATGTGACCATATTTATCAAACCACAAACAATGTCAAGGAAAAAATGACATCCAACATGAGACAGATCCTTCTTACCATACAAAACAAAGGCCATTCACATTCATTTAGATACAAGGTAGAAGTACTCTAGGGCTTCTAGAGGTATCCTTATTGAATCAGTTAATGATGTTGTGGTTCAAGTATCATCTCAATGTATTACTAAGTGATTTTGTAACACTACCAAAAGTGTGAGTCAATATACCAATGGGTCATCAATATTTTATATTTAATGGTTAAATAGAATTAGAAATTCAATTAGAATGAGTTCTTAGTATCTTATTTTGTCACTATTATTGATAAGGTCATCAATGACACATCATAAATTTTCAAATGCAATTTCCTAATATTAATTCTCTATTTCACATAGTGAAGTATACCAATAAGATTATAGCACTTGAGGCTAATTTATATCCTACGACCACCTTCACCAACATTAAATGGACAAAGATAGGTTAATATTATGAGAAATTGGGTTGGTTCAATACCTAGTGTGTCTATGTGTAAGGTCTCATCATTTTTCACCCTCATGTGTCCAAATATGTCCTATAATACCTAAGAAAATGTGAAACCATTCTAAATATACATGATGGAATTTAAATCAAAATTCATAGGTTTCACATAGAAGAATTAACTTCATTTCCCATTTTCATCACCATTTTCGATGCATATGAATAATTCCTACAACATACATCCTTGGATACATGAACCATTCAACCAATATTATTCATTCCTCTAGGCATGCAATAACCATTTCCACAACAACATTTGATGTATCTATAAGATAAAGCATAGACACCTCCACGTGAAATAATGGCCCTACTAAAGATTACCATGTGGAAAATAAAGGTCCTAATGGATAACATGATTCCACCTCCTCCATAATAGAGGAAGACTCCAAAAACTAACCTTAGGATCACTAATACAAATGTACCCAAGATTTATACAAAATTTGGCCTTGCCCAACTTATCATCATTGAGGAAGAATTTTACGAGTGTATGCTATAATACATAAGCACAAAGTTATATGAGGAAGAGAAGGAAAATTGTTTTTTATTTTGGAAAATAATGTAGGCTTGTCAAGTGTGCAAAAACATCCCAAGAATTATAATTGTTGATATTCCCACACCTCCTAATTTAAACATAGTTAAAAGTATCTTGGAGGAAGATGTTTCATGTAAATTTTCACTTAAGTTATAAAGAAAGAGAGAAAAGAAACTCAATATGGGTTGTGTTAGGAATGCCTATTTGTTTATGTGTGCATTAAAATATAAGATTATTAGAGATCCTCTTTGGCTTGGGAAGATGACCTATAGATAAGAAAGCACTAAAGCAAACTTGTTCATTAGATAGATAGTAAGGTGGATTGCCTATCAAGAGCTATATCTCAAAAGTGAGAGCTTCCTTAAGGGTTGTCAATCAACCTATTTTAAATAATCAAGCTGATAAAACTAGAAAGAAGATACTTGCAACAATAACAAAAGATTATTGAAATTGAATACAAGAAAATCTTGTTTAGAAAAGAAACTAGAAATTATCTAATTAGTGGTAAACCAATTAGTACTAGTGTTAATGGGTCATGTTATGGCTCAAAAAATTAGAAATAGGACTATGAATAGGAAAGGACACAAAAAGGTGAATTTGATTGGGTCTTAGAGGATTAAATTAGCTTGTTGTTTTTTGGTACCATAGGTGACCATTTTCAATCAATGGTAAAGATCACCAATCATGCAACCATCACTGATTGAGGATAACCATCGCCAGTTACTTTTTAGTGAATTTGGAAGTAAAATTAGGGTTTGGGTTTGTTGATTGATGGGATCTAGAAAGTGGATTCTAGGAGATAGCTTAGGCTTGGAATGAGAACCTGTTAAAATAATACAAGAAAATGAATACTTGTCTTACAAAAAATTTGTTAGTAGGTGTTTGATGTGGATTTTCCTATTAATAGAATTTGGGTTGATTCCAACATCATAATGATACTTGGGAGCTTAGTGGAGAATAAATAACAAGTAGGATCCTATATGATGGCTGAATGCACTTGATAATGTAGATTTACTTGCAAAAATATGTTTTGGATACAAAGAACTCTTCATAATAATTATAGATGGTTTGACCTCCCAAGTCTCTCTCTTATAAGCATAAGAAAGAGGTGGAAGTGGTTATATAAAATAGACTTGAATAAGGCTTACAATTTATCCATGCAAAGGGCTCAAAACTAGATTTAGACTATCATATTTAGAAAAGCAAGGTAGTAGTTTGTCTATAGGTTACATAATAAGTTTAGGCTATCCAACTTGATCTTCACTAGTTAGGGTGACCATCATCTATCACCCTGACCGTCAATGATCAAGGACCTAGGAAAAAGATAGGTTAAAATGGGTTAAAAGGTGAGTTAAGCTATACAAGTGACTCAGTTGACTCTGAAATAGGTATATAGGCTAGGTTACATAAATTCATTAAAATTATAGGTGTAGTTGATCGAAGATGAAGAGAAACTAAAGGTATTGTGATGACTAGGACCATGTGTGTAGTTTTTTAGTGTCTAAAATTTTCCCCTTTTTGTTATGTAGCTTACATGAATGAATGAATAGTAAAATAAAAATGGAGACTACCTCTATATTTTCTTGCCTCAAGAGTAGGAGGAAGTGATCCCCCCTCAAACTAGGAGATGATGAGGTGAAATGTAGGTAGATATTATTTTTATAATAGGTAGATGGTAGGTCATGAGGTAGGTGACAAAAATAAGGGTTGGGCATATGAGATGCAAAATTGCACATAATATAAGATAAAATGGTGTGATAACCATGATCATGTAAAATAATAAAATTGCCAACATTGCTAAAAAGTAAGGGTTGGTTGTAAGGAGTATAAGTGATAAGTGAATTGTGTGACTGCCTAAAGGTGTGGTAGTTAGGAACACTCATAAATAAAAGTAACCTAAGTAGGTTCCATGTTTTTAGTGGGTATCTAAGGTAGGAAGTGATCTTATGGAAAACATAAATGGTTCAAGTTTTATAGGTATCTAAGGTAGGAAGTACTCAAATTGAGACAAAATTAGGTTAGTGTGTGTGAGGTGGCATAAAATACAAAAGGTCAACATGGCAATGTTGTCACTACAGTCAAGGGACCATGAAAAAAAAGTGTTGTAAACTTACATGCCAGATGGGCCAAAATAGACCAATGGCAAGGTGATAAGGTTTTAGGGCTGGTGGTCATGGATGAGCTAAATCTATGTGTACAAGGCACATGGATGCTACCTACATAGTTATGTGGATGCAATATCCAATAAAACTTCAAGCCAAATGTAGTTCTTCCCATGTGAGAAAGATATGGCTGAGAAACTAGGTTAGTTGTTGATAGGTGCTAAAAAAGTGAGGTGAGGACCCTAATCACTAATGGTTAGGTGAATACCCCAAGGGTCAACTAGTGCCTGTCACCCTAACTAGTGACAGTAAGGGTAAAACCCTAAAAGCCACTAGGTTAAAAGTAAGAGATGAGTGTCATTTTCACTCATTTAGACTTTTATGTTTTTGCTCTAGTGAATTGTGGTGATTTTTACATGTGGTGGGCTGAGTTATAATGAGGTGGAAGTGAGCTAGTGGTGTACTTTCCAAGTGAGGATCAAGAGGGTAGAGGCAGGTCAAGGACATAGTGGAGTGGTGTGACCAAGTCTAAGACCATAGCATCACACCTACAATGAGCTAGGGGATGAAATAAAATTGTTAGTTAGGGTAGGTTTTAAAATTTATTAGGGATTCTAACTGTGTAGGCTTACTATGGAAGCCGTAGGTGGGGTTTTAGATGGGGTTCATTTGAGAATAAAATCTAGGAAAATTAGGTGGAATGAAGTTTGTGATTTTAAAATGGGGTTGGGGGTGGGTAGTGGGAACAAGGATTAGGTTTATTAGGTTTTTTTCTAATGTTAGATGCTTGGTTTAGGTTTTAGTAAGAGGTATAGGGTTTGAGTCTCCACCACTAAGATGGAGACAATGAGTAGAAATGGTTCAACTTGACCATTATTGGTATACCCTAAGGGGATATCCATCCCTAGGTGATTGGTGAGGGTTAAGGAACCATCAACAGTCAAGGGTATCAGTGTAGGCTTATTGAATGCTAAAATTTGTGAGTCTAGTCTTTATATTGTGTGGTTAAGTTAAATGTGTAAACATGTGTATTTTTGGGGAACGGGTTAGATTGGTAGGTGAGTTTCATGGGTTTGCTTAACTAGGGTAGGTAGGTAGCTAGGCTAAGGGGATGGGGGTAAGACAAGAATAGGGTAAGGTAAGGGTACGTCAAAATTTGGTACTTAGTGTTAGGTGAAACACTAAAATATAGTGTTGTGTTCTATACTTATATGATAGAGATTAAATTAGACTGAGAGACCAAGTGCTAGTACTCTTTGTTGAGGTTTAAGATGCCATAATTACATCAGATTGGTATCACATATAGAATTTGGGATTAGGTGTGATGCATCACTATCAACATCTATGACAAGACCCTATAATGATCATCATGCTCATTGAGAGATAAGACCCCATGATGAACACATTTTGGCTATCGATTAGAGAGATCACCATCTTACTAGAGGATATGCATAGGATCACACATCTACCAATTCAAGGAGAGGTAGTATGACAAAGAGATGGCAAGGAGGTAGATGACCTAATGTAGATAATCTATTATGATGATTATGCTCAAGCATGATACCATATAGGGATGTTTGACTATGGCCCATTATACTAGATGGATCTAGCAGATACATGTTTGATCATGATGGTGTTGACATCATTTTTGTTTCTTGAATAAGTTATGGGGTAGTTTATTATGGATTTATTATGTGTGTTAGTTAGATGTTATTAGGGATGACTATATTTAATTAGGCCCTAGTTTTATCAGTATAGATATACCAAGATCTCCAGGGTTTTAGCTACCATAAGTAATATGGGATTAGTGTCAGCTTTGTTCTTCATTACTAGTCCTTTGATCACATTTGAGTACTAAGACCCCTGGGATTACCAATAGAGGGTTATCTCTTTGATGAATTATATAGTGGGCTTCCTACGATGGAGGAGAGGTAGAGATATGATATGGTTAGGTGGAGGATCTAGAGACATTGAGTTGTTTTGAGGGGCATTAGATGGCCTGGTAGTTGGAGATGTGATATGGATTCCCTACATCAAGTGGCCATAGTGGGTAAGGCTTAGGTATCACACCTTAGGTCTATAGAATTGGCAGTGGATATACAAACATATGGAGGGTGAGGATGAGCTTCTCCCATTTGATCATGTGTAGAGATAATTTAGACTTGTTCAGGTGATCTAACCTAATTTCCCTATAAACAAGAGAGAGGAATAAAAATTTATGTCACATGCACTATAACTATAGGAATTTGTGCCTAATTTTGAGGAGTTACTAGTGAGGGATCCTATTGATGATACAAGCATTGATAATGGTTACATAGCCTAGTACCAAGGTAGGTATGCTATGGTAGACTTTAGATGGGGTGATAAGGGTTAACATCCCATAGATGTAGATCTAGCCTAGGCATCAAATCAAGTATAGGGAGATGGATTCATAGTAACAATACTTTCCATAGCATAAGCCTAACTTACTAGTTTATAGGGATAGGTTATTGAATTATAGGGATAGGTAGCCATACTATAGGGCTATGTGGTCACTGTGTAGGGGCATGTGTAGTGTTTGAGAGTTAAAAGAGACCAAGCCTAGGCTTCCCTTACCAATATTATAGGTGAGCAAGATGCCATGAGGGAATCTCTTGTAGGGATAGGGGTAACTATAAGAAAACCTGATTTAGTGCTTGGAGCATGATACTTATCCGCTATATGGGAGCTTAGATATTATGAGGCCATGGTGCTAAATCAATTAAACTAGACCATGAGATATGCAGAGTATACAGATGGTTTGACTGGTGGTGTAACAATAACTAATTTAGGTCAGTGGGTAACCATAGTTAGATAGGTAAGGGCTTCGTGATGACTACCATCAGGTATAAGTATAGGTTCAAGACTAGATGGGCCCAATAGTAGTGGCACATGGCTAGTTGGGCCAAGTGGGGGCCCATGATTATGCTTGGATACATGATTATGGTACATTATTTTGATACCGACCTACATGCTGATGTAGAAAGATGTATATTTTATTGAGAGAGAGTTTGATACATTGATATATGTATTATTTATGGATATTTTATGTATATGATATATGACATTCAATGTTTTATGTGATTTTCATGTTTGTGATTTATGGTCATGGATGCTCATGGTTATGGTTATTTGACTTAGTAGTTTAGGCTTGTGATGTCGATAAAGTTGAATTATGATGTTTTAATTATGATTATGGTTATGATATAATATGTCATGGATAGATACATGTTATGTCTCATGTTTATGGTTATATGGATTGAATGGTGAATGGTATATTATATGATATTTAGCTCATTGATTTGGTTGATTATTTTTATTATATAATGGCATACCTATGGTTTATGAGGTGATTGATGGTATGTTATGATATGTTTACATTGTTTTTTTCTCATGGATATATAGATGTCATCACTTGTCGGTAGAGCTCATGATGTACATGCTTTTGATGTGATGTGTATTATTCATGTTCATAGTGATAGGCTTACATAAACTAATAAGAGAAAAAAAAGAACACAATACCCTTTTATTGTTAAAGACTGACACAAAACCCAAAATTGAATTGGCTTAGTGAAAATAAGCCTTTTATATGCTTCATATTAACATGATTAGGCTGATAAATAGGATTCTAATAACATTGTGTCAATTAATCTTGTAGTCTCATGCATATGATATGTGGAGGGAGAATGGGTGAACCTAGAAAAATTAACGAGACTAGTATGTCTTTTTTGTAGGTGTCCACTAAGGAGATCCAATTGTGGCTTTCCAAGATTAGTATTGTTATGAATGCAAATTGTATCTCTTAAAATTTTGATACTCTTGCTTTTTTTTTGTTTTAATTTTGCCTTTTTTTGGGTGGTCTAGGAAGTTGATCGATGTGGGAAGCTTCCAAGAGATTTTTAGCTTTGACTAATGCTTTACTTATCCATCCTTCAAGGGAGTGGTCAAAGTTTATATGTGTAGTTTAAATGATTTTCATAGTTATCCTTCAAAGGAGTAGTCTACCTTACGTTTAACAAGTTTAGTTTTTTTTTTAATAGTTATCCTTCAAGGGAGGAATCTCTAAATGCTAAGAGTGACCCATCATTTATTTTTTCTATTTGATATTACTTTTGTTTTTGATTTGATTTTACTTGACATAGAATTTATGGTATATGCTTGATGTATTACCTTTATGAAGGCAAAATTAAGTTGACATGAAGGTTTGGTAGGTAAAAGAGAGGTACATGTGACAACAACCATAAGAATTGATCTCAAAGAGATGAGAATAATGCCATAGTATCCACAATTCAATATTATGATACAATTATGATGGATAATCACATGATTTAGTTTTAGCCAATTGACCCTAAAAAGAGGGAAATGAATGTTGTTGTAAGGGATGAGCTCACATTAGACAAATGATGATTGTGATCCCTATCTAATAATAGAAGGGACACAAATACAAAGCTTTGAGAGGCTCAATTTTTGGTTTTCCTTCAAGAGAGAACAAATGATAAGCTCCTGATCCATACTTATGGGTAATGATGTAAGGTCCAAGCTAATTGAAAGCAAATTTACCCCTTTTGATTTTCTCCATATTAGTGACATTTTGGTTTTCCTTAAGTATAAGCTCTCCAATGTTTAATTCTTGGAATTTTAGGTGTTTGTTATAAACTTTCTTAACTCACTCTTAATAGACATGAAAATGGGAAATACTAGCAAAATGATGCTCATCAAGTAGGTTGAGTTGGGTTAAATGTTGTTGATGGTAATAATCTTTTGAAATTAGGTCACACAAAGATATGTGAAGAGAAATTATTTGTATTTGAAGAGGAAAGATACACTCAGCTCCAAATATGAAATAAAAAATTGTAACACTAGAAGGGGTTTGGATGCTAGTACAATATGCCTATAGGGTGAAGGGGATGTGCAAGTTCCAATCTCGACATGAGGCACTAACCATTTTGGTAAGCATGTTATTAAGTGTTTTGTTAGATGTTTTGGCTTATCCATTTTCTTTTCGGAGATAAGGTGATAAAAAGCTAAGATTAATACCAAAGATGTCACAAACGCCCTGATCTTGTTTTTGTTTGAAGGATTTGCCATTATCAATGATGATCTTATGGGGAGCACCAAAAAAATAGATGATATGATGGGTGGTGAATTAGATAATATTTTTAGCTTTTGTTGAGATAAGGGGAATAACCTCCACTTATTTCATGAAATATTCAATTGTGGAAATGATATAATGATGTCATTGTGAAGAGTGGGGGTTGATTTCACCAATAAGGTCCAAATCCCATTATGAAAAAGGCTAAAAGTATATAAAAATGCAAAGACTATTACTAGGTACATTATGTAAATTAGCATGTTTTTGACATTTGACACACTTTTTCACATAATCACACAAATCTTGGTTAAGGGTAGGCCAGTAATAGCCTAGGAAAAGGATATACTTAGCCATAGTGAGGCCACTAAATTAACACCAATAGATACCATCGTGTATCTCTTTAATGGTGTGAGAGGATTCTAGACCATAAAAGTAATAGAATAGGATGCCATCTAAGCCTAATATGTAAATAATTCCTCTCATAATGGTATAATGAGAGGTTATTTTAGTAAACACTCAACAAACATTCTTAGAGAGGCCAAAGGGAACTATGCCAAGGTGAAGGTAGATGAATGTTTGTTGATACCAAAGATTAGACAAAATTTACTCTACACTATAGATGGTTAGAGTGTCTGATTTGGTGTAGGAAGGTTTGGTGAGGTGATCGATAATGACTAATAGCTTAAAGTTGGAGGTTGATGATGAGATATAAGAGGTAAGAAAAGCCATGGTATCGATAAAAATTTTGGTACATAGAGGTGTGGTTTATATATGGTAGTGTTTGAATAAGGCTAAGAGTTCTATGATGAGTTATCTATATAGTTACATCATTTTATTCTTACACTTGTAAATGCTATTGACTTGGTTGACCACAAGGTGAGAGTCTCCAAAGATATGGATTTTTCTAACTCTTAAGATTAGGGAAGTTTGGATACCTATTACTAGGGCTTCATACTTGACCACATTATTTGTGCATTCAAAGTCAAGTTTAAAAGACAAAGGGAGTGGTTCACTGATAAGTGGGACAAGGATGATACTAGTTCCCCCACTACACTAACACTTAGAACCATAAAAAAACATGGTTACCTAATTGGTGAAATATGCTTGATATAGGATTATTAATGACTCATCTAGGAATTCTAGGGGAGGAGGTTGACTATTTGTTATGGGTGCCTCAACTAGTTAGTTAGAAATTACTTACCCTTTGATTGATTTATACTAGAGGAACTTAAGGTCAAACTCAGATAAAATCATGAACCACATAGCCATATGTTGGTTTTGGTATGGCTTAGAGTACATGTATTTGAGGGGGTTAGTATTGGTTATGATAAAAAAAATTATGTTTAAGAAGGTAGTGGTGAAGTTTGGTGGCCATGAAGACTAGGGACATACATAGTTTCTTAGTATGCATGTACTATGTCTCATATTTGACAAGTATGTGGCTAATGTAATAGATAACTTATTCTTTGTATTGTTCATCTTGATGGGAAAACATTTCCCTTAGGGAGTGGTATATGGTATATATATATAGAGGTAAAAAGGCTGGCCATCCTTAAGAGGTGTAAGGATAGGTGGAGATAGCAAGCACTCTTTGAGTGCATCAAAGGCCTTTTGACAATCAATATTCAACTTGAAAGAGATGTCCTTTTTCAAGAGGTTATGGAAGGGATAATACCAATTAGAGAGATAGGAGATGAAGTGATGAATAGATTATGGTTTCCCCTACAAGTTGTAGAGTTGTTTAAGGTTGGTTAGAGTTAACATCTCAATGATGGATTTGATTTTTTTTGGATCAACTTTGACTCCTCAAAGGGAAATGATGAAGCCAAGAAGTTTTCCTAAAAAGATCCCAAAAATACATTTCTTTGGATTGAGGTATATGTGATAATGGATAAGTCATTAAAATATAATCTTGAGAATGACTAAATGATCTCTACAAAGCTTGGAATTCCCAAGAAGTTCATCTATAGAATATTCATTGATTTTATGGATAAGGTCATGAAAAATATAGGTCACGAAACATTTTAAGGTTCAACTAAAATTTTTAATACCGAAGGGCATGACTCTATAATATAAAGTCCCCTATGGGGTGATAAAGCTAGTTTTATGCTGATCTTCACGTGAAATTAAAATTTGATTATAACCCAAGAATATATCTATGAGTGACAACATCTCATGGCCTTTTATAAGATCAACAAGTTGGTCAATTCAAGGTAGAGGAAAGTCATATGTTGTGTAGGTGATGTTGACATCATGAAAGTGTACATAGATACATAGTCCTCCCATGGATTTAGTGATAGGCATGATGTTTGAAACCCATTGGGAATAATCGATGGGTTAAATAAAGTTGATAGAGAGGAGGCATTGAATCTCTTCTCTGATAAGGAGGGCTATACAAGGGTGTATTTGATGAAGTTTTTGTCTAACAAGTTTAGTATCATGATTGGTTACAATGTTATGGGTGATAATAGCTGGGTCAATATCAAGCATGTCAGTATATGACTAGGCAAATGTAATACTAAAGTCTTGAAGGAAGGTAGAGAAGTCTTGTAGTTTGTCATAGGTAAGAGTTTGGCTAAGTTTCATGATATGGGGTTTTTTTAGAGTGCTTATATTAATATATGTGGTAGATTCATTCAACATGGTTGAGGTTTTTGGAGGTAAATATTTGTGGATGGAGGAATTTGGTGTACTAAGTTAGGTGAGAATATCATCATCATCATCATCATCATCATCATCATCATCATCATCATCATCTTAACACTGAATAATGTTAATGGTAGGAGATTCTTCCCCCACAAGTTTATGATTGGTCAAATGGATGGATATGAATGCCCCCTAATTTTTATAAGTTAGGGGACTAAGGTTAATCATGTTGATAAAAAAACTTGGGAGGGATGATGTCATCATCCTCACCCACAAGTGGAAGGGGTGTTGGTGAGGAAGGGGTTTCTTCTTTAGTAATGGTAGGGGTAGTTTGTTTGGATTTCTTATTATTAGGTAGAATGAATTTGAGGCCATGCTTCTCATGAGGTTTCTAGGTCTCAATCAAGGTTAACATGTGTGGGCTGTGTTCATATCATCCCAAACCAAACTTCTTCCAAGCACATTTGTGAAGGTATAGTTTGGCAAAGTTTGTGTTGTCCAAATAGGAAAAGGTGGATGTAAATGGTTAACATGGAGAGGAAGTGATGGTAGTGTTTATTGGATTGTCAATTCCCCCATAGATAAATTGGGTTTGACATCTTTAATTCCCTAAAGGGGTAATGGATCTAATGTTAGGGTCATAACCTAGTTCATGGTTAAGTTTCCCATACTCTTTAGGAGTAAGGAGGGAATCAAGGGTAAGGAGATGGTATTATCCATGGGTAAGGTAATGGAATGTCGGTTCCAAAAGGTTAGTGATGGGTATCTAGTTCATAGGGATAGATGAGCTAGTAGAGGCCTCAATGGAAGGGGAAGAAGTGATAGATTTGACTTTTGTGGTTAAGGGTTTGATGGTGGTTATTTATAGTACTTTGGATGGAGGAAAAATAACATCATTAGGTTGGTAGGTCATATTACATGATGAAAAAGGTCTAGGGTCAGCTTGTATGGTAAAAAATTGACCTTCATTTTCAAACTTGATGCAATGGCGGAGGGTGGAAGGTACACAACCCATGACTTGGATCCAAGGTCTACCTAGCAAAACATTATACTAGAATTCACCTTCAACCACATAGAATATTTTTAGGAGTGTGCAAGGTCCTAACCAAATATGAAGGATGATGATTATCAAGGAAGTTATCATAGTGTTGTTAAAATATCTAAGGATGGTTGAAGTTTTAGACATGACATTTTCTAGTAGCTTTTGTTGCTCATAGTTATGAGAAGAGATGATGTTGATACTAGCTCCTCCATCGATAATAACTCATTTTATGTGGGTTTGGTTGGTGTGGGTTGTAATAAAAAGAGGGGGATTTGGGTCTTTGGGGTGGATAGTAGGTATCTTTGAGTCTTTGAAGATAACAAGGGTGGAGGTTTAGAGAATACCAATGAAGGCCTCTAGGAGTTGAGAATCCCCTGGTCCAACTTTAACAACTTGTATAGATGGCGAGGTGAGGTGGAAGTGATCTCATAAAGGCTAATTTTAGAAGGGTTTTGGTGGAGTTTCTTAAGTATGAGCCTCTTAATGGATTTAGAGAGGTTAGCCATTAATGTACCTAAGATAGTAACTTTGGGCTTAGCTACAAATGTAGAGGTTTGGGTCTAGTTAGGAATAGGGTGAGTTGGTGGGTATGTCCATAGAATGGAAACTTTGGTCTTCCCTTTATCATATTATTTTGATCATGTTACCACATTAATAATATGGATATATGGGTAAGGTGTGATGGGGGGTTGGGTAGATTCTCTAGCACTCTAGGGTGAGAGTGGGGGGTTAGTAATGTGTTGGTGGCTAGTTTTTGGGTGTAATGGTGGAGGCATGGATGAAAGGTCATCTACCAAGAGATCATCCTCATCATAGAGTTGGTAGATCATGTCTTAGAGATATTTTTAATTATTTGTGTCATTCCTAGGTGTCCTGTGATAGGAGTAGATTTGATAGTCATTATACTAGGTCTAATGGGAGGTAATGTGAGGTAGGAGGTTTGTACTAACCTTTGAAGAGTGGTTGTATAGGATTCTACTAGAGGTAAGGAAGGTTTTAGTCTCATGGTTTTGGTTGGTAAGAGGGGTGTGTGGGTGGTAATAGGTTGGGTGAGAGATGACTTGGGTAACATGGTTTGGGTAGATGGTCTTGGCCTAGATATGTTGGTAGTTAATTTAGCCAAATTAGATGGTCTGATTAGTTGTGTTCTAGGAAGGACTGGTGCATCAAATAATAAATGTGTTTGCATAAGTAATGGTAGTGGGTGGAATATGTTGAAAGGGGTTTTATTTTAATGCAATGTGGAAGGGTGAGGCCATAAGATAGAGGGCAAGGTAGAAGGAGGTAGAGGCTTAGTCATGTGTTTTGTCAATGTTTTTGTTTTCATGGTTAGTGTGGGTCATGATTAGTGTATAGGTTTGGGTGAAGTTAAGTCTACTTTCAAGGATGGATGAACCAAAATCTGAATAGGGAAGGAACTAAGAGTTTTGAAAGGTTTAGTTGGTGAAGTGGTGGATTTTTTGGTTGAGTGAGAAGCTGAGGGGTTGTCAGAGGTTTAGATTGGTTTAAGAGGTGGTGAAGAAATGATGGATTGGTAAGTTAAAGATGTGATAGATGTTTTAGGTTTGTTGATGGAGGGAAGACCTAAATATTGCCAAAAAGTGGCTTGGTCTATGTCTATTTTTAAGGCGAATTCTAATTTTTTTACTAATGAGGAAAGAGGTTTCTATACTAGTCCTAATTTATGTGTAATGGATACAAAATATAAACTTATAGGTTCATTAGGATGCTTGATAGGTTAGTTGATCTCTTGAGGTGAGGGAATAAAGGTTGAGATAAATGGCTCATTCATAGGAGGTGTGGGTAGGAATGCTCCTCCTTTAGGGATAATATCCTTAAGATTAGTGGTATGTTGGGTAATAGATAGAGGTGGTGAATCAAGAATTTTGATTTGCCCAGATGTACTAGTTGAGGGAGTATGTGATGATTCTAAAATTTTTATGAGGGTAGATAAGGATAAAAGAGCTTCTTTAGTTTGGCTATACAAAGGAGGTTAAGGTGACTCCATGATCTTGTTAAGTGAAGTGGGGGAGGAATCGGTAGATTGGCTGATAAGGTCCTGATGGGTAGGTGTATCACAAACCATGTTGACTATGTGGACATTATGACAACACTTGGCTATATGTCCTTAACTTTAATAGGGGCATGGTTGGGAAAAGGTTTCTTGAAGATGTCAAGATCTTGATTTTGAGGGGAATTGGGATTATCCAACATGTGTTCCCCTTTATCAATATGACTATGAATAATATTACTAAAAGTATTACATTGATTAACATCATGTCTAATTACCCAATGAAAGTCACAAAGAGCATTCTCATTGTACCAAGAAAGTTCTATATGAGAAGAATAAAATTATTTAAGAGGTTTTATAGGTGGAAGTTGTATAAGGTTAGATTTTAGTAGCTTCTTTATAACTGAGGTGTAATATTCTTTGAGTGGACTAAATTATTTTGGTTGTTACGGTTTGGGTTCCTTGCCTTTAGATTTGAGGTAATGGGAGAATTTTTTTGGTTGACATTGGGTGGAGGGGTTATTTTGAGGATGATGGCATTCATTATTCCCTGGGTCTTGGTTCTAGTATTGGTGTGGTTACCTAGTTTGGAAGAAGAGGTTTCTTTCATCTTGAAGGTAGACTTCTTGTTTTCTAACATCAATTTACCCTCATCTATGGCCTAGTTTTTCAGCTTACATGCCATTGTAAAATCCTCATCAAAGGTTTTGAAGCTCTGGACATGTAGTGTATAAGATATATGTTTGGTGCAAGCTTGAGTGAAAATTTCTTTAATTTTGGGTTGATGCAAGGAAAATGAAATATGGTTAATCAAAATTTTCCAAAGGGTAAAAAAATTATCAATGGACTCATCTTTGAATTACGTAATATAATAGAGGTCTGTGATAGAGACCTCCTTATCAATGTTAATAAAAAAGTGATCCAATAATATTTTTGCTAGTTAGGTAAAAGAAAAGATGGAATACTTGGTAAGGGCACTATACTAGTCAAGTGTTATACCGGATAAAGACATGGGGATGGTTTAGAGGATAAGGGTATCATCAGACGTAATTATGTAGCATGCATGCCTAAATCCCTAAGGTGTTTTTTGGGGTCTTCCTTGATTTGAAATTTGGTAAATTTTAAAAGTTATTATCGAGGAGGGTAAGGTATGATAGGAACAAAAGGATGAATAGGTTTATTACAAATGTGATCATAAGATAGGATATTATGATCTCCTAAAATGGATGACTCAAGATTGGTTATTTTTTTCATGGGCATTTTCACTAGGTCAATTTGAGGTTGAGCATGAAAAGGATTATAAGTCTAATATTATGGTTGAGGTTGGGAAATATAATGTTAATTACTTGGTGATTGAGAGGTTTCCACATATTGGAATGTTGATGTGAGAGGTTGGGTGGGGTAGGTGGATGATGGTGGTTTGGTAGTGGGTGCATACCCTTGTGGGTAAGGGATATATCCTAAATTGGGTGCAATATGTAACTACTAGGAAGTCCCTATGGATTGGGTATGGGTGGTTGTTGGGATGGTGACAAGACGGGAGGTAGTGAACTTTATACTAATGGGTGGTGAGCTAAAATGGATAGATAACCCTAATATTAGTAAAGAGATATTGATTGATGGGCTAGATTTGATAGAGTGGAGGTTGGAAATGTTGGTTTTAGGTTCCTCAACTACAAGTGGGACATGATGGGTTAATGGTTGGGTTGTCTTTAAGGTAGAGGAGTTATTAGTAGGGGTGGAATGTGTAAGGGTAATAGTTGGTTGGATAGGTTGGTTATTAGCCACAGTGTCAAAGGGGTTAGTAGACAAAAATGCCTAGATGGTCAAATTTTGGGTGGTGACCAAGACAATAGGGATACCCTCCATAAGGTGGAATGGCATGCTATAAGGAGGATCTTGAGGTGGATTTGAAACTAGGATATGGTGAGAAGATGTGTTAACATAGTCCTAAAGGGCCACTAGATTGTTGTTTAAAAATGTGGTAAATCCATGTCTCCTCAGGGAAATACTCAAGGGAAAGTAGGGCTTCCCATTGGATGAGGTGAATATTTTTCCTCAGAGATGTACTCCATAGATGAGGAAGTAGAATAGGTTGACTTATGTACTAGGTTTTGTTCTACCAATTCTCTTCGGTACTGATGAGTGAGAACCATACAAGATAAAGGGAGAGAAAACAAGAACAATATCACCACTCAAAAAATAAGACAAGAAAATGATCAAGGCAATCAAGACACACACTATAAAGTATGTTAGACCTAGAAATTAGTTTTAATCTCACTTTTGGATTATGTCTTAGTTTATGAGAATGTGTGATAGAACTTAACTTGTAGATGAAGTTCTATAGAAGTAGTCTATGGTTTGTTTCAAGTTGTTTAGGTGCCCAAAATAATCTATATTGGAATCAATATGTGCCTTTTTATTGGTGCCTATCCCCTCACTTCACAATCCCAAAATGATAAGGGTATTAGCTGCTTAGCCAATATATATTGATATCCAAAGTTTAAACTTAACTAGAGAGCTAAGTAGGTTATCCTCTTGGTAATGACCACCAAGTAAGATTATCAAGAATGGGTAAGGTGACTGCTAGGTGATGAAATCTTAGTCAGGCATTGTCTCAAATTTTTTGGATGTTTGTTTCATGAAAGTGGTTTGGCTAGTGTGTGTAACAAAAGTGATGCTATGATAGGATTATTGTGTTGTAATTCAATGTGAACTAATGTAAAAAACAAATAATGGATGTAGTTTATTTAAGGCCCCAAATAAATTTTAGTTTAAATTATGAGCATAGATAGAGAGAAGAACATACAAATGCAAATAAAAAATGAGTAAGGACTATAGTCCCACTAGGCATACTAGAATGTTTCATGTAAATTGTAACTTATCTTCTAAAGAAAGAGAGAGAAAAATATCAATATGGGTTGTGGTAGGAATACCTATTTGTTTACGTGTGCATTGAATCAAAAGATTATGAGAGATCCCCTTTGGCTTGGGAAGATGACCTATAGATAAGAAAGTACTAAAGCAAACTTGTTCATTAGTTAGATAGTAAGGTGGATTACCTAGCGAGAACTAAATCCTAGAAGTGAGAGCTTCCTTAAGGGCTATCAATCCACTTATTTTAAATAATCAAGTTGATAAAATTGGAAAGAATATACTTTCATCAATAATAAAACATTACTGAAATCAAATACAAGAAAATCTTGTTCCAAAAAGAGAGTATAAATGATCTAATTAGTGATAAATTGATTAGTACTAGTGCTAACAGGTCAAGGTATGGCTCATAAAATCAAAAAGGGGCATATGAATATGTAGGGATATATAGAATTGAATTTGATTGGGTTAAAGGGGTTGAATTATTTGGATATTTTTTGGTGCCATAGGTGACCATCATCGGTCAATGGTAACCATTACTGATCATGTAATCATCATTAGTCAGGTAACCATCACTAGTTTCCAATCAGTGAATCAAGAAGTGAAACAAGGGTTTGGGTTTATTGATTGATAAGATCTAAAAACTGCATTCTAGAAGATAGCTTAGGATTAGAACAAGAACTTGGTAAAATAATATAATAAAATGAATACTTGTCTTACCATAAATTAGTTGATGGGTGGTTGATGTGGATTTGCCTATTGGTGGAGTTTAGGTTGATTCTGGTAGCATAATGGTACTTGGGAGCTCAGTATAGGGTTGACAACAAGTAGGGTCCCTATGTGATGGATAATAGAACTTGATACTGTAGATTGCCCTGATTGACCTACAAAAAGAGATTCTAGATATAAAGAGCTCTTGATAATAATTATAGATGGTTTGGCCTCCTATGCCTCTCTCTATTATAGGCACAAGAAAGAGGTGGAAGTGGTCATCTAAACTATACTTGAAGAAGGATTCTAAATATAAGCCATCCATGTAAAGGGATCACAACTAGATTTAGACTACCATATTTAGAAAATCAAGCTGATGGTTTGCATATAGGTTGTATGTTGTGTTCAAAGTATCCAACCTAACCATCATCGGTTAGGGTGATTATCTCCAATCACCCTGACCATCATTGGTCAAAGACTTGGGAAAAAGATAGGTTAAAATGGGTGAAAAGGTGAGTTAATCTAGATAAGTTACTCAGGTGATTCTCGATTATATAAGTAGGATAGGCTAGGTAGATTCATTAAAATTATAGGTTCAATCGATAGAGGATCAAGAGAAACCAAAGGTATTGTGATGATGAGGACCGTGTGTGCATTTTCACATTGTTTATAGAATAAGATAATTAATGTATGATAAAAACCTTATTTTAGGGAATAATGGATGAAGTTTCATCTATAGGATAAGTTACCTATCCACAACCAAATGCACAATAAGGTGAAAATGACAAAAAATATCTCAATCACCACTTGTTTATAGAACCATATCATGTACAATGCTGAAGACATCTTCCTTAATTAAAAAACACATGGGATAATTTTCCACACTATAAATACTAGAGGATATTGAGTCTAAAAGAGAAAAATATATCATGAAATAACATGATGTGATCATCTACATCTACAAATGATTGAATAAGTTTATTATTACACCTACCCACACTAAGGCACTAGTTAGCAAGTGAAAATTGGTGACATATTCTCCCTCTCCTTCCATTCATGATTCATAAATTCTTCCATATCCATCTCCATATTCCCCTATTTATGGATATGAAGCTCAAGAAAGTGAACACCAACAACTAGAACAAACAAAGATGTATAAGGAATACTATATATATATATATAAAATAAGTTTTTCAAGATAAAATAATATAAAATAAGGTGAAAAGGTATCTAAAAATAAGACGAGGACAAGAAGAATAAATAAGAAGCTACTACATAGTAAAAAAGTCAAAAGAAGACAAATATAAAATATAAGTAGAATAAGTTGCATAGAATAAGAATAATGACAAGGAATAAAAACATAACGAGAATAATAAATTATGAAAAATCATAAATAACCAATAATGAAGGAATCACAAAAGGAAACAATAAGGTTGAGGTTGATGCACCAACCATGGTAGAGAAAGATAAAAATAAAGAGGCCTTACAAAAGCAAGAAGAATAAAATAGAAAAGGTTCAAGGAGTAAGTTTCCAAAGATGTTATGAATAAGTTAGAGGAATAATATAAGGCACATGTATAGGTAACTACCACATGAAAGGAGGAGAAATATTGAAATATGAAGGTTGGATATATAAGCCAACCACAAATAGAGATATCTAAGCAAGTGAAATCACTAGAAGAACATTAATCATCTATCACATCACAAGGCTCTATAACAAACTTGGGAGGTTCAAAAGAAGACTCATAGTATGGGATGATATCTAGTCAGTGGTTGTGGGATGTTACAACACTATTGACAGTAAGGAAAACATTCACAGTCAATATGGCAAAGATCTAACACCATGAAATGTCAATAATAGTAATGAATTATTCACATGTTATGGCCATAATATCTAAATAAGTGTCACTTAATATGACGAAGTTTTCCCTAATATATTATATTTATGGAACTAAGGTGTTCTATGAATAAATTTCACAAAATGCATATGAATTTGAATAGGATGTAACATAACTTAAATAAGATAACATAAAAATCCATCACCACCATAACAAGGTCAAATATATCATTGATGATACATGATGTGTATTGATTGTTCAAGTCATGGATGACCAAGATGTGTGTAAGGAAAAGTAGTTAATATATATTATATCTTATATTACAAAACATTATCTCATTGTGTAGAATTTTCAATATATTCAAACACAAGGTTAGAATTTGAATGTGGAAAGAAAGGATATCTTTTAGAACATTGAGAAATATGAGTAAGTATTATACATTAATATTCTATAATATCAATATATGGATATAATCCTATTTGATGATAACAAACAACTAAACAACACATGGAGTGAAGTTTACCTAGAGTTCATCAAGTTAGATTAAGCCAAAGTAGCAATGGGGGAAAATTAGATACATATGAATAGATATATGCCATACTTTAGGCTTATCTTTATTTAAGATATATTATGATGAATAAGATACAAACATGAAAAAAATGAGATGTTGTGAAGTACATTTGTTAGAATTTAGACATAGAGGCATGTATATAGATTGCAGGAGATGGTATTAAAAATTTATAATAAAGTTTCACAAAACATGGCCACCCTCTTAATAATCAAGGATGATAACATCAAGAATATAATGGTGTGCCAAACTACTCTATGAACTATGATCATTTTGGTGTAGTAACTTCTCATCAGTTGGAATATGTTAAATAAGGACTTGTTCCATCTAGTTAGTTGTATTATACAAATCATCAAGGATCCCAAATTCATCCCAATGAACCAAATATAATAAGAGCCATAACAAAGGAAAGTAATTTAAGTCACACAAACATCCATTCATTTTCAATAAACTTATCCAATTATATATTCTTCTAGTGTCAGTTCATAAAAAATAGCTCTAACATCACCATATTTTTAGACTCTTTCAATTATAGTATGACATTTTATTCCTCCACCTTCTGTCTAGGTATTTTGAGGTCAAAATTTTGAATATTTTTGAATATTTTTTGTAATTAAAGCCTTAATAATTATGAGAGGCTAATTGATGGATGAAAAATCATAAATGAGAGCATCTTGGTTATGCCAATATTTTGAAAACCTTTAGGGGAAATAGATTGGTATGTTGGTTAATTGTTAATCTATAAGGGTGGCTAAGTAATGTGAAAGAGGTGAAAACCAAATAATGACAACTTGAGTGATTACCAAAATTTATTTTTTTACACCAACCTCTTAGCCTATGAAAATATACTAGCTCCAACACAAGGCACACTACTTGTGACTTTGTCTTGGGATGAGACCATTGCTTAAGTCTAGGAAAGTGTTAGTAGTAGACTCTAGAATGTAAAATTTATAGATTGTGGATGAATGATAAGTGTGTGATGTATATCAATGTGTGTGTGTGTGTGTGTGTGTGTGTGTGTGTGTGTGTGTGTGTGTGTGTGTGTGTGTGTGTGTGTGTGTGTGTGTGTGTGTGTGTGTGTGTGTGTGTGTGTGTGTGTGTGTGTGCACGTGCGTGCGTGCGCGTGCGTGTGCGTGTGCGTGTGCGTGTGCGTGTGCGTGTGCGTGTGCGTGTGCGTGTGCATGTGTGTGTGTGTGTGTGTGTGAGAGAGAGAGAGAGAGAGAGAGAGAGAGAGAGAGAGAGAGAGAGAGAGAGAGAGAGAGAGAGAGAGTGAGAGAGTGAGTGAGTGAGTGAGTGAGTGTGTGTGTGTGTGTGTGTGTGTGTGTGTGTGTGTGTGTGTGTGTGTGTGTGTGTGTGTGTGTGTGTGTGTGTGTGTGTGTGTGTGTGTGTGTGTGTGTGTGTGTGTGTGTGTGTGTGTGTGTGTCTCCCAAAATACTATAGACTATGAAAAGACACCTTTGAGATAGAAATGGGAAGAATAAATAGGAAGCAATAGGGATTTTTAAGTTATATATATATATTTATTTATTGTAAATGAAAAGAGTTATAAAATATAGATATTAATATAGAGATTTGATGATGAGTTACTTGAATATAATTTTGTACTTGTTCCATCAATAATGTATACTCTATTTTTATTACATTTTTTCAACTACTTAACATGAATTATCACTTTGTATAATTTATATATATGTTTTCTAAATGAACTTGTAATACCAAAATAAATGTTTCCTCATTTTGAACATGTATGTTACTTTTCACAAAAACAAACATTAGTATGTTTTGATGGGCTTTATAGGAACCTATACTAATAAATTTTATGAATTGTTTTTATGTTTTCAGTTACATATTTGACTATTACATGATGAGTAGATGGTATTATATCCTTGGGTGACCAAACCTAAGATAAATTAATTTTCATAATTTAAATTCACTTTGAAGTTCCTTTGATAGACCATGTAAGGGAAAAAATTAGGGTACCTATATTAATATCCCCCATAGTCATGAATTTATTCCATAATTAGTTGGCTATGTAAGTGAATATTCATTTATTTGACATTATACCATGATGTGAGTTTCATCACTCTAATCACTAAATAAATTTCAACATCACTAAAAAAATTGTTGTGTTTCCAAACTACATTTCCAATGCACTTTATCACCATCCCACCCACGTCATATAAATTGTAAATAATGGTTACAAATCTCAATTGTTTGTAAAACATGCCATTGATATATGCAATCTACATATTTGATCTCATATTTAATGTATCACTTGACTGAAAAAATAATTTTGGTTAAATTTTTGGGTATGTAATATATAAATAACAAAAAAAACCATACAAATTAAATAAATTGAATGAAATGAACACAACTAACCATTATAGAGATAGTTCCAAGATTAAAAACTAAATAGTAAATATATTATAGATAAAATAGGTAAAATAATAATTGACGATTATCACCCTTCTCCCTAATGAATAATATATCTCAAATTGGATTTGAATAAGTACAATGATGTATGATATGACTCAAATGTTTAGGGTTAGTGTGAAGTATGTGTATTCTAATTTATTTATAAATTCAGCTCATGTCCATCTTCCTATTATTAATTAAAATATATTACAATAATATGTGTGGCATGACTTAATTATTTAGGGGTTACTATGAAGTGTGTTCATTCCAATGAATTCATTATTTCAACTCATGTTCTTCTTCCTAGAATTTATTTATCTATAATCTAAAAAGAATATATGACATGACTCAATTGTTTATGGGTAATTGTGATGTCTATTTATTCCAATATAAATGTTTGTTAAAATTATGTACTTATTCCTACACTTGATTGAACTAGACTTCAAAAATATTTATGATGTTACTTAAACATTTAAGATTTAGAGTGTAGTGTGTTCATTCTAATGAATTTTTCAATTCAACTCCCATAATTACTCATGTACTTGATTTCACTAGGCTTTAAAATAGTGTATGACATGACTAAAAATTTTAGGTGTTAGTGTGATGTGTGTTTATTCCAAATTATTTTTAAATTCAACTCATGTATTTATTCCTACAATTTACTAAACTATACTTATATACATGCATACATACATACACATGCATGCATATATGTATGTATGTATGTATTATTTAAGGATTACTATGATGTGTTTGTTCAAATGCATTTTTTAACTAAAATCATGTATTTATTATCAAAATTGATTAAACTATATTTTAAAAATATGTATGACATGACACAATTGGTTATATGTTAGTGTGAAGTGTATTGATTCCAATGAATCCATCACCTCAATTCATTTTATTATTCCTATAATTGATATAACTATACTTGAAAAATATTTATTATGTGATTCAATTATTTAGTGGTTATTTTAAAAAAAATTAGTCCAATGCATATGTCACTTTATTTCATGTACTTCTTCCTATAATTTATTGGAATAGATTTTAAACAGATGCATAATTATTTATATAAAATGTTTTTTGACATTTATTTAATCAAAAATATTTTATTATTTATGTTTATTATTCAATAATAACTTTAATGATTTTTAATGTTTATTTTTTGTATATCATTTTTAATTTTTATCAATAATTATTCAAATAAAATTATTTTAATATTAATTTTAATTATTTAATAATAATCACAATAGGTGGGAAGGGATGTCTATTCAGGTGTCATCCCAAATGAAATGATTAACATAATTTTATTAGGATTTCTGTAAAAGAGACCAAAAATTTAAAAAATTCCACCCAAAACACATTAGTGCCATTAAATAAATAGTTTTTGAAAGTACCAAAACTACTTAGTACTATTAAATAGATAGTTTTTGACTTGTACATTAATAGAGATAAAAATTATAGATTATTCAATGGTATTTTGAAGGTTTATCTATAATTCATAGTGAGTTATATTTATGTTTTTAAATAGTTGGTAAATAAAATGCATGGAAACAAAAACTAAAAGAGATAACAATATAGAGGAAAAAAATCGTGAAGTGTATGAACAAAATAAGAAAGAGGAGGAATAATATCATCAAGGGAAAAAAGAAAATAAATAAAGGAAGGGAAAAATGAGAAATGGGAGGAATAATATTAGGAAAATGGATTTCAATATCAACAAAAGTTATATACATACACGTGTGTGTGTGTGTGTGTGTGTGTGTGTGTGTGTGTGTGTGTGTGTGTGTGTGTGTGTGTGTGTGCACGCGCACGTGTGCATGTGTGCACGCACGTGCGCATGCATGCACGCACGTGTGCACGCATGCACGCATGTGCGCGCATGTGTGTGTGTGTGCGTGTGTGTGTGCATGTGTGTGTGTGCACTTCAAGGGGAGGGAAAAAGTGAGCAATGAAAGATTATATATTAAAAACTAGTTTGCTACTTATTTCATTATTAAATATTATAAAATTTTCAAAAAATATAAAAGAATTGAATACTTGAAAGTATTTTTAGATTATTTTTAATATTTTAAAAGAGTTTTACTTTTAATTTTCATGTCATTCCTTAAATATTACATTCAATACATGTGGATTTATTGAATTTTAAAAATGAATTGTAACATTCTATTTTTTTTTAGAATTTTAATTTATAATAATCTATTTTTAATTTATATTTTTTTATTCTTCATGTTGAAGCCTCTATTATGTAGTTTTTGTAAAAGAATGCCCAAACTAGTATAGTTTTTAGAATAATCTTCAACAATCAAAAGAGTGGCAAAAAGGGTTAAGATATTTAATGTAGGATCATGTGGTATAGTTATAACCAGGGTAAAACACAAACCAAAATTACCTATTAAAATCCATACAAATTACCATATATATTCTATATGGATTAAAAAATTATCTATTGGGTGAATGAAAAAAGAGAGGTTTGGAAAAACAAATATGGACAATAATTTATATCTCACTTGAAATAAGTGACCATAATCTAGCTAATCATGAACAAATAAATCATCTAATGTGTTTTAATTTTCATAAATATAAAGAGAATCATGCATTTAAAATGATTAAAATAGATTATGGGGATGACATTAATGAAAGAATTCAATTAAAAAAATGGTCAAAGCTCCTAAAAGTGTAATCTAGTTAGCTTATAATAGAATTAATGAAAAATGAAGAGAATAATGGAAGAATCTACATCCTAGACATTATGTAGAGGATGGGTGGATTTTATTATAAAAAAACTATGAAGATAATGGAAATAATAATTAGGAACACTAAAATTATGGGTACTTTAAATTACTGTAAATTCATCTTCAAAAGTAGTTACTCATTGGATAGGGAAAATAGATCTATAAGGAGTGAATGTTGATTTTATAAACTTACATATCTATCCTATTTTTTAAATTTTTACTCATTATTTTTAATTGGTGTAATTTTTATAGTTATATTATTAAAAATGTATATGTATTTTTCTTCACACTTTACCAGTATAATGTGTTTTAGTGTAGGGCTAACAAAGAGGATGTCCATTTCATCAGACACAATGACCCATGCAAATGTATCATGATTAATATGAGTGTTTATATTAGTCATTTTTTTTATTAAAAGTATATTATATTTTTATATTTAATATTTTTACTTTTTTGTAATACATATTTGTTTCTTATATTTAAAATAAAAATTGAGCCACTGGATGCTAACATATAGGTGGAATTAAATGAAGGTTGGGAAACTCTAATAAAAAAATTAATACAATAGAGAGAATTAAAGTAATAAATTAGTTGGTAATTATAAATACTATAATTTTTTAACTTTTTTTTTAATCACTTTTTTATAAGTAAAAAATGGAAAACTATCCCATTATATTAGGATAGTAAACAAAATTCTTGGTAGAACTACAACATAGTTCAAATATACATAAGACAATGAAAATCCATCATTTTCCATGTATATGAAAAAATTAAGGATTTAAATATATTCCATTTTTTAAGTGATAGAGTCAAGAATGATATAAGGGTCATATTCCTTATTTTATTCTCTTTACATCTTGATAGTTTTTATTTTATCAACCAAATGAATAGGACCAAGGAAACTAGTTTTGTTACACAATTTTACACAAATGTCATCCACTTTATTTTCCATCACAATGTAATTCTCCACCATTGAAATAGAATCCTCATATAGAAACTAAAATTAAAATTTAATCATAATAAATCCACTTGTAACCACTATTATGCACACTTAACCTATGCTCAGTTCCATGGTTTTGAACAATTATTCCTTTTATTTATATATAAATGACCCTTTATATAAATTAAAATATGATGCAAAATTTATATATTCCTTAATCCAAAAATCATAGACTCATTGCTTGACTAATTCATACTTCTAGTTTATCTTTCTATATTCCTTAGATAAAACTAATCCTTCAAGATAATTCTATAGGCCAATTATGTATAGATCCACTAGTTTTATCCTCCCAACAATTAATAGATAATTTACAAAATTTATTCATCTCAATTGGTCACTCCACATGTTTCACAATTCCAATTTGATGAAATCAAAAAAATTCCACTATATAGGCACAATTTTTATCAATTTTTTCACTAGATGAAAATGAGGATTCCATTTGATTGTAAATGTTAGATATTATCCAACTACACAATTATAATAAAGTAATTAGTCTTCCAAATTCTAAGTCCACACAACAAAAGAATCCTTTAGCTAGTTTGAATAAAAAAAGTTCACAATCCATTATTTGAAACTCATAATGACACCACAATTGCATCAACATATAACATTTCACCATTATTATATACACACTACTTTATCATGAGATAACTACATGGATTTTGATCCCTCTTTAGAGTAATAATATGTTGGTAGTGATCAACACATAGAGTTTTTATGTTAATCATAAACCTATCCCCTTGATTGATACCCTAATTTATATAACTTTCCCACTTATAATTGAGAGAGGGTTTTTAGTGAATAAAAAGGCACACAGTGGATTCTATAGAAATTCAAAGACATCTAATTATATGTACAAGAAATAAAAGTAGAGGCATGCCTTTCATAATTTAAAAAGAGGGTAAAATGATTAAAATCTAAAGCCATACCTTAAAGACATTAGTTTAGGTTGGTCAAATCCAAAAAAAAATATCCTATCCCAAGATAATGTGGAGCCATATTCTTGATTTTTAGTAGCCTCAGATAGAACCATAATCACTATTACAGTCCTATAGACCCAAGTTACAACTATGTCATTTACTTATTTGTATTTTCCATTTTTATCACATATCTAAAAATGGTAATTTTAAGATTATCCATGTGTATTTTTTATTTTCTTATGCATTCTAATTTACTTAGTAGTTTTTATTAGTTTTATTAATACACCTTAATTATAATTTTGATAAAATATATTGGTGAACTCATTTATTGTTGAATATATCAAAACTTTGACCATTCATGTTGTTATGGTTTATTTTTATATTTGTATTGTTTTTAAATTTTAAATTTGGTTTTTTTGATTTAGCATATTGTTTTCTAATAACAATATTTCAAGTTTATTTTTCACATTTTAAAAAATATAATAAAGTTATTTATACAAGTTCTCTTAAATTTGAACATTCTATGAGTTCCATTGATAAAAACACAATGGCAAAGTCAACCAATAGACTTTATGTTACTAAAAAAATGTGAATTAACATGCTATATTTCAAAGAATCCATATATGGAAGTTGAGTTTTTAAATATTATTACGGATGAAATAAATAAAGATTCTAAAATCTAGTCCTCTTAGATATATATTGCTATGGGTTCTTTACCTATCTATGAATCATGAAATTTAAATTTTATACTAACATATATTATGGGGTAACCCAAGGGTTTAAATAAATAATTACACCAATCCCTACTCAGTTACTTGTTACATTGTCTTTGGTTAATACATATTAAATTCCTGATGTACAATCCTTTATGTATAATATTGTAGCTTTAAAAACTAAAGTGTTGCATTTTGGACAAGGTGCTTCAAAACCTAAGTAAACACTTGACTCACAAACTTTATTGCATATTCCATTATCACGGAATATTTTAGCCTATCCTTTACCACCTAACTTTATGGCACCTAATATTACATTATATGATGGAAAAGATGATCTTGAGCAACATTTGAAAGAATCACATGGATCATTGTTGGACTATGCATCTAATGATAAGTTTTTCACCAAGTTTTTTCCTAGGATTTTATAAGAGTATATTCTATTATATTTTTAATATTTAACATATCAATAAGTTCATACATTCTATCCCTTGGAAGTTTTGTACCTTACACATTTTTAAATTAACATAAGTGAAAATATTTCATACGCTTAGATTTCTCAACTCAAACACAAACCCAATGATCTTATCATAGATTATGTATTATAATATAATACCATGTTATACAACATGAAAAATCATATTGTAGGAAAATAATTACAAGACATATTCAAATAATGTTTGTTTCCACCTATATGAAAAACTATTATGTTTAAGACGTTCCTATCATTTAATAATTTATGCCATAATTAAACAAATTAAAGTTGAGTTATAGGAAGTTAATAAGCTAAAATATGTAACCAACCTAGTTTCTAATTATAATCCAAATAATTAGAGTAAGCCACAAAAAAGGGTAAAGCTGAGTGAAAATAAGATTGATTCAAAGATAACAAAGAATTTAGTTACAAAACCTACTCATTTTAAACTTTTTATCCACTCCTCCAAAGTGACTATTTACTAACTTTATAGAAGCTCCCTATAATGCATTACAAAATTTATTGGAATTCCACCTCATATCGATTTCTCCCATTAAAGAGATTGATGTGAGTAAACCTCTTCAAAAAGGATTTGATCAAAATGTTTTTTAAAAATTTCATAGAACACTAGGGCATACTACCAACATATGCATTAGAATGAGACATAAGGTAAATGATTTTGTATATGATAATATCATTGATGTGGGTATATGTAAAAAAATTATGAAGGAATAATAAAGTGAGTGTAGAATAATGACTATATTCACTAGCCCTTTCCCTAAGCATACAGGTCAAGAAATAACAGATAAATAAAAAATTCATTACAGATTTAATGCACATCCTCCACTGACTTATTATAATACTCATATAGAGGTACACCATATTTTGAATGTAATTATTTTCATATATCATGTTTCAACACCAATTAGACCACTTTTACATTTTCAAAACATGAGATAGTAGATGATGATTTTGATTTTCACTCTTTGTTAATTCAATCTTACATTGATCATAAACCTGTATAGAGTGATATGGTTTATAATTTATAATGTTTGAATATGTGAACAATCATACTTATTTTCCATTTTAGATACATAAATAAGGATATTATTTAGATAATAATAGTAATTAAGGGTTTAAATGAATGTTCATCACATTACCACTATAGACTGGTCCAACATGTTTGGCCACAAATTTTATAATATTACCCATTTCAATATTCTTAAATATGTTATTGGGACATCCTTTGATCCAACATCCTCATGTAGTACCTTATATAGTAAAAAATAATTTGAAATACATTTTTGATAATGAGGATATCACATTTCATTGTATTTCACCCCTCTAACATAAGGTTATTATTACTACACAATAAACACTAGTTGGATAACCTAGAAGGGTTAAACCTATTTAGATAACTCATAAGAAAATGGTCAAATTTATAGTGAGACCTATCCTTGAAAATCCACTTAATCAGTAATTTTTCATAGATTCTAAAGATCCATTTTATACTCCAACATGTACTAGATTGGTATTATAAGAATTTAAGAATTTTCCATAGTGAACACAAACATAGAGTTTTGATACTACATTATGAATTCTTAACACTCATAAAGTACACAATACTAAAAAATAGACACATCATAATAAATATTATCATCATGATAGTGGTACTTATGTAATAAATCTAGATCATTTTTTAGATAATGAATTGAGACCAAATAATTCACATTGGCATAATACTTTACATTCGCAAGAGATCACCCTTTCTATGTTAGATACAATACCTATTGATTGTGAGGCTCTTTAGAGAGTCATTGGTTAATATGTTACTTTTTTAATTATATATATATATATATATATATATATATATTCAAAAATAGGTAAAAATATGATATTTATAAATTTTTGAAAACTAAGACCTATGTATGATATGTGTAGTTCATTTACACTATCTCATTTATGTTTCATTATGTGTAATACTTTTGTATATATAGTTTTATATCAAACATTATTCATGAGTTTACTTAAGTGAGCTTTATAACATACAGGTTATCACTTTTATATGAAATTTTAGGTAGTGATATTTTATGAGGCCTAAAATATTTACACAAACACAATTGCACTTCTCAAGATAATCATGTAGTAAACTCTTGTCCCATTCTAGATTACTTACTCCAATGAAAAAATGATTAAATTTATTAGATTAAAAATAGTCACAAGAATTATAAATATTCTTTTTATCACAACAAGTTCAATGTGGTCATATTTTTCATAGGTTTTATCACTATATGATTATACCTATTATTCTGACTATAGTACACTACATTGCACAAATATTTTTTTATTTTCTAACTTATTTTAACATTATTATCTCATTAAATACCTATGTTATTAAATATGATGGTATTAAAAATTACTTTTGTAGATTAATTTCACTTAATCATGTGTGGTTGTCATGCTTGATTATTTACTTAATGTTGTGTGTGTATTCATTTATTTGGATGTGGATAATTGAACATGTCCTTAATTATGTCTCTAAGACTTATTGTGTGTTTTTGTGTGTGAGTGACATTTCAACATTTAGATTATATGTGCCCCCATGCAATTCATTATTGATTTGTTTTTATTTCATGTACTCTTTATGTGTGCATTATGGATATTAATCTTATGTACAGTAGTTTGCTCAAAATTTTTATTCCATGATGAATATCATGAATCTCTCTAGTTTTTTGATGTCGTGATATATATCATAAATCTCCCTCAAGCATTTACATATCCATTTAAATTATTTAGTATATTATAATTATTCATTTCACACACACACACATGAAAATATGTATGCTTTGATTTAAATTTATCATACATTAATACATTACTCAAATTATCAATATGATTCGATGATTCCCAATGTTATCATTATTACTCCAAATTTTAATCTTGTTATGAGATAATTTTCATAAATTTTATAATGAGATAAGATATTATGTATAATTCACAACTTACCTCAAAAGAGGAAGCATACATGGTGGTTTGTCTTAAAGACTAAGCTACAATAGTAAACTACACAAATAGAAAATAATAATATTTACTTAGTTGATCAGAGTATATACTAATGTTTTAATCAAAAATTATATTCAAACAATCCCACATCCTAGGGATAATGGCTTAGGCTGATATTACCTGAAATAGTTTGATTTCATCCTATAAATTAAAAATAATATTTTCCAAACTCTTAGAATCATACTTGGTCGACAAAATAGTTTTCATTGGCTACCCATATCAATTTCAGTCTTATACAAAGGATTATTACATATTTTTATCAGATTGGGGTAATCATACATGAAATATGTTCAATGTTTTAAATAGGTTTTAAATCAAATATTAAATTTATATTACTCATTTAACGTAATCAATATACTCATATATTATAGTGGGTGCATGTGCATGGCACATGATCATTTTATTTCTTAAAATTTTGAACCTATTCCTATATAAGAAAGGGCAATTAATGTAGTTATATATGTTTTACACACCATACTCATTATTTTTTTATTTCACAAATTTTTACACTAGGTATCTCAGCAATTTGTCCATATATTGAATATTATTCTATCTATAATGGCTGATTTAGATTTTTGCACCAATTTTGCAATATAATGACCTATTAGAATTCATACAAGGATTCTAATCTGCTAAACTACCTTGAGTTGTGTGATGATGAATTCAAGTGTATCTTAATATTTTAAATATAAATTATCCTACTAATAAGGATTAGGACATGAAAAATATAATATAAGTATTTAAATAAATACATATCCAAGGGTTTTACCCTCTCTAGTCACTAGTTTTGACCCAAAAACACTTGTTCACTTACATGAAAAGGTGTATTCATTCATTTTTATTTGATATATAATTTTCCTATATTTACTTTCATATTTTTACCTTATGTAATGAATTATTTATTAAAGTTTCATTATAGTATTGCATGAATAATATTTCATCACATGATCTACATGCAAAACAATTCTTCACAAGAAAGTTCAGGTATAACATTCTTCCTTTTACTCTCATAATTTCACTTTTATGGACTACAAGAATAGAAGGGGTGGAAATTTATACACTAAAATTAAAATTTAATACTAAAACAATGCACTTAGGATAATTCCTTATACACACTTATCCTATGCTCAATTCTACAATTTTAAACCACTATTACTTTTACTTACATGTATATGACCCTCTACATTAAGGCAAATTTGATACTAAATGTACTTATTCCTCATTCCTTACAATTTATACCCATTACTTGATTGATTCATATTTATAATTTAGTTTTATCTATTCCTCAGATGAAACATTTCCTTCATGACAATATAATAGTTAAAATATGTATGGATCCATTGATTTCATCATGCAACCCATTAAATACTAATTTTCAAAATTTAAAGTCATATAATTGTGTATTTGCACATGTTTCACAACCATAATTCGAGGAAATTGTAATAATTGCACTATATAAGAAAATTTATATACATTTATTAACTAGATGAAAAGTATGATTTCATTTTATTAAAAAAATTAGATATTATCTAATGATGCATATATATTAAATTACCTATTCTTTTCAATTTTGAGGAAACACATCCCAAGAATCCCTATGCTAGGTCTGAATACAACAAAAATGTCACAAGTCATTATTTCAAACATATTATCACACTAGGATTGCCCCATCATATTTAATTTAACCAATATTTACACCCTCTAATGTAGAATGGAATAAATACATGGCATTTGATTTATCTTTATATTATCAGTATGTAGGTAACATTCAACACATAGGGTGTTAATGACAAGAAAAACCCCATACTATTTATTATTTATCCCATTTCAAAAATTTACTCCTTTTTATTAATATAGGGTGTTTATTGAATATTAAGGCCCAAAATGACTCTCACATCAAATAAAATATGTTTTCATATACATAAAATACCTATAGAGGGAGGTACACATATTAGAATTTACACAAAGGGGAAAAAATCCTAAATGATGAATCAATGCACTACAAACAGTAACTAGGTAGGTAAAACATAAATAAGGTGAATTTAGCCAAGGATAACATGGAACCATGTTACTAGTTCATAACAACATGATGTGACCTAACAAATAGTTTCATTGTCACTACTATGCTCTTGTAGACCCTACTTCTAGGTAAGTCTTTTACTTCATATCACTTTCCATTTTTAACACACCTCTAAATATATTAACTTGAAAATCATCGATGTGTATTTATTATATATCTTATGAATTTTTATTTCCTAAATTTATCTTAACTATATTAATACCCTTAATCATGTTTTTCATAAAACACCTCCTCATATGATCCAAATGAATATAAATATTAAATGTAAATTGCCCAACTATTTACATAATTAAAATGAATGAGAATGAAATAAAACCATACATAATTATTATTCATTACAAAGATGAGTTGAGCCTCCCATCATGTTTATATGAATGATTTAATAAATATTTATAATAAATAAGGGTGGAAAATAAACTATAAATTTGTGAAAATGAGAATTTAAGGTCACCCCTAAATTGCCCATCAAATACAATGATCTATTTCCAAATATTTTTGTGTTGAATATATAATGAGGTGAGGTGATTTATATAATTATCATAGTCATTCATAATGATTAAAATTTTACATTAAGCATATTGGAATTTCTTTAATGCATTTATAATAAGAATAAATCCTCTAATAATCAGACCTTTTCATTCCTTTTTAAAGTAAATTTTGGTTCCTCTCTAGACTATTTTGGATTAGATTGTATTTGTATTTTTTACAAGTGATTAAAATAAGACACAACCATGTTCCATTTATTATTTTAAATGACTTATCCTAATTTATCCATCCTATATTACCCTTTTCTTTACCCAATAAAATTAAAATTTGATGCTATCAACATTTTAAATTTTCCAAATGATTGGTACACATATGTTTCTATTTAATATAACATTGTTTTTAGGGATACATTAGAGAATATACACCTAAATTTTATAAGTATAAGCATCCTGAATAACAATACTAATACATTTTGGAGCTAAAACCATCATAATTTGTCAGATATATTTATTAAATTTGTTTAGAATGATCTTCTTATAATTTTACTCTCATTTTAACTTCATTTGTTTCTCTCTAACTAGATATTCCAACAAATTAATTCACGAATACACAACCATATTTGAAGAGAGGAAGATTTAAGGGAGGTATTAGAAAAAATTAGAATAATAATAGGATTAATGGGGAAAGAGAATTAATTATTTAAATTAATCATAAATAATTACCAAAACTTACTTTTAAATGAATAATGAATTTGAAGGTGGTTAGTGGATTCCTCACTTTTGAAATAGAGAGGAAATCAAGAAGGGCCAATGGAAAACATTTTTTAAATAATTTTGTGAGCCAATATCAAGTTCAAAGAGGTTATTAAAAGTAAATAATTTGAATTTACAAGGAATATTTAAACCAAATCAATTTATGCGGGAAGCGATTAGATAAATAAAAATTCTATGATTAAAGTAGCTTCATATCCCTCTCAAAATCAAAAACATCCCAAATGAAAGGACTATAGTAAGGGATTGAGTTATTTTTCAGTCTTTCAAATATTTTCAAATACATTTTATGTTTTTCAACTCTTATTATTAAGATTGAAATAATCAAATACCTTTGAACCAATATTTTTAGTACCCATTCTTTACAAGTTATTGAAGACTAGATTATTCATAAGAGGGTGTGGATAGATCCAATCTTCTTTAAAAAACAAAATTTTAATTTTTCACTAATTAACCATATAATCCTTCATGGTACTCAAATATTTGGTGCTTAATTTCTATTTATGAGAGCCTTTGATGTGGTTAGATGTAGTGAAAATTATTTCTAGGTAGAGAGAGAATATAAACACGTATTCCTAAGGATGAGGATCTATAGATCATATTTTTATTCATAACTCCAACCCCATTTATCACTAAGATAAAAATTCATTATTTTATTTATTTTTAGCCAATTTTTTTTAACTAAAAGAGGGGTAAAAATTTATTGAAAATGAAAAAAAACCACAGTTACATAACATTGTCCAGGTCCAACAGTTGAGCCAGTTGCTGATATAAAATTCTAGGGATCATAGTACTATCTGTAATATTCTAAGAGGGGATGTTATCCGATGCCCATTTGGCAAGGCAATCCACCACAGCATTCCACTCACAGGGAATGTAATTAAACGAAATCGACTGCAAAGAAGAGCTTAATTGTAGAATCTACTGAATAATCTCATTAAGGTGCCTTCTAGTTTACCAGACATTCCTTTATTCAAAAGATTAACAACAATTTGTGAATCAGATTCACAGATGATGTTACTCCAGCCATTATGACAACACACCTTCACCGCCTCCAAGATGGCCTCGGCTTCCATGAAGTTGTTAGTATACTGACCTTTATAGACTGAGAAAAGAAACTGAATACACCCAGCACGTTTCCGACCAATGCCTCTTATGCCAGCAGCACTAGGATTACCCCGAGAGGAGCCGTCAGTGTTTATTTTAATGAAACCATCCACCGAGGGATGCCATCGACCTTCTCTACAAACATGGCGTAACTTTTGACTACTGCCACGCCCCAAATGATAGCTCGGATCACCAATACATCTCAAATTCGACACCAGCCCAAGGCACAAGCAAAGAGTCATAGCTTTAGGGTCGGTCCCCTGCTCCCCAACACATTTGACACTTAGAGTTTCTTGAATCGACCTGATAACCATCGCCCATAGAGTCTGCAGTTCCAACTGGATGCCTCTAAAAACTCTTCTATTTCTTTCAATCCACAGGTTCCATAAGATAAAGGAGGGACCCACAGACCAGGCACTAAGTAAAAAAGAATTATTAGTAGGAGCCTAACCACATCGACCCTAGAAGTCCACAAGAGACGAAGCATGCCAGCAAGGCAGCCTCCATGCATCCCACCACCAATGCCACAATTGCAGAGCATACTTACACTAGAAAAATATATGAGCTCCATTTTCTTTGCAGTTATAACACAAGACGCACCTGGAAGGTCCCTGAAAACCTCTCTTGCAAAGATTATTCCAGGTGAGACACCTGTTGTGAGTAAGCAGCCAGAGGAAAAAATTGCACTTGCGCCAAGAGGTCTGATTCCAAATTTTTTTGCCCCAAGCAAACTGTCCACGAAATGGGAGGTGTCTAGTCAGAGCAAGATAGCCAGATGCCATAGAATAATGGCTAGTATCATCCCCTCCCCATGAAAGAACATCCCTACCATGTAGGGAACTATATCCTCCAGAAGTAAGGATACGCGCTAATTCCTTCCTATCTTCTTCGGAGCCCCCAGGCGACCAATCGGGTGAGTCCTTCCATCTGAAACCAATAGTAGTTCCCATATCAAAAACTTCATTATAATGCTCCACCTTATGCCATCCAGCTAAGAGAAAAGCAGCTCCTAACTCTTGTAAATGCGGATGCGATGAAAAAAGTGGAGGTTCACCATCCCAAGAGTCCTTCCAGAAGAAAGCATCCATACCATTCCTGCAAACCCAAAACAAGCTATGTTTCACCAGCTACGCCCCCCGCTTGAGAGTGTTCCACACCATAGACTCTCTGCCCTCAAACGAGAGCCTAGAAATCACATGAGGATCCACTCCCAGGAAATACTTAGTCGACAAAACCCGGGCCCAAAGAGATGAATAGCTGGAACACCACCTCTAATATAGCTTGGCAGCAAGGGCTTGACTGGCCAAGATAGCAGAGCGTAAGCCAAGGCCCCCATCCATCTTTGGTCTACAAATAGTATCCCAATTAATGAGACTCCACTTGTTATTCTTCAAATTTTTGCTCTAAAAAAACTGTCTAGAGAGGGAATCAAATTCCTTTAGGAAGTAAGCCAGGGCAGCCTGCACCATACTATGATATATCGGAAGTGCCTGGATGACCGATTAGAGAAGAGTCACATGACCCATAGTAGATAGCCATCTATGAGTCCAGTGACTCACCTTAAGTCTCAGCTTATCAAGAATATTCTACCAAAATAGCCTAGGCTGCCTTCCCACCACAATGGGGATGCCAAGGTAAATAACTGGCAGGCTCTGAGTCTGAAACTGTAATATAGTGGTGATCCTTCTCTGAATGAGCTCCGGGGTGTTAAAAAAGAAAATAGAAGACTTATGCTCATTAATTTTTTGTCCAGAAGCTGCCAGATAAGTGTCCAATGTGTGTCAGAAAGCCTCCGCTTCACTTATACGAGCTATCCCATTCAAAATAGTGTCATCCACAAATTGTAAATGGGTTAGAGGAGAGGAGCCCTCCCCCCAACTCCATCCCTGTAAGGCATTCTGAGAGACACGGTATTTGAAGAGCCTACCAAGGTCCTCAGCAAGAATGATAAATAGGTATGGAGACAATGGGTCTCCCTAGTGAAGACCCCTGAAGGCACCAAGAAGCTCAGAAGGAGTCCCATTGATGAGGACTGAAAAGGAAGGTGACGTGATACAGCTCATCACCCAGCATATCCAATCCTGCTAAAAACCAAATGCCAAAAGAACTTTTTGCAAAAAACTCCAGCTAACTCTATCATAAGCTTTGGCAATATCAAGCTTAATAAACATTGCCCGCTCCTGGGACGTGCTCATAGAGTGAATAGCTTCCGAAGCTAAGACAACTCCATCCAGAATCTGCTTGCCAGCCACAAAACCCCCTTATTTTCTCTGAAATAAGCCTGGGAAGATAAACTTTAAGCCTCAGCGCTATAAGCTTAGTAATGATTTTATAAACCACGTTACAAAGCGCAATGGGCCTATACTCATCCAGCTGAAGAGCCTACTCCTTCTTCAGAATCAGAACAAGAAAAGTAGCATTTAGAGCTTTGAGCATTTCCTTATTGGTGTACGACTCCTGTATGATAGCCATCAGGTCCTGCTTGATGATGCTCCAAAAGTTTTGAAAAAAATCAACTGGATACCCATCCGGGCCAGGAGCTTTGCCTCTCTTCATGCTGAAAACCACCTCCTCCACCTCTGCCATCCCAATGGGCCTCATGAGACATTTGTTCATATCCACACTCACCACCTGGGGAATGCAAGAAAAGACATCAGTTTTAGCTCCTTCAACTGGCGTCAAATCACCAGCAAAGAGAGCTGAAAAGAAACTAACAGCTTCCTCACTAATAGTTTGTGAAGAGGTCAAACGCCTCCCATCCTGGGCAACAAGAGAAGTAATAACATTTCTATTTCTCTGCGCTTGAACCGACTTATGAAAAAAAGCTGTATTCTTATCCCCTTCTTGCAGCCAGTCAATACACGCCTTTTGCTTCCAATAAATTTCTTCCCGTAATTCCCACTCTGTAAGGGAGCTGGCAGCTCTAGCCTCCTCCTAAATCAGCATTTCCGAGAGACCAAAGTCTCTAATTTTCCTTGTGATTGCATCAAGCTCATCCTGCACCCTCTTCCTCATGCCATGTAAATTACCAAAATAATTTCTATTCCAAATCTACAATTTTCTCTTAACATACTACAATTTTTTTGGAAGGAATACATGGTAGTACCATGAGCCAGAGCCCCCTGACTCCACCATAGTTCAATACAATCCTGTAGAGAAGAGTCACATAGCCACATCAGCTAAAACTTAAAGGGGGTTTTTTTAGGTCCCTCAATAAGATTTATGGAGAGCATGATGGGCCAATGGTCCGGCCCTTTCCAATCCAAGATATCCGAGCTAAGAGAGAAGGTGCTAGACCTAGAAAAATAGGAGACAAGAAATCTATCTAGATGCTCCAAAATGGCAGCATAACCCATTCTTTTGTTGCTCCAGGTAAACAGCCCATTGGAGGGTCTAACATCAGAGAGGCGCAGTGTCTCAACATTATTGTGGAGGCACTCGATAGAAGGACCCAGATGGGGCATCCCACCTATTTTCTCCTCCAAATTCATAATAGCATTAAAGTCCCCCATAACAATCCATGGTAAGAATGGATGGCAGCTACGAACATAATGAATATGTTCCCAAAGCAGAAGTTGTCCTTCTATGTCAACTGGCACATAAACATTAGTGACAAGAATCAATTCCCTGATGTCAAGAGATGAGGCAACCATGGAGAGGGTAAAAATGCAAGCAAACCAATGAAGGGGCAATATCTTTCTCAGGTCCCAGCAAGTTGCTAAACCCCCTGAGCTTCCAAGCGCTCCCACACCTTGATAATGGCTAAAACACCAAATTTTTGGCAAACAAGCAAACAATAAATCAATTGACAATTTCATTTCCTGGATACACAGGATATCCGAAGTGTGATCCAACACCAATCTTTGAGCAGCCTTTTATCTGGGGTAGCTGTTCAAACCCCTCACATTCCAAGATAAGACAATCATTGGGGGACATGGGGGAAATGTTCATCTAAGGTTTTAACAACCCCTGATTCCACCAGTAAATCTCCAGTAAGTTTGATCTTTTCTAAATCCTTTCTTCACCCCACCTTAGAGAGAATAGAGGAGTTATCTTTCTTAAAAGGCCTCTGTGCCAAGCCAAGCGCAGAAGATATACCCTTATCTTTCCTGCCAGCATCAACTTCCTTGACTAGATCAGCCCATTTCACTTCCTTATCAAGATTTACATTCTCTATCTCAATTGCTCCTTCAATCGGCCTCAAAGAGTTCTCTAGAGACGGCAACGTCATCATATCTTGATCCACAATAGGCACAAATACTTGCTGGTCTATTTCAAGAGCTTCCCCCTGGTCTTCATCCAGAATGCCATCCTCAATGGCCATGCTGTCTAGTGCCTCAAACCTGTTGAATCCCATGTCCAATTGCCTATCTACATTTTTGCACTTCTGACCTCCACCTCTCATACGTCGCCTCACTATTGTGAACCCCTCCAAATCTATACTAGCATGATCAGCAGATCTTTACGCAAAACTATCATTAACAGCTAGATATTTCCCTTTTACAGCTCTATCAGATTGTATTTTTTCATGAACAGAGTTACCCTGTCTACCTATTCCTTTTCCAATGGCTGAAGTATTTTGTGTAGGAGAGTCATGATTTATCCCACTATCTTTGGCTGCTTGTGGACACTGTCTATGCAGATGGCCATATACATGACAAATATGGCATCTAAAAGGGATAGACTCATAATCAATCTGCTGAATCCAGGATGAGGAGGCCATACAAATATCCATGGAATCTGGCAAAGGATTATTTAAATCAATGTCAACACACACACGGGTGTAAGAAATTACCTTTTTGTCTAACTATTGATGGGCGATAGCTATCGGTGTTCCAAGCGTGGCAGCAATCTACCTGAGAATATCCTCCCTCCAAAATTCCAAAGGGAGCCATGGAAAATGGACCCAGACCGGCACACAAGCAGGTAATTCATTAGCTAAGTTGAAACCCAAATGCCAAGTTTTAAGAAAAAGCCCCACACGGTCATAGAAGTAAGGGCCCCCCTCGAAGACACAATTACGGTCTGCAACTGAGGAAAAATTGACTAAAAAATAACTATTTCTAGCTAACATGATGTCGAAATCTCCTTCAATATGCCAAGACCTATGAATCCAGGCATCTAAGGCAACCAATGAGATTCTTATACCCAAGAATTTGCAGATAAGTGTGTGGGCAGAAAGGTACTCAACATCATCTTTCACTACTTTAGGGGATATGACCACCACCGGTCTGTCTTGACTTCTCAAAAGACAACCATTTACCTTACTGAGCTTTGAGCGCTCACTAATATAGGTAGTTTCTAAGTTTCAAGAGTGCACCCCAGGTAGAGAGCCATCCTTCCTAGGGCCAGTCAATGGCCTGTTTGCTCCCACGCCACTCCCAGCCAGCGCTCCCACCATCACACCTTCAAGTGTTTGAGCCTAATCAAATATCATGATGTATATATTGTTCTACCATTTTTAGCCAAATTCACCCCTAATATTTGGTTATATTTACTAGGTCCCAATTTATAAATAGAAGTTTTTCCTCCTCACCAATCGCACTCAATAAAAAATATAATATAAATGGAATCAGGACTTTTTTCTACTATACCAAGAATGTCCATAACATACTTTATGTAAATAGGTAAAAATTTTAGAAATAATTT